>JASEVX010000014.1:6742325-6908645 GCA_031761405.1 Serripes groenlandicus | reverse complement strand
TTGTACTCTACTGCTATATACACTTGTATGTACTTACATCTATATACACTTGTATGTATACTACTGCTATACTACACTTGTATGTACTACTGCTATATACACTTGTATGTACTACTGCTATATTCACGTTGTATGTACTACTGCTATAATACAAACTTGTATGTACTACTGCTATAAACACTTGTATGTACTACTGATATATACACTTGTATGTTCTTGCTGCTATATATACTTGTATGCACTACTTCTATATAGACCTCTACCTTTGGCGCCTTGTGCTAACATTACTTACTGATCCCAACGACATTTTTTCTTTTCGTACAAACGTGCGATCGGAGGGCTGGTAAACACTCCGGCATAAACTACAATGTATAACCAACTTTGCATCGATACCAACACCACCGGTAGCCAAGTATGCATGAACTACAATGTCCTAAACCAACTTTGAATCTCGATACCAACCACACGGCAGCCAAGTATGCATAAACTACACTGTATAACCAACTTTGTATCGAATACCAACCACAGGTAGCCAAGTATGTATAAACTACAATGTATAACTAACTTTGTATCTATACCATCCACAGGTAGCCAAGTATGCATAAACTACAATGTTATAACTAACTTTGTATCTATACCATCCACAGGTAGCCAAGTATGCATAAACTACAATGTATAATAACTTTGTATCATTACCAACCACAGGTAGCAAGTATGTATAAACTACAATGTATAAGCTAACTTTTGCATCGATACCAACCACAGGTAGCCAAGTATGCATAAACTACGATGTATAACTAACTTTGTATCGATACCAACCACAGGTAGCCAAGTATTCATAAACTACGATGTATAACTAACTTTTGTATCGATACCAACCACCGGTAGCCAAGTATGCATGAACTACAATGTATAACTAACTTTGTATCCGATACCAGCCACAGGTAGCCAAGTATGTATAAACTACAATGTTATAACCAACTTTGCATCGATACCAACCACAGGCTAGCCAGTATGAATAAACTACGATGTATAGCCAACTTTGCATCGATACCCACCACAGGTAGCCAAGTATGCATAAACTACGATGTATAAACCAACTTTGCATCGATACCAACCACAGGTAGCCAAGAATGCATAAACTACAATGTATAACCAACTTTGCATCAGGATAACAACCACAGGTAGCCAAGTATGTATATACTATAATGTATAACCAACTTTGCATCGATACCAACCACAGGTAGCCCAGTATGCATAAACTACGATGTAATAACCACCTTTGTAATCGATACTAACCCACAGGTAGCCAAGTATGCATAAACTTACGATGTATAACCAACTTTTGCATCCGATACCAACCACGAGGTAGTCCGAGTATGTATAGAACTACAATGTATAACTAACTTTGCATCGGATACCAGTCCACAGGTAGCCAAGTAATGCATAAACTACAATGTATAACTAACTTTGTATCGATACCAACCACAGGTAGTCAAGTATGTATACACTACGATGTATAACCAACTTTGCATCGATACTAATCACAGGTAGCCAAGTATGCATAAACTACAATGTATAACTAACTTTGCATCGATACCAACCACAGGTAGCCAAGTATGTATAGACTATATAATTGACATTATAATCACTGTTGATGTGCTGCTTAGATGCCCAGGTCAGCGCTGATTGGATTTAAATTTTGGCACAAATGGGCATGACCACCGTACGACCGGCATAACGTTTAGTGCAGTGTTGCCCGGCGAGCTCCTAATACACTAAGTCTTTACTGCTACGATTATTATTTACAGAGTTCAATACACTTTATATAACTTCCATTTTTGTTTTTGTTTAGAGAACCATTTCGGATGTACAGGATTAGCAGCTAGACGGGTGTAATCAAGCTTCCGAATTTTTATCAGCCTGTATGTGTCCGATATGCGACTCTGTAATAATGAAGATCTGAAAACAAAAAACAAAATCGCGGCGTATTGGGAATAAAATCTTCTGAATAAATGAATGAGCTCAATTCTAAGTCTCATAAAGGCCATTTTTTACGCATTTGCAGTAAACGACCGAGAAAATGTTGTGACAAAAGGAGAAAATGGTCGAAAGAAAGCATCCTGTCCTTCGACTCTATCCAACGAATAAACTTTCGTTTACAGGGACATTCCCTATTTCCGCTTAGGTGGTTTCAAAGTCACCCGCTGCATAATTAGTGCATGTGTGAAAATGATTGACCGCCTGCCTAAGTTTTCCTTTTTATTTAACAGCCGCCGAGTCCCGGTATCTCAGCCGGTAACGACGCGGGCTGTCAATCAAGGGGTTGTGAGTTCGAATCCCGGCTTGGCCAACTTTCTTTCCGACGTTTGCCAAAAGTCATTGCGACATGCGACATTCGTCTTCCACCAATGGGCTAAGACTATGTGGAAAAGCAGCCAGTTGTTGGGAAGATTGTTGTGTGGAGTACTGGTGTGAGAAAACCAGGAAACACATGAGTAGGTGAACTGGCCGCCGTGATATGACTGAGAAATTGTTAAAAACGGCATTAAAACCCAATCAATCAATCAATTATTTAACAGCCATTTGATCCCCGGTCGCGGCACCTCGGTCATGATGGAGTGCCCTTGGGCAAGGCACATTGTCTAGCCTAGTACTGGTTTGTTTACCCAGGAATCATGAATAAGTGAACTGTCGCCGTGATATAACTGAACTAATGTTGAATGCGGCGTAAAAATCAAATAAATAAATTATTTAACAGCCATTGTATGCTGGTTCGATTCTCAAATACTTGGGGAGTGTGTGTGTGTGGGGGGGGGGGGGTTACACTTGTACCCCGAATGCCTTTGCGCTAACCGATATATTATATGCTGTGGATTTAACGGCGGACGGGATAATTCATCTGTTGTACTCGACTGACTTTCGCACGAGGGTTTATCAACACACTTGCACGGGTATATATACCTTTGGTTCCGACTGAGTGGCGTCGAGACGGAGTTTGCCGGAACCACACGATCTGTTATGATTGGATCATGGAAACTATCAAAGATTCATTGTCGCCTAAGCAGTGGAATGGGTTAGAGTGATTACTTTTAATTGCTGAAATTAACAAGTATTATTGTTTGACATTATCATCACCATTTTGGGGTCACATAATGGGAATCCTGCTGAAATTTCTGTTTGGGTAACATAATAAATTCTTGTTGCATTACCATTATGGTCTACATAATGGGACCTTGCTGCAATTTCAGTTTGGATCACATGAAGAGGGTCTTGTTAAATTCCTATTATGGGCTACAAAGTGGGATCTTGCTGCAATTTCAGTTTGGGTCACATGAAGGGGCCTTGTTGCATACCCATTTCGGACCGCATAAATAGATCGTGTTACATCTCCATCATGGGCCACATCGTTGGATATTGCTGCATGTTGTGTATGGGTTACATTTCGGGATCTTGCTGCAATTTCTGTTCGGATTACATGAAAGGGTCTTGTTGCATACTATTATGGGCCGCATAGTAGGATCTTGCTGCAATTTTAGTTTGGATCACACTACGGAATATTGCTTCAAATATAGTATGAGTCACATGAATGTATCTTGTTGCATACCCATTTGGGATCGCATAAATGAATCGTGTTACATCTCCATTATAGGCCACATAGTTGGATCTTGCTGCATGTTCAGTATGGGTCACACGAAAGAGTCTTGCTGAAACCCCAGTTAGGACGCATAAAGGGACCTTATTGCATTACCAATTGGGACCGCATGAAGTGATCATGTTGAATCTCAATCAGGGGGCCACACATTGGGATCTTGCTGCATGTTCAGTATGGGTCACATGAGGGTGTCGTGCGGCATCTTCAGTATGGGTCACATAAAGGGGCTTTGTTGCATCTCTTTCATAGGGTAGCGTGAAGGGGTCTTGTTTCATAACCATGACGGGCCAAATGAAAGGATAGTGTTGCATCTCAAGTATGGGGAAGGGGTATTGCTACATTTACAGTATATGTCACTTGAAGGGATTTTGCTGCAATTTCAATTGTGTCAAAAGAACAGATTCATGAGTTATTTCTTCCTTTGTCACAATGTTTTCAACTCATGTCGATAAGTACACTTTAATTCATAGATAGTTTACATAGTCTGTGCTTATATGATTTCATAGTCGTTTGCTGAAGATTAACTGTATGTTAGACGGATTTATGTTACACACCCTTCACAGGATACTGAATGTCAAAGCTTTATATTTCGCTTTATTGTCATCTGCTACACTCTTGAAAACTGGTGTAAAATTGCTTGATTAATCAATATGGTGTCAAGCATTGTGGATCACAGATCAGCATAAACATACTGTTGGGTCCGATCTTGGTTCAAACTAAACCTAAGTTATCAAAGTTTGGCGACAATCACACGTTAGCGGGCAAAGAGTTACATTTTGAGTTTGTTCAGAGATGTTTAAATTTCCAAAATATTCTATTGGTAAGATTCATTAATGATATCGACTGAGAAACCTTTAACAAATCTATTCATAAACGTAGTAAATCCGTATTTCTTTCCTCCAAACAGCAGTGTTCTGACAAATTGTAGTCCCAGCTGAATTGAATTATATTCCATTTAGCTTATATCAGATAATTATATTTATTTATATACAAATTCATTGATTATGTATTACAAGACCAGACTAGTAGTGCAGGACCAAAGCATCATATATCAAAATATTACACTGCCAATGGTATATTGGACAATATACTGTTATCCCTAATACGACTGTGTCATGCAAACTACTTTAATCAAAGTACTGAAGGTATAATTGAGATCGGTTATGCAGAAGTGGAGATGCAGAAGTGCATATATAAATATTTATCTAACTGCTAATATTGGAGAAAATTCAATCAAGAGCGCGTATGAAACTGCTATGAGTGGACACTGTAAATGTAACTTATCAATAAAGGACCTTTGTTATGATATTAAATGTATAAATGACAAATGTATCCTGACATGAGACAAAAACTTGAATAGAAAAGGAACTATTAGGTTTTGTCATTTTGCCCCATTTCTGATGCCGTCTGACTGCCATGTTTTTCAACCAATCAATACGGCTTAAGCAAATCTTGTAGAGAGTCATTTAAGAAACATTTGAAATAAATTGTCTTGGAATCTAACAAACGGATTCAGAGAATACGAATTGTACATTTAAGGCATTTTATAACCGATAATCTATCCCTTCCCTTATATAGACGTGTATCAGAGCTTTGAATTATAATAATGTCAGAAAAAGAATAAGAGTCTGACCTACAATCTTTACAAATCGTTTTAACCCTTCTTAATATAAAAACGCATTTTGACGACTCTGCATAAAATAACTTTTCAAAACAATGTCATAAAACATAAGCTTGAAATATTTCTCCTTTTGTCACAAAGTTGTCAACTGTAATCAATCATTATGATGTCGTTTATAGAAGTGTTCGATATGTAAACCTAGATGCTCTAAAAGACGTCTGCTTTATATTCATGTCTTCAAAACAGACAATACATCGCTTATAAGGCTGGTGTATTCTGTTTAAACAGCAGAACTTGTTAAAGTAAAATTTGTGTTAATCCTTTCGATATTTGCCGAAGTTTAGCAGACGAATATTTAAATAAAAAAGGTGAACCGAAAAATTTATCAAAAAGAGAAGCAATATAATTATCGATTTCATAAACATTGCTTTATAAACTTTTTCGGGATGAAAGTAATTAAAAAGACATTTGCAAACTTAATAAATCCATATACATTTAATAAGTGTGCGCTGACGTGTGAACTCGTTAACACCCTTTATATATAATACACACAAATACAGCATTTGATTGCGTTTTTCGATACCATTCTGATTTTCCCCTCTATAATCCATTGGTCTGCGTAATGCGTATGCTTTATATGTCAGAATTGGTGTTATGGTGAAATCTAGACTAAAATATAGATCAAGTTGGATAACAACGAAGTCACTAGAAAACATTTAAGACAAATCTTAAAAACACACTTGATCTCAATGTTAGCTTCAGCATCTTGAAACTTTGTCAGAATATTTGTCCTGATGATTATTGATATCTAGGCGAAGTTCAAATATTGGTCATTTCGGGTCAAACATAAGGTCACTAGACCAAATAAAAGGAAAACCTTATTATTCTGAAGATGTTCTTTTAATGTTAGCATGTTGAAACTTTGACAGAATGGATGTTTTGAACATTGCTTTTATCCAAGATAGAAAGTATGTCACTAGGCCACTATTATTATTGTTACCTTTCTGTATTGAATATATGTATGTTCATGTGATTAATAGCCGGTTCGATTGGGCTCTACCGAGAAGAGAATCAGATTTACGGAAGAGCTTGGACTGAGACGTCAATCGAACGAGCTTCCGGAAGAGGTAGACAATAAACATGGCGGACAATGTCAATAAATTAATATTAATGTCAGAAAACTTGTTATTTGAAGAGGATGAGTCAAGTTTATGCCTTAACACATTCCATACAGTTACAACAATTGCAGCTTTATATGCATCTGTGTAAGTAGTGTAGTGTAGGTAGTGCACAGGATAATAGTGTCGGTTAGACATTGAAAATGATGCAGTGACTCTGATTTCGGACATGCCCAATTTCGGATTTGAAGAATACAAGATAGATAAATAAATTTTGCCATCGTCCAAAATCTGCATTACATAATTGTAATATATCTGTGTATGGTAACTTTCTCACGTAAAAGTAATTTCCATGCTTAAAGGTATTTATATTCAAATTAAAAGCAATTTGACAATGTTTCGATAAACGTTGATTTTAACTTGTAACCCGGTACTTTATTGTGTTCTTTGATGTCCTGTAGATAGTTCAGCAGTTTTCTTTTTGATTATTTTCAGTTGTAGAGAAGATGTACCAAAAGTAGAGAATTATACGGAGGTGACAGTTCCTCAATATCTTCCAGATGATTTCAAAAATTTCTTTCGGATGACCAGAGAAACCTTTCAAAGAGTTCTTCAACATGTTTCTGGTATAGAGCATCTTCAAAGACGTGTTGGCTCCGGTGGTCGTCAACATATTCCATTAGATAAGGATTTACTTATGACTTTCTGGTTTCTGGGTAATTTGGAAACTGTACACTCTATTGCAGATAGGTTTAATGTATCCAAGTCAACCTTCTTATATCACAACAGAAGGATGCTCTCTGCTATTTGTGACAGTCTATTGAAGAAAGTAATATGCTGGCCCAATAATGTCGAAATGCAGGCAGTGATTTATAACTTTCAGGAGAAAAGGGGCTTTCCTGGCGTGTTAGGTGCTATCGATGGCACGTACATCAAGATTTCCTGTCCATTGACAAGACAACAAGATTACATAAACAGAAAAGGATACTATTCTGTAATACTGCAAGGTGTGTGTCGTGAGGACAGAAGATTACAGATGTATATTGTGGTTGGTCTGGCAGGGTGCATGATGCACGTGTTTTTAGAAAATCTCCATTATATGAAAGGTTACCAGAATTAACTGGAATGAACCATATTCTTGGAGATGGTGCTTACCCAGTTTCTAGGTATCTAATTACACCGTATCGTAATAATGGTCATCTAACACGGGAACAACTCAATTTCAACAGAACCCTCTCTGGAACCCGTGTAATTATTGAAAACAGTTTTGGCATTTTAAAAGGCAGGTTCCGTCGGTTGCAGGGCATTGATATGATATATATTGAGTACATTGTCAAAGCTGTTATTACTTCCTGCATATTACACAACTTGTGTATATTAAACGAGGATGAAATAGGCATACTTTTTGAAGATGACCAGCCAGAGGATGATGACATCAATCATGGATTGAACATAATTCCAAACAATGCCGAAGGCGTTATGAAAAGGATAATGATAACAAGGCAACTGGCAAGAAACTGAAACTGTTCGCCTGAAATATTTTATTCAGATATGAATATTTCATCCAGATGTTCTTCTCACTGCTATCAAATGATGTTGTCACATGAAACTAATATGCCTAAAAAATAGGTGAAAACTGAAATATTTAATTGATGCATAATTTGTGAAGAGTACTTGAGTATAATTAATTATCATATTAGGAAACCAGACAAATATAATTCTTTAACGGTATGTTTATGCATACTTAACCCTTTCCCTCATATAGATGCTTTCTGATACCTCTGAAGCAGATGACTGTTTGAAAACATTGACAAATGAAGAAATTGCTCAAAACGACCAATGTCTCCTTTTGCCACAATGTTTTCCACTTTTAGTCATAGGTTATCGATTCAATTATAGAGAGTTTTTATATTTTGACAAAATATGTTCAAGGTCGTCTCCTGCAGAATTGTCGTATGAGGGAAAGGGTTAAACTTTGTTCAAAGTTTTACACATCTTAACTTGTGACTAAAGATTGTTCATACAAAATATAATCGCTGGGGCGATGTATTGCACCATTTGTTTTTTGCAAAGTGCTGTGTAACTTCTGACATGAATAAAATGTAAACTTTTCAGATTAGTTTTTAAGAAACCTCAACTAATGTTTATAACAATTCAATTAATGGTTTCAAATACTGAATTTAGTAAAAACTTGTTTGTTTTCATTGACCAAGACTAGGCATGCTTATTAAAAATTTCTATGACCGCATCCATTCGTTGGCTGCAAACCAGTGTCATCTAATATCTGATGTAATGTTGATGGTTGTGAAAACTGAGATGAAATTCCACTCCATGATTATTCCGATTGTTCGGAATAGAGGTCCAGCACACCACAGTCCCTAAATTTCAATTCCAACGCAGGACCCTTGGATTAGTAATCCAGCAGCCAGCTCAGCCCAACAATACATAATTTGCTGATGCCAGTACTGAATTGTAATGCCGTCGAGCCCCGGTAGCTCGGTCGGTAGCAATGCGAGCTGTCAATCCAGGGGTTGAGTTCGAACCCCAGGTTGGCAAACATTCTTCCCGATGTTTGACAAAAGTCACTGTGACAATCGTCTTTCACCAATGGGCTTACCGTCTATTTGGAAAAGCAGCCAGCTGCTTGGAAAGTATGTTGTGTGGAGTACTGATGTGAGAAAACATATGTAGGTGAATTGGCCGCCGTGATATAACTGAAACAATGGTGAAAACGGCGTTAAACCCCAATCAATCAATTGTAATGCTACTTAAGTGGGGCTATTACAAACTGCAGACACATGATGTCTGATCAGATGAATACAGGGAATATAAAGCGAGTCTACTGATATGTAATCATTTTTAATAACATGAACAAAAGTGAAATAAACAAGAGAGCCATGATGGCCTTGGATCGCTCACCTGATTTTTATTTTTTTCAATTTAGCCATATAAGCCCCGCCCCTTGGCGGCCATAGTTTTCGACCAATCAACATGGCTTGAAGGTATCTGATAGAGGGTTACCTTAGGAACATTTCTACAAACTTATTTGAAAATCAGCCAACCAGTTTAGGAGAAGAAAATTCTTTTAAGTTTTTCTTCGTTTGGTTGCCATGGAAATCAGAATTCTGCATCGATCCCAATTTGAAGGAATTCTGGTGAGGACATTGAGGGAATGCTTTCTTTGAAGTTTCATCACAATTGACCCACTGGTTACAGAGAAGATATTGACGCCGGACAAAAGACGATCACAATAACTCACATTGAGCACGTAGTGCTCAGGTGAGCTAAAAAGTAACAAAATCAAATAAATAAATGTGGCTTGCACTGAGCACAATGAGTTATAAAACAAAATCAACAGTGAACACATCCTGGTTCACTAGAAGTTAATATCAATTCCCTTTTGGGAGCATAACAATTATATAACCTTGTAGTCAATGTGGATGAATATCATTCATTACTCCATCATAGTACTGATACTGAACATCATCTGTTGCTTGAGGAAGTGGTGATAATTCAACTTCAAGTTCAAAGTCTGAAAAACATATTGTTTCAACACTGGATGCTCTTGAAATGGGTTCAACTTCTGAAAATGTAAAAATAAACTCCCTCTAAACAAAATGTTACAAGAACATCCGTCATTTTTATCTTTCATTGATTCAATAAGACTCTTGAACACCGACATCTTTTCATTATGCATTTATTCGGCCTTTTTCATTCGTTGTGTTTCCCTTTTGTTTTCTTGTTCCCCATATTCCTTCAAAAATTCAATAACTTTGGTGGATGCACTTACGCTGTTGCGTTTGCGCTTACCAACAGCATTTTTCTCACTTGTACCAACATCATTTTTCTCACTTGTACCAACATCATTTTTCTCACTTGTCTCACCTGAATCAGACAATTCCTCGGTAGCACTTGTGGAACTGGATGCTGTGGAAGAAGACATAAGATAAGAAGGCGTTGTGTCGTGTCTTTCTGCAAAGATTTCATCAAGTTGATATTCAAAATCAAATTTCTTTCTTGCCTTGCCCGTGGACTTGTTATTATCCTTTACACGACGATAAGAGTGTTTTCCAACGACCTTCCACCTGTTTACTGGAGTATTTATATCCATGACTGTTAAGCTCTTTCGTTATTTCTTCCCACAATATTTTTTTCTTCAGTAAGGAATTCTGAAATTTGTCTTGTCTTTGTTTGTATTCTTCTATCAAAAGGAGGGTCTGGGGTCTGGTCCATGAATCTGATGCAGCTCCACTGTCTTCGCTTTGTGTCTGGCGGGTTTGCCCTAAAATATGGAATGTGTGTGTTAAACACTCAACTTAAAAATACTGTTATTGTTAAATGTTAAGACAGGTTTGGTTTTCAAACTTGTATTGAAACAGATTGAGTAAACTGTTGTGTTAATATTGACCTTTTAGTCATCAAAGCTGAACAACTGTTGACAATGTAAAATTGTCAATATCAATAGCAACAAGAGCTAACAAGAAACCGCTGAAGATGGTAAGGCCGGATTGTCTGCAATTTGACCTTGAAAACGACAAACCAAGGTCAAGGTCAAAGTAACCCTAGAAATCAATAGAACTTGTTACTGGTTACATTCAGGCAAAGTTTCAAGTTTGTAACCCTTTCCAGTGCTGGGATTTTGCCTCAACCTGAAACTTAAACCAAAATGTTGACGGACAGACACACGGACAGACATCGCCAATCTATAGACCGGAATTGCTAGAGCAATCCGGCCAAAAAATGAACTTTCATATTGTTGTTAAAAAGGAACTTTGTGTAGTTACACGCAAAATACTATAGTTTCTTTATTCTATTTATCAGTATTATGCAGCTATTTTTGTTCCTGCATAGCATTTATCTATTTTGAACCCAATTCATATAAATAATTCTGCATAAATAGGCCCGTTACCTGGGTACCATTAACTGATAGTACTCTGATGATTGGACAATGAAAAATAAAGGAAGTCGGTATGGCCCTTAATATTGCTCACATGTGGACACTGCAAACTCTAATACAACAACAGTTTAAATGAAAAAAAAGGAATACTGCAAAAGCTATACAAGCCACTGGTATAATGATAATCACCAATATTACCTTCTTCACCAACATCTGTGTTGGGCATCTGTGTTAGGGAACTGTTGTCGTCTGGGTTTTTTTCAATGGACCTGCAGATGATCTTCATTGCCGTTTGTCTGACTAATGGATCTGAAGATGATTATATTTTAAAAATCAATGATCAATATCCAGTTTATACAACCTTAATTTCCTAGAGACAAAACTATATTTCCTCTTTAAACATGCAAAAAAGCAGTAGAGCAGAAGCTGTATTTTAATTTATTTTAAAATCACAAGCATAATAACAAAACAACATCTGAATAACAGTATGCCATCAAGCGAGTAGTGTGTTTTGTTCTGATGCAAAATAAACTATTTTTTATTGTTAATCTAAACTCCTTTAAGTGGACAACTAATTTTTTATTAGTCCAAATCTACCTCATGTTCAAAGATTGTCAAATTCAAACCTTCAGAGTTGATCATTTCCACCATTGCAGCATTTACAGGAACATTGTATGTGATACCTTCAACTGATATCCGTATCTGGAACCTGAAATGGTATTTTATAGACTAAATACTAAACCTGTATATGTGTTAATGTGTTTAAGTATTTGTCACATTTTGTACTGGCAAAACAACAATTTTGCGCTGCGACTTATTTAACAGTTGGTCATGTGACTGTGTTTTAACCAACAATTGGTTAGGGTCAGCTATTTTATTCACAACGGCAATGAAATAACTTTCATTTTATATGCCATAGTACAGATGGGTCTAAGCCGGCCCCGCCTAGCACAGTCGCATTAGACTACCAGTGTGAAGGTTTCAGCAAGTAATAGTAAAATTTACATAGAAGTTAACTGTTTCAAGTTCCTGTCTTAATTACAGTACAAGCAACTGGTGCTGCTGCTCCTTTATTTATAATCCAACATATGTATTTTATGTATATTATCCATGGCGGATAATAGTGGCAAAGTATGTAATGAAATATATACGGGAAAACTAGAATGGAGTGCTCCGCGGAGCACGTGTGTGACCTGCACATGCTCATTGAAGAAAGTGTGGCGAAAAAATGAGACGGACAGCGGACGGACGAACGGACGGACAGACGCCGGACAAAAAAAGAAAGTAATCCCTAAGTGCCTACCATGCTACGCAGGGTGACACAAAAATAGGTCGTAAGGGTTGTTGGCCGACTGCACAGAAAAATTGCGTTTCAAGAGTAAATTTTCGTTCACCTTCAATATTTTGTACCAAACTTGATAGTGAATATGAACATAGGTAAGGTGCAACCTATTTATAAACATATGTGCAAGTGGAAACAAACAGCTAATATGTAAACATTAAAAAACCTTACGTTTCTTCACTCGCTTGTGTCGATTTACAAATAGCCGCCATGTTTTTTGAACAATCTCTGCCGGCTTTTCCAAATATCGAGCGGAATAGATGGAAGAGCTTCCAAATATGGAAGCGGGCAAATCGAACGTATTGGAAGACCTATTCCAATTTCGGTAGCTCTTGAAGTTGCCCAATCGAACCGGCTATAAGTGAATGTTGAAATTGTTGATGATTTGACTTTGCACTAAACGATACAGTAGGGCAAGTGTACGAAAACGGTTTCAGTTCCGACAACTTGTAACAAACAGATTCTTTAATCATGATAATCACATACCACAGCTTAGACCCGTTATAGACGCTGTGATCGTGGTTAGGCTTTGCCTTTTCCATATTACCCAACTTATGTGAAGTACATGTAGGAACATTCGCGTATATATGTAACGGAATGTTGTAGAAGGTCGTACAAGTCTTGTTTTTCATTATTTCATAGGAAATAAGCAGTTATAAAAACGTCCGCTCTGTGTTTTCCCGTTTAAAAATACCGTGGAATTTCCTCTTGCTCATTTTAATTTGTGGGTTCAATTCGGCATTCTCTAACACTAGTGACTCATTACATTCATGTATGCGTGAGTGTAAGGAACGACAACTCTGCGAAGGAGATTGTCAATTCAGCTTTAGTGATCAATATACAGCGATATTTTTAGATTTACTGGGTTACTAACCCAGTAGATTTTACAATGCAAAATAACGAAAAATCTCCGCAATATTAATAGTGTGCATTTATTGTAGTACATCAGTCAGCAAATGCCTTACATGCAAAAACATCAAGCAATTTTTAACCATTTTTTTTTCGCTTTCTTCTCATATGGGATTAAGTCCCTTTAAGTTCGCTCCGTCTGACCAGTCTCTAAAGTGATGGCTGCTCAATTCAATATTGTTATCTCGACTTTTCCAAATGAAAAGCTTTACAAATCCATTAAATAAAGAAATCAGCCCTCAAATTCTTAAACAAAACCCACACGAATACGGCGGTTTTGTTAAGAGATAATCATAATTAAATCGGGACAAATTAATACTTACAGTATTGATATTTGAAGTATATGTAAATATTTAAGTTTTTATCTAATACCTATCATTTCACATGAGTCTTAGATCGTATCATTCACAATTTAAGCAACACAATCAAAGTGTTGTGTATAGACAAATAATGGAACAAAACCATTTGGTCAGGCTTTCACATGAAATGCCATGATGTTACTGAAACAATGCTGAAAGTGGAGTAAAATGCTATCAAGTCAATCAATCAAAACTTGAAGTTTAGCTTCATTATAGACAGTTTCGACTTTCGAAGTTTATTTAAATTAACCCTTTTTCATATACAGATGCTTTCTGGCACCTCTGTACGGACGAATTTTGAAAAGAGTGTGGAAAAAGAAGACATTGATCATGATCTAATCAATAATAACACTTTCAATTACAAAGATTTTTCGTATTTTTTCCAAGATGTTTTCAAACTCGTTACCTTATTTTTTTTGTTTTCGTGAGAAAAGCTTAATCAAAGCTCAACATAATGTGTATATTATATGTTTCAATTACTTTTTTAACATGCACAACCGAAAGAGTGTTTGTTTGGTTCTTTAATTGGAGTTTTACGCCGTTTACATTAATTCAGTGATCACGGAAGATTGCGTACAAAATAGAATCGTCTCACTGGAAGATTGCTTTTAAATAGCCACAATATTTGTTAAACCCTTTCCCACATACAACACGTTTGCAGCAGACGACTTCAGTTATTCTATTTTAATTAAACTTTTAAGAAAAGATGAAATAATTTTTAGCAAAAGAAGACATTGCTTATGATGAACAATGTCTCCTTTTGCTCACAATGTTTTCATCTTTAATCAAAACGTAAACTTTCATTTAAAGAGATGTAATATATGTTTGCCGATCATCAGATAGACAAACAATACGGTCATATAGAGTATTGTCTGTGCTGTTATATAACACTGTCTGTGCTGTTACATAACACTGTCTTTGGAAATATAAAACCCGACTTATAATACAATGTATACGTGTGAACACTGTGATATTATTTTATGTATCTTGTGTTACTAGTATCCTGCTACTAATATAAGCCCCGGTAGTTCAGTCGGTAGCGACGCGGGCTGTCAATCCAGGGGTTGTGAGTTCGAATCCCGGCTCGGCCAACTTTCTTTCCGAGAATTGACAAAAGTCAATGCGACATGCGTCATTCGTCTTCCACCAATGGGCTAAGTCTATGTGGAAAAGCAGCCAGTTGCTTGGGAAGATTGTTGTTTGGAGTACTGGTGTGAGAACACCAGGAAATGCATGAGTAGGTGAACTAGCCGCCGTGATATAACTGAACAATTGTTAAAAACGGCGTTAAACCCTAATCAATCAATCAACTAATATAAGATAGCCATCATTCATGATAGACATCGTATGTATGTTTACTCAAGTTTGTAGCTACAATGTATCAGTCATTATAAGACCTAGCATGTATGATTACTCAAGTTGGAAGACACTCAACCGGTCACCTGATGAATTATTACTGACATACAGTGTTTTGTCTGTGTTGTTATATAACACTGTCTGTAGATCTGTTAACCCATCTTTCCCCTCTAATACAGTACGTACGGATGTACCCGTTGGTGTTATCTGAAGTATGTTGTAAGACAAGAACCCCGCAACATAGATACTATCATCATCCCCCAGAGTCAGACCTGTTGGTCCCTCAAGGCTTTCATGTTTCATATTACACACTTTACCGTTAATATTCAAACTTGTTACTGTGTGCTGATCACAGTCTGAAACATACATTGTATTCCCGTCACTAGTTACTGCAATGTACTCTGGAGAAATAAAAAGGTTGTGTCCTTTATCATTGAGTTTGAATGTTTGAAGAACGTTTCCCTCATAATCCAGAATTTTCACCGACGGATGGTGCCCGTCAAATGGTACCTTTTTTACAACTGATAATGTTCGATCATAACGTATAAACACTAAGTATGGGTCACAGGTCACCACCAGAGTCCCCGGATCCATACATGTTATATCCCATGGTACATCGTCAAGTTGGATGTAATAGGTAATAGTGTCTGATCGTAAGTCAACGACTTTAATACAGTAGTTATTATAGTCTGCTACAGCTCAAAGGTCACTTGACATCAACGTACTTCCTGTTATCCAGACTCCATTTTCGTCCTGATTGTGTTTCATCTGAATGTCCTTCACGAATTTGACTTCTGTTGGTTTAAAGATGTCAGTCTTCGTTATTTGCTTTTCATTTTGTTTTGTATGTTTTTCCTTTCTTTCCACTTTTCTTCCTATACCTAACTGACCAATGGCAGGATTGTCGTCTTACATTACTCCTTTCTCTGTCTGTTCTCCTTTCTTCGTTTTTCTTTCTTCTTCCTTTTTCATCTCCAACGACCCAAGTTTTTGCGGCAAATTAAGTGTTTTCAATATTTCGTCATTGTGTGAAAATGCATACCTTTTCACAATGTTTTCTTGTGATATTTTCCGTATTTTGTCATTATAATCTTTAATCTGAGTTCGAGTTTTCTCGGCAGAAATGAATAACTGATTGTTTTGTTTACATTGTTTAAGAAGTCCTAGATTGGAGAATATTTCTGACAGCTCTGCTTGAAATTCGTCGTATAGTTTAGTCTTTGATTCAATAGCTTTCAAATCGTCCGTTTTTATTTTCACAGATTGCTGCAGTAGTTTATTTTCTAATGCATCTATTTTGGAATTTATTTCACTTCTAAATAGCTGAATATCGGCTTTTAATCGGCTGTAACAATTAGTTACATCAATTGAGTCACTTTGAGTTTTGTTTTTATATTCTGAAAGTTGTTTTTCAATGTCCTTTATCTGCTGTAATAGTGATATATATTCTTGACTGGAGCTGAATCCCTTCGCCAAATCATCGATGTACCTTACACCGCATTGATCATGCTCTAGGGTTACGCACACAGAACAGCTAAATGTGTCATGCTTACCACAGAAATACTCTATTAATTTCCCATCATGCTTTGCACAGAACATATTCTGAACATTTGGTATTTTCTTTCTTGGCATTTCGTCTCTATCAAGAAGTTGATGTTGTCTGGAGGCTTTTGATTTTCTATGATTTCTTGCGCAAGTGTCACATAGAAATTCGTCACAATTTGTACAATAAAACTGGGCATGTTCACTTGCATTATCTATCAGACACGGATCGCAGGAAATACCCACATCCCAGTCTTCACTACACGCTGGTCTTCTTCCAGATATCTCCATGACGGACTTCAAACTGAAAAAGATCCAAACTAAATATGTACTTGGTTGTCGGTACAAAATTACGAACTGAAATCATGTCTAAAGACCCTGTCACACTATTGCGTATCGTACAAACGTATGTGAGTGTGTGAAAAGTATCACTATACCCTGGTATACGCTGAAATACGCTAGGGGTACGTTAGGCATAGGCGTATTAATGGCGCATGAGTAAAGTACTTCTAACGTATGATGTCTGACGTATTTGCAACGTATTTAAACATCTTGGCGTATGACTGACGATTGAGTTACGTATACATAACGTACAACTAGCGTATGATTGACGTATTGCAAGCGTATACTCTACGTATTGCCAGCGTATTGATATAATATATATATAGGATCCCATTTCTTTGTCACGTGATAGCGGTTCGCTGGACATGCGCAGTTCATACGCTTCTCATTCACTTGCCATAAACGATGGACATACGCTGCTGATACGTTACTCAAATGTTCCATACGGTAAGTATACAAACTATTTTGTTTTCGTATGAAAAATTAATTCATGAATTTTCATACGTAACTCATACGTTTCTCTCATACGCAATAGTGTGACAAGGCCAGAAAAAAAGGGGATGTAACTTTGAATGTTTATCTTACGCATCGTTTTAATTTGTTTTGTGTATTTGAAATGCCATGTCCTTAAAGCTGACATGCAAACGTTTCAACATGTCGTAAAATACTGCACGAATCAGAAATTTGCATAAAATAATTCCTTTTTCATTGAAAAAATAAATGTTTTAATGTTTGTATAAGGCTTTAAACTTACGGCAGCCGCGAGACAAAATCGATTTGTTGTCACGTGACAAATTCGGGTGTGACGTCACGCCAGACCGTTCCATTCTAGATAACACTTGTCTTTATGGAAATTGAAGATATTTTAAGCTTGTAATACATAATATTTGACAACATTAGCAGCATCATGTTTGGTTAATTAGTTTTGTTAAACCTGCATTTCATTATACTTTTCGAATATTTTCATCTTTGTAGATTGTATTTATCAGGGTCTTTCATATACCCTGTATGAATCAGAATATTGACTTGGTCGCTTATAGTATAATCAATATAGTTTTTAAGTTCTACAGTAGTAAAAACAGTAATATCAAATGTCACATATTTGTAACCAGACATAGCAAAAATATAATACCGAAGAAGGTTAATATATATTTTGTTTAAACTAAATAGTAAATCCAGCTTAAGCACCTATAATATACAGGGCTATAGATAACATTGTTAGTGAATTGGGTGTTTATCCCATTGTTTTGCAAACAATTGCTTTTTGTTAAGATTTAAGTAACAGAGATAATTTGGTGTACGGCTTGATCTCATCGTGGCAAGTTCGTGACATAAAGAGCAAATTCCCCTTTTCTCACAATATTTCAATACTGTTTAACTAAGCTTCTAATTGATGGCAAATCTATATATTTGGGGATCCCTCATTCATCCAGACACCTTTTAACTTTAGTTTTGCTTTAATCCGGATACACAGTGTACATCTAAGCTTAGTAATCGACTCATTCACATCAAGCCATAGATATTCTGTTATTACATTCGTATCTTGTTTGATAAAATGTAAATAATTTAAGCAACATACATGTAAACAATGGCTTTATTTACTTTTTATTTGCGTTTGGGTACTCATCATTTTAAAAAAGAATTACTTCTGTTGACAAGTCTTTCGCCTTTTTAAGCAAAAAAGCTACTTATCTATAGCCCTGATACATATCATGATTACTTAATCAAAATCTAAAAATGTCTCCCCTGTGTTACTAGCCTGTGTTTTTGGCCTGGGGCTTTAACCCCTGGTCATAATAGTCATACCATTTGTTCGGAGTTTGCAGCCTGCCAATTGCTGTTAACACCATACAACGCAGTTTAGGGTGAGACTGCGCGAGAAAAAAAAGTTCATCATGGATTCTAGAAAACTACATTTAAGGTTAAGTTCACCCACAAAAGATGATTATAATGTTGCTGTAACATCAGTGAATACATTAAGGCGATAGTACTACATATAAGTTTAGCACATTCTTAGAAATTAATGCGCCGAGAGGTCAAATATGGAAGATAGTTATCATCTCAGCGAAGTGAAGTGGAACGGAAGAGTACTACAATGTTCGATTATTTACGGAGATTGTCCAATTCAGTTTAAATAGAGTAATTTGCCATCGTGAAACAAAGCATCATGCCTGATTTTACCATTATGGTTTTGCATTTTACATTTTGTTTATAGTCTGCAATTTTATATTCCATAATGTATATTTTACAAACAAACAAATTAAATTTTGCGAATATTCCTGGAAAATTGCAAAAAAATAAATGGTAATAAAATAAGTCACGAGGTGATTTGTTTAACCCTTTGCTCCATAATATCGCATTTCCCAGCACCCAATAAAGCAGGCATTTAAAACGGTGGATGTTCAGATTGCTCGTACCGAGCAGTATCTGAACTCTTCTTGCAATGTTTTCCACTATTTTAGTAAATGTAAACATAATTCACCCATTACTGATTAGTGGTGAATTACTGCTTTCAATTCGGATGAGTCGAAGTAGGGATAGGAAAATGCTTGTTGATCAAAGTGTTTAACTCTTTGCTCCATAAGCATTGTATTGGACTCTTCCAAATTGAAAGTATTTATTCTCACTTATATAAGATTTGTGTGAATTACGCTCAATTCTAAACTCTTCCTTCACTGTTTTCAAATGCCTGCTCTATATTGGCTGCAGGGAAATGCAGTATTATGGAGCAAAGGGTTAATATCACTTTCTCCTATACTACTCGAAAATTGCTAAGAGCATCTTAGCTAAGTCGGTTGAAGCGGTAATATTTACATTTTTAGACCTATGCATCATGGGTTCGAGCCCACTACAATTTTATTTTATTTTTCTTCAGCTTTGACCTATTTGTGTATGTATATATATATATATATATTTAAGTTTTTCTTATTTTATTCCGTTGTTTGATATCTAGATTTCATTATTTTCTTCATTTTTAATATTCATTATAACTTTAATACATAAAGATAATCGAACAGCTTGACAGAAATGGTGTAAACAATATATCATCATCATAAACATCATCATCATCATCGTCATCATCATCACTGTAATGCGACCCCTACTGCATGGCCGTGTAAACTTTAATACGTCGTTCTGCATGTGTATGCCACAATGAGCGTGTTCAACTTGTTTACTCGCGTAATGCGAGTAACTGGAGTTCTACTCGACTAGAACGACCCCCACTATTTGACGGGTAACACGAGTAATCCACGGTAAAAAATGATATAAACTAGTTTTGTTGCAAAATTGTGCTTTGTTATTGGATATGTATATGTCTTAAATAAGAATCTAAACTGATAACTTTGATTATTTTTATTTATTTATAAGTTGTTATTAACTTATTCAATGCTATTTTTTGTCTTTCCGATTTTCGTCAGTTACTCGACCTCAGTTAGGCGTTCGTGAATAGTTACTCGTGTCGTGTACTGCACATGTCCAGATTTTCTACTCGAGTTACTCGATTGCAAAAGCCGAAAACGCTCATTTATACCTACGCAGTTAAATCTAAAATCACGAAAATTAAGGACATTTTGTGATTTACAATTACGTAAAATAAACAGAAAAAACATAAACTAAAAAAAAATGTAATCCATTACGACTCGAACTCAGGACCTTAGTATTACGCATTCAACGCTATCATTAAACCGCTAACTTTACCTTCGAACGAGATTTTACTTATAATGAAAACGGGCCCATATATTCTTGCTCATACCTATTTTAGATGATAGGACAATCCATAACTTTTCGTCATTGCTCCTGCTCGATTTGGATCTATAGTAATCCAATTACCTTGTGCAAGTGTCTGCTTTGTTCCATTTGCAAATGCAAACAACCTTTTTGGATGATATAGTCTGAGGAATATGTGTAGGATCAATTGTTTCTGTGATGTATTGATTTTTGTTGATTATTGATCTCATTAATAATAACGAATGGGTATTGCTTTATGGAATTTAAAACATTGTTTTCTTTTTATTTTGTGGTCACAGTTACATAATATTTCCATGAATCTCTTATATACAGTACCCATGGTGCATTGCTTGTATAAATTTGATGTATGCACCTTTTCAGATTACCTGGACATGACGGCGCAATGTGATCTATAGGGAACACAATCTGTCAATGTCCAATGTTAACTTTTGGCTTCAAACACCAATGATGTTCCTTGCATGTTGGTTTTCCAAAATATGTCCATTCACTACAGATCTGTCATGGCAACAGACAGGGATAACCTTTGACACTGTTCCTGCCAGAAATTACTGGCCTAGTTTTGAAACATGTTCACAGTTTGATTAAACTGTTGGGATTCATTAAAACATGGCTCTCAGGGCTGTTTCCATATATCGCTAGTGTTCCTTGGATGTTCCATTTCAAATGTTTGCCAAGAAGTGGATTGTATTCAATACATAACTTTTATGCTATGGCGAATATCGCAAAAAGAAATACAAAGTGTATTTTCGGATACTATTTGTGCATTGTAAACTTCGCCGAAATGTTCCTTCTTTGTTCATCTAACAAGTTTGCTCAAGCTTGTACAAATCATCCAAAGATAAAACTGTGGAGTTTGGGCTGGCTTTCTTCCAGTGTTATAGAAACATCTACTTGTCTGAAAACAGAAACTGTTTCAATATATTGTGGCACAAATTATCCTTGGTTTGACCCTCAGTCGGGTAAGTGCTAGCAGTTACTAGTGGCAGGGGGTCAAAGCATGGTTCCTTTTGTCTGTAAACGATTTTTCTTTGCATGTGTATGCTTCCCTTGTATTAATTCGTTCACTATGTGCTTTTTTCAATCAAAATAAATAAATTGATAGAAGAATATCCATTATCAAACACTTTCTCCTAGTCTAATCCATAGTTAAGAGAATGATTTTGTTTCCTCAGCAACTTACAAACTCAGTTTATTGTATTGCTGCAGAATTTTAGTTTTCCATTTAATCAGTATGAAACTTTGTCATACTATTTGTTTCTCATGTACTTTGGGTCTGGTTCAAAACTGTTCTATATGCTCAAACTCAAACAAAGCATTATATTTGTTTATGGGGACTAGTTGACCATGGTGCATTTGTCACACAAATGCTACATAACCCTGTGCTCCATAAATACACATTCTCCAAAGCCCTTACCAGCAAGCTATTCAAAAGGGTTTACTAAGAGTTAAGAGCGCTCTTATCTTTCTGAACTCTTATACCACTATTTTCCACTCTGTCCGTAAAAGTGGACCCTATCAATCTATAACTGATACATGATGAATTAATGCTTTCAGTGTGTAGGAGTAATACTTGCTTATGGAGTGCAGTATATTTTTCTTTGTGAAACTTCTTATTGTTCATGCATACGCCTTGTCCTGTAACTAGTTGTTAGTAAAAGTGTATGCTCTTTAATGTGTTCAATATGTTAGTTGCTGGATCCAATTGGATACATATTTTATTGTTTACCCAATGTGGTAAGCAATGTGTTAGCAAACAATTATTAATTCAATATACTAGTGGTGTTGTGGTCCTGTAACCTACGTTTTTTTTATATCACCTGAGCCAAAGGCTATAGATGATTTATTTGACACACTCACTGTCCGTAGCTCTTTTCAAAAACCACCTTCTGCAAGTTGATACAACTTGGCATGGATGTTCCTTGCATGGACCCACTTTTACAGTTGATCACATAATTTCATTCAGTACACAACTTGTTGACATGGCGACAACAAACAAAGAAAAACTATTCGAGTTGGTGCAATTTGTAAAGCACACATAAACTACTTGATGGAAGTTGATTTACCATTGATATATTTCTCAATATAATAAGGCAGAAACTTCAAAATGTTTCTGCCTAAACCTACTGTCAGTTTTTCCTTTGATTCATCATGTCATAAATGTGTATACTTGTGAGCGATATAGGACAAACAAGGTTCTCCTGATTCCAATTGCCAGTTTCATAATATTTAATATTTTTGATATGATCTTTCAACTTCTTAACAATACATAAACATAAGCTACAATTGATATTTCCTGTCATATGTTCCCTACTTCTCAAACCTTCCTGATTTGATTTGGAACACAAACTTGAGCTATTTGAATGAAATAAGATTGTATAATGATTATTTCAAATTGTCAGAATAATTTTGTTAACCCTCCCCCGCCCCCCGTTTGGTCTTATGTGCGCCGCCAACCAATTAACCCTTTCCCACATTCAACACATCTGCAGCGAACGACTTTGAAAACATTTAGGCAAAACTATACAAACAATCTCTATAACTTAAAGAATAATTATTGAATGGAGTTGAAAATATTATATAATATGCTTTTAAAGGTTAAGTTGTATTTTTGTCAAAATAAGATGTTAGTTTAAAAAAATGTTCATCTTCTCTTCTTGTTTTTCTATCTTTAAACAGACTGTTAACATATCTCACAGAGGGGAGGGGGTGTACTTATTCATGAGTCAAACGAACTAAAGTAATGTGAATGCATCTTATTAGAACGGTCAAAACAACGAAAGCCAAATACTATTTTAATAACCTGTTTTCTTATACAATTCACAACAATGTCTGTCTTTAAATATAACCAACTGCGCCGATTCTTTTAACGTTGAGCTTTCCAACAAGGTGATCTTAATAAGTTTCTGACGTTTCTGACAGCAGTCAACTGAGAAGTGCTTAACCATGTTCGGATGTAAAAAAACCTTTCACACTTGCACACTTGTTTGCAGCAGACATCTATTTAAAGCATTGTGACAAAGAAGGAATTGCTCATAATGAGCAAGATTTTTCTTATGCCACAATGTGTTTACTATTTAATCAAAAAACTTTCATTTATAGAGATTTTCAATAATATTACATATGTAGCTGGTCAATTTTGTAGTGCATGTATGTGTTGTCTATATTGGCGAGATGGAGGTTGTAAGTTAAACGGGCATACATGGATAACCACGAGACGTCGGCAGTATTCGGGTGCTCCGTTGGAGATTTATTTTGAAAATAATTTGGAAGCCACTTAATTCTAGTTCGTTGTACAGTTGTTTAAAAATAAAAATAACACCACATCGTGTAATAAGGAGGCAGTGTTTTGGACTCCGACAGAATCGACTGGATTGGAGATCTGAGACACTACATTGTATATTTCTGCCATACCTGATTCAATACTGTTTATTTGTTTACAAAATTATTTATATAATTGAAAATATGTTTACAGATTTTGATTGTACCACAGCCTGGCAGGTATTGACATTTGCACAGTCATTCATGGTGTGGTGTTGGAGCGTGCAATGCTCTTTGCACAGTCATTCATGGTGTGGTGTTGGTGAGCTTGCATTGTCATTTGCACATACATTCATAGTGTGGTGTTGGTGAGCCTACATTGTCATTTACACAATTATTCATGGTGTGTTGTTGGTTTGCTTACATCGTCATCTGCACAGTCATTAATGGTGTGGTGTTGTTGTACGTACATTGTCATTTGCAGAGTCATTCATCATGTGGTGTTGCTGAGCTTACATTGTCATTTGCACATTCATTCATGGTGTGGTGTTGGTGTGTCTACATTGTCATTTGTACAGTCATTCATGGTGTGGTGTTATTGTGCTTACATTGTCATTTGCACAGTCATTCATGGTGTCGTGTTGATGAGTTTACATTGTCATTTGCACAGTCATTCATGGTGTGGTGTTGCTGAGCTTACATTGTTATTTGCACAGTCATTCATGGGGTGGTGTGGGTGAGCTTACATTGTCATTTGCATAGTCAGCCATGGTGTGGTTTTGGTGAGCTTAAATTGTCATTCATGGTGTGTTATTGGTGGTGTGCTTACATTGTCATTTGCACAGTCATTCATGGTGTGGTGTGGGTGAGCTTACATTATCATTCATGGTGTGGTGTTGGTGGTTAGCTTACATTGTAATTTGCACAGTCATTCATGGTGTGGTGTTAGTGAGCTTACATTGTCATTTGCAGAGTCATTCATAGTGTGGTGTTGGTGAGCTTACATTGCCATTCGTACATTCATTCATGATGTGGTGTTGGTCAGCTTACATTGTCATTTGCACAGTCATTCATGGTGTTGTGTTGGAGAGCTTGCAATGCTTTTTGCACAGTCATTCATAGTGTGGTGTTGGTGACCTTGCATTGTCATGTGCACATACATTCATAGTGTGGTGTTGGTGAGCTAACATTGTCATGTGCACATACATTCATAGTGTGGTGTTGGTGAGCCTACATTGTCATTTACACAATTATTCATGGTGTGTTGTTGGTTTGCTTACATTGTCATTTGCACAGTCATTAATGGTGTGGTGTTGTTGTGCTTACATTGTCAATTGCACAGTCATTCATGATGTGGTGTTGCTGAGCTTACATTGTCATTTGCACATTCATTCATGGTGTGGTGTTGGTGTGCCTACATTGTCATTTGCACATTCATTCATTGTGTGGTGTTATTGTGCTTACATTGTCATTTGCACAGACATTCATAGTGTCGTGTTGGTGAGCCTACATTGTCATTTACACAATTATTCATGGTGTGTTGTTGGTTTGCTTACATTGTTATCTGCACAGAAATTAATGGTGTGGTGTTGTTGTACGTACATTGTCATTTGCACAGTCATTCATCATGTGGTGTTGCTGAGCTTACATTGTCATTTGCATATTCATTCATGGTGTGGTGTTGGTGTGTCTACATTGTCATTTGTACAGTCATTCATGGTGTGGTGTTATTGTGCTTACATTGTCATTTGCACAGTCATCCATGGTGTCGTGTTGATGAGTTTACATTGTCATTTGCACAGTCATTCATGGTCTGGTGTTGCTGAGGTTACATTGTCATTTGCACAGTCATTCATGGTGTGGTGTTGCTGAGCTTACATTGTCATTTGCACAGTCATTCATGGTGTGGTGTGGGTGAGCTTATATTGTCATTTGCATAGTCATCCATGGTGTGGGTTTGGTGAGCGTAAATTGTCATTCATGGTTTGGTATTGGTGGTGAGCTTACATTGCCATTTGCACAGTCATTCATGGTGTGGTGTGGGTGAGCTTACATTGTCATTCATGGTGTGGTGTTGGTGGAGAGCTTACATTGTAATTTGCACAGTCATTCATGGTGTGGTGTTTGTGAGCTTACATTGTCATTTGCAGAGTCATTCATAGTGTGGTGTTGATGAGCTTACATTGCCATTCGTACATTCATTCATGATGTGGTGTTGGTCAGCTTACATTGTCATTTGCACAGTCATTCATGGTGTGGTGTTGGACAGCTTGCAATGCTTTTTGCACAGTCATTCATAGTGTGGTGTTGGTGAGCTTGCATTGTCATGTGCACATACATTCATAGTGTGGTGTTGGTGAGCCTACATTATCATTTACACAATTATTCATGGTGTGTTGTTGGTTTGCTTACATTGTCATCTGCACAGTCATTAATGGTGTGGTGTTGTTGTGCTTACATTGTCAATTGCACAGTCATTCATGATGTGGTGTTGCTGAGCTTACATTGTCATTTGCACATTCATTCATGATGTGGTGTTGCTGAGCTTTCATTGTCATTTGCACATTCATTCATGGTGTGGTGTTGGAGAGCTTGCAATGCTTTTTGCACAGTCATTCATTGTGTGGTGTTATTGTGCTTACATTGTCATTTGCACAGACATTCATAGTGTCGTGTTGATGAGTTAACATTGCCATTAGCACAGTCATTCATGGTGTCGTGTTGTTGAGCTCACATTGTCATTTTCACAGGCCTTCATGGTGTGGTGAGGGTGATGTTACATTGTCATTAGCATAGCCATTCATGGTGGGGTTTTGGTGAGCTTACATTGTCATTTATACACGTATGCATAGTGTGGTGTTGGTGAGCTTACATTGCCATTTTCACAGTCATTCATGGTGTGTTGTTAGTTTGCTTACATTGGCATCTGCACAGTCATTAATGGAGTTGTGATGGTGAGCTTACATTGTCCTTTGCACAGTCATTCATAATGTGGTGTTGGTGAGCTTACATTGTCCTTTGCACAGCCATTCATAGTGTGGTGTTGTTGAGCTTACATCGTTATTCGCAGTCATTCATAGTGTGGTGTTAGTGAGCTTACATTGTCATTCATGGTGTGGTGTGGGTGAGCTTACATCGTCGTTTGCACAGTCATTCATGGTTTGCTGTTGGTGAGCTTACATTGTAATTTGCACAGTCATTCATGGTGTGGTGTGGATGAGCTTACATTGTCATTCATGTTGTGGTGTTGATATTGTCATTTGCACAGTCATTCATGGTGTGCTGTTGGTGAGCTAACATTGTAATTTGCACAGTCAGTCATGGTGTGCTGTTGGTGAGCTTACATTGTCATATGCACAGTCATTCATGGTGCGGTGTTGGTGAGCTTACATTGTAATTTGCACAGTCATTCATGGTGCGGTGTTCGTGAGTTTACATTGTAATTTGCACAGTCATTCATGGTGTGCTGTTGGTGAGCTTACATTGTCATTTGCACAGTCATTTATGGTGCGGTGTTTTTGAGTTTACATCGCCATTTGCACAGTCATTCATGGTGTGCTGTTGGTCAGCTTACATTGTCATTTACACAGTCATTCATGGTGTTGTGTTGGTGAGTTTACATCACCATTTGCACAGTTATTCATGGTGTGGTGTTGATGAGCTGACATTCTCATGTTCACAGTCATTCATGGTGTGGTGTTGGTGAGCTTACATTTTCATTTGCACAGTTATTCATGGTGTGGTGTTGGTGAGCTTACATTGTCATTTGCACATTCATTCATGGTGTGGTGTTGGCGACCTTACATTGTCATTTGTACAGTCATTCATAGTGGGATGTTAGTGAGCTTACATTGTCATTCATGGTGTAGTGTTGGTTAGCCTACATTACCATTTATGGTGTGGTGTTGGTGAGCTTACATTGTCATTTGCACAGTCATTCATGGTTTGATTACAGGGTACCAGTTTATTTATGTCGAAAATTTCAAACTCGTGATTTGGTTTTATTTGATACCGACAACCAAACAAAAATAATACGATAACAGAAGCTGCGTCAAGGGAACGCGGAACTTTTATCAAATGAGCCAGGTGAACGTCTTCAATTAAAAAGGGATCAGTAAATAAAAGCAATTGAACATATAAAAATCAACATATGACCGTTAAACATTCATCCTCCTCTAACAAACGTATAGAACTTAGAGTCGTTTGATACAGTGGCTAATACAAAGGCATACTTAAACATATACATGCAATTATTTCATATCAAGCCCATGATACAATACAACATTAAATATTGCAGTAAATAAATAACAATTGAAACGTTAAATTTACGGATATATTTAAGTCTTATTGTATAAATATATAGTTATCCCCTTAAGATGTAGCTACAAGTCTTCTTAATCTTGTTTTCTGATGACAAAACAAAATACACTAACTATATTGGCCGGTAAATTACAATGTTCAAGCATACAAGACAGACGTAACAGTTTCATCTAACGATATGTAGTTAAATCTATATATACTATAGTCAAGCTATCGAAAATAGTCACCTTTATCAGCGTTCTATTTGATAACATTTTGTCATATTTTAATTTAAAGTGTTTACTTGTAGGTATCTTGATATAACTGACATGTACAATTTTACCTAATGTGCTACTTTTTCACATATCTCCTTCTTTTACGTTTTAATATAATAAAAAGCGAAAACATTCAAGACAGACGAAACAATTTATTCAAACGACATTATATTAGATATCGAAATTAGTTACATATACCACCGCTTTAGTAATAACAATATAGCATCTAACTCGGTTCTTTTTCCGTTTACGTTAAAATAGAAAATCGAAGAAGAGTTCCGGATTCATTCAACAAATTGCATTTACATGTATAAAACCCGTTTTAGAGTCAATATGTAAAGTGGGCATACATTTCGTACTAAAACATAATATATAGCTAAGATGTCTAGTACCAATATGTAAACTGGGAATTCACTTCGTACCTAATATAATATATAGCTAAGATGTCTAGTTACAATATGTAAACTGGGCATACACTTCGTACTAAAACATAATATATAGCTAAGATGTCTAGTGCCAATATGTAAACTGGGAAAACATTTCGTACTGAACATAATGTATAGCTAAGATGTATAGTGTCAATATGTAAAGTGGGCATACATTTCGTACTAAAACATAATATATAGCTAAGATGTCTAGTACCAATATGTAAACTGGGATTTCACTTTGTACCTAATATAATATATAGCTAAGATGTCTAGTACCAATATGTAAACTGGGCATACACTTCGTACTAAAACATAATATATGGCTAAGATGTCTAGTGCCAATATGTAAACTGGGAAAACATTTCGTACTGAACATAATGTATAGCTAAGATGTATAGTTTCAATATGTAAAGTGGGCATACATTTCGTACTAAAACATAAAATATAGCTAAGATGTCTAGTACCAATATGTAAACTGGGAATTCACTTCGTACCTAATATAATATATAGCTAAGATATCCAGTACCAATATGTAAACTGGGCAACACTTCGTACTAAAACATAATATATAGCTAAGATGTCTAGTACCAATATGTAAACTGGGCATACACTTCGTACTAAAACATAATGTATAGGTATGATGTCTAGTACCAATATGTAAAGTGGGAATTCACTTCCTACTTAATATAATATATAGCTAAGATGTCTAGTACAATTTGTAAAGTTGGCATACACTTCGCTCTTTATATAATATATAGCTAAGATATCCAGTACCAATATGTAAACTGGGCAACACTTCGTACTAAAACATAATATATAGCTAAGATGTCTAGTACCAATATGTAAACTGGGCATACACTTCGTACTAAAACATAATGTATAGGTATGATGTCTAGTACCAATATGTAAAGTGGGAATTCACTTCCTACTTAATATAATATATAGCTAAGATGTCTAGTACAATTTGTAAAGTTGGCATACACTTCGCTCTTTATATAATATATAGCTAAGATATATAGTATCAATATGTAAACTGGGACTTCGTACTAATATAATATATATATCTATGATGTCTAGTGCCAATATGTAAAGTGGGCATACATTTCGTACTAGAACATAATATATAGCTAACATGTCTAGTACCAATATGTAAACTGGGAATTCACGTTGTACCTAATATAATATATAGCTAAGATGTCTAGTACCAATATGTAAACTGGGCAACACTTCGTACTAAAACATAATATATAAATAAGATGTCTAGTACCAATATGTAAAGTGGGCATACACTTCGTACTAAAACATAATGTATAGGTATGATGTCTAGTACCAATATGTAAAGTGGGAATTCACTTCCTACTTAATATAATATATATACCAATATGTAAAGTGGGCATACACTTCGTAATAAGACATAATATATAGCTAAGATGTGTAGTACCAATATATAAAGTGGGCATACACTTCGTACTTAAACATCATGTATAGCTAAGATGTCTAGTGTCACTATGTAAAGTGGGCATACACTTCGTGCTAAAACATAAGGTATAGCTATGATTTCTAGTACCAATATGTGTTAAAGTATATTTTGGAATTAGTTGACAAAGTAGATTGGGTCTAAACGTTAACCGTGCCGTACAATACTGAGAATACTCACGCATTTTCATTTACCGTGTTATGATTAATTCTGCTAGAACATTATGTCTTTTTTAACAGATAAACACTTCCGGTATTGGTGAAGTATTTCCTACCTAGTACCGGTTAACCAGAGAACTTTGATAAGATAAACCCTCCCGGTATTTGCAATCTATTGCCTACCTAGTACCGGTTAACCAGAGAGCATTGCTAAGATAAACACTTCCGGTATTTGTGATATATTTCCTACATAATACCGGTTAACAAGAGAGCATGGATAAGATAAACACTCCCGGTATTTGTGATATGTGTCCTACCTAGTACCGGTAAACAAGAGAATATGGATAAGATAAACACTCCCGGTATTTCTGATATATGCCTACCTAGTACCGGTTAACTAGAGAGTATTGATAAGATAAACACTTCATGTATTTGTGATATATGTCTTACCTAATATCGGTTAACCAAAGAGCATTGCTAAGATAAACACTCCCGGTATTTGTGATATATTTTCTACATAGTACCAGTCAACCAGAGAGCATTGATAAGATCATCCCTCTCAGTGTTGGTGATATATTCCTACCTTGTACCGGTTAACCAGAGAACATGGATAAAATAAACCCTCCCGGTATTAGTGCTAGTATATGTTCTACCTTGTACCGGTTAACCAGAGAACATGAATAAAATTAATTCTACCGGTATATTTATACTCTCTAAGATGTAGCCACAAATATTCTTAATCTTGTTTTCTTATGACAAAACAAAATAAACGAACGATAATGGCCGGTTTATTACAATGTTCAAGCATTTAAGACAGACGTAACAGTTTCATCTAACGATATGTAGTTAAATCTATATAGAGTCAAGCTATTGAAAATAATCACCTTTATCAGCGTTCTATTTGATAAAATTTAATAATATTTTAATTTAAACTGTTAAATTACTTGAAGTTACCTTGATATAACAGACATGTACAATTGTACCGAATGTGCTACTTGTTTACATATCTCCTTATCTTACGTTTCAATATATTAAAAAGCTAAAACATTAAAGACAGACGTCATATAGTTACAATCTATATAGAGTTAAAGTATCGAAATTTGTTACATATATCACCGCTCTAGTTTAGAGAATTTTAGCACCTAATTCGGTTGTTCTTCCGTTTACGCTGTAAAATAGAAGAGATTCGCTTTCATTAAAGAAAAAGGCATGTATAAGAACCGCTTAGATGTCTAGTGCCAATAGGTAAAGTGAGCATACACTTCTAACTAAAACATGTATAGCTAAGATGTCTAGTGCCAATAGGTAAAGTGAGCATACACTTCTGACTAAAACATGTATAGCTAAGATGTCTAGTACCAATAGGTAAAGTGAGCATACACTTCTAACTAAAACATGTATAGCTAAGATGTCTAGTGCCAATAGGTAAAGTGAGCATACACTTCTGACTAAAACATGTATAGCTAAGATGTCTAGTGCCAATAGGTAAAGGGAGCATACACTTCTAACTAAAACATGTATAGCTAAGATGTCTAGTGCCAATAGGTAAAGTGAGCATACACTTCTAACTAAAACATGTATAGCTAAGATGTCTAGTGCCAATAGGTAAAGGGAGCATACACTTCTAACTAAAACTTGTATAGCTAAGATGTCTAGTGCCAATAGGTAAAGTGAGCATACACTTCTGACTAAAACATGTATAGCTAAGATGTCTAGTGCCAATAGGTAAAGTGAGCATACACTTCTAACTAAAACATGTATAGCTAAGATGTCTAGTGCCAATAGGTAAAGTGAGCATACACTTCTAACTAAAACATTTATAGCTAAGATGTCTAGTGCCAATAGGTAAAGTGAGCATACACTTCTAACTAAAACATTTATAGCTAAGATGTCTAGTGCCAATAGGTAAAGTGAGCATACACTTCTAACTAAAACATTTATAGCTAAGATGTCTAGTGCCAATAGGTATAGTGAGCATACACTTCTAACTAAAGCATATATAGCTTAGATGTCTAGTGCCAATAGGTAAAGTGAGCATACACTTCTAACTAAAACTTGTATAGCTAAGATGTCTAGTGCCAATAGGTAAAGGGAGCATACACTTCTAACTAAAACATATATAGCTAAAATGTCTAGTGCCAATAGGTAAAGTGAGCATACACTTCTAACTAAAACATATATAGCTAAGATGTCTAGTGCCAATAGGTAAAGTGAGCATACACTTCTAACTAAAACATATATAGCTTAGATGTCTAGTGCCAATAGGTAAAGTGAGCATACACTTCTAACTAAAACATTTATAGCTAAGATGTCTAGTGCCAATAGGTAAAGTGAGCATACACTTCTAACTAAACATATATAGCTAAGATGTCTAGTGCCAATAGGTAAAGTGAGCATACACTTCTAACTAAAACATTTATAGCTAAGATGTCTAGTGCCAATAGGTAAAGTGAGAATACACTTCTGACTAAAACATGTATAGCTAAGATGTCTAGTGCCAATAGGTAAAGTGAGCATACACTTCTAACTAAAACATTTATAGCTAAGATGTCTAGTGCCAATAGGTAAAGTGAGCATACACTTCTAACTAAAACATTTATAGCTAAGATGTCTAGTGCCAATAGGTAAAGTGAGCATAGACTTCTAACTAAAACATATATAGCTTAGATGTCTAGTGCCAATAGGTAAAGTGAGCATACACTTCTAACTAAAACATATATAGCTTAGATGTCTAGTGCCAATAGGTAAAGTGAGCATACACTTCTAACTAAAACATATTTAGCTAAGATGTCTAGTGCCAATAGGTAAATGAAGCATACACTTCTAACTAAAACATATATAGCTAAGATGTCTAGTGCCAATAGGTAAAGTGAGCATACACTTCTAACTAAACATATATAGCTAAGAGGTCTAGTCCCAATAGGTAAAGTGAGCATACACTTCTAACTAAAACATATATAGCTAAGATGTCTAGTGCCAATAGGTAAAGTGAGCATACACTTCTAACTAAAACATTTATAGCTAAGATGTCTAGTGCCAATAGGTAAAGTGAGCATACACTTCTAACTAAAACATATATAGCTTAGATGTCTAGTGCCAATAGGTAAAGTGAGCATACACTTCTAACTAAAACATATATAGCTAAGATGTCTAGTGCCAATAGGTAAATGAAGCATACACTTCTAACTAAAACATATATAGCTAAGATGTCTAGTGCCAATAGGTAAAGTGAGCATACACTTCTAACTAAACATATATCGCTAAGAGGTCTAGTGCCAATAGGTAAAGTGAGCATACACTTCTAACTAAAACATATATAGCTAAGATGTCTAGTGCCAATAGGTAAAGTGAGCATACACTTCTAACTAAAACATATATAGCTAAGATGTCTAGTGCCAATAGGTAAAGTGAGCATACACTTCTAACTAAAACATATATAGCTAAGATGTCTAGTGCCAATAGGTAAAGTGAGCATACACTTCTAACTAAAACATATATAGCTAAGATGTCTAGTGCCAATAGGTAAAGTGAGCATACACTTCTGACTAAAACATGTATAGCTAAGATGTCTAGTGCTAATAGGTAAAGTGAGCATACACTTCTAACTAAACATATATAGCTAAGATGTCTAGTGCCAATAGGTAAAGGGAGCATACACTTCTAACTAAAACATGTATAGCTAAGATGTCTAGTGCCAATAGATAAAGGGAGCATACACTTCTAACTAAACATATATAGCTAAGATGTCTAGTGCCAATAGGTAAAGGGAGCATACACTTCTAACTAAACATATATAGCTAAGATGTCTAGTGCCAATAGGTAAAGGGAGCATACACTTCTAACTAAAACATGTATAGCTAAGATGTTTAGTGCCAATAGGTAAAGTGAGCATACACTTCTAACTAAAACATGTATAGCTAAGATGTTTAGTGCCAATAGGTAAAGTGAGCATACACTTCTAACTAAAACTTGTATATCTAAGATGTCTAGTGCCAATAGGTAAAGTGAGCATACACTTCTAACTAAAACATGTATAGCTAAGATGTCTAGTGCCAATATGTAAAGTGAGCATACACTTCTAACTAAAACATATATAGCTAAGATGTCTAGTACCAATAGGTAAAGTGAGCATACACTTCTTACTAAAACTTGTATATCTTAGATGTCTAGTGCCAATAGGTAAAGGGAGCATACACTTCTAACTAAAACATATATAGCTAAGATGTCTAGTGCCAATAGGTAAAGTGAGCATACACTTCTTACTAAAACATGTATAGCTAAGATGTCTAGTACCAATATGTAAAGTGAGCATACACTTCTAACTAAAACATGTATATCTTAGATGTCTAGTGCCAATAGGTAAAGGGAGCATACACTTCTAACTAAAACATATATAGCTAAGATGTCTAGTGCCAATAGGTAAAGGGAGCATACACTTCTAACTAAAACATGTATAGCTAAGATGTCTAGTGCCAATAGGTAAAGGGAGCATACACTTCTAACTAAAACATGTATAGCTAAGATGTCTAGTGCCAATAGGTAAAGGGAGCATACACTTCTAACTAAAACATGTATAGCTAAGATGTCTAGTGCCAATAGGTAAAGGGAGCATACACTTCTAACTAAACATATATAGCTAAGATGTCTAGTGCCAATAGGTAAAGGGAGCATACACTTCTAACTAAACATGTATAGCTAAGATGTCTAGTGCCAATAGGTAAAGGGAGCATACACTTCTAACTAAAACATGTATAGCTAAGATGTCTAGTATCAATAGGTAAAGTGAGCATACACTTCTAACTAAAACATGTATAGCTAAGATGTCTAGTGCCAATAGGTAAAGTGAGCATACACTTCTAACTAAAACTTGTATAGCTAAGATGTCTAGTGCCAATAGGTAAAGTGAGCATACACTTCTAACTAAAACATGTATATCTTAGATGTCTAGTGCCAATAGGTAAAGGGATCATACACTTCTAACTAAAACATGTATAGCTAAGATGTCTAGTGCCAATAGGTAAAGGGAGCATACACTTCTAACTAAAACATGTATAGCTAAGATGTCTAGTGCCAATAGGTAAAGGGAGCATACACTTCTAACTAAAACATGTATAGCTAAGATGTCTAGTGCCAATAGGTAAAGGGAGCATACACTTCTAACTAAAACATGTATAGCTAAGATGTCTAGTGCCAATAGGTAAAGGGAGCATACACTTCTAACTAAAACATGTATAGCTAAGATGTCTAGTGCTAATAGGTAAAGGGAGCATACACTTCTAACTAAAACATATATAGCTAAGATGTCTAGTGCCAATAGGTAAAGGGAGCATACACTTCTAACTAAAACATGTATAGCTAAGATGTCTAGTGCCAATAGGTAAAGGGAGCATACACTTCTAACTAAAACATGTATAGCTAAGATGTCTAGTGCCAATAGGTAAAGGGAGCATACACTTCTAACTAAAACATGTATAGCTAAGATGTCTAGTGCCAATAGGTAAAGTGAGCATACATTTCTAACTAAAACATCTATATCTTAGATGTCTAGTGCCAATAGGTAAAGGGAGCATACACTTCTAACTAAAACATCTATATCTTAGATGTCTAGTGCCAATAGGTAAAGTGAGCATACACTTCTAACTAAAACATTTATATCTTAGATGTCTAGAACCAATATGTGTTATAGTATAATTTTGTTTTGAATTATTTGACAAAGTAGGTTGGGTATAAACGTATTAATTGCTTGTTATTAACCGTGTCTTACAATACTGAGAATTTAATGTCACGTTCAACAGATTAACCCGGTATTGGTGATACATTTCCTAGCCAGTACCAGTAAACTAGAGATCATGGATAGGATTAACCTCCCGGCATTGGTGACACATAACCTTACCTAGTACCGGTTAACAAGTAATTGTGGAAACGATAAACACTCCCTGTATTTGTGATATGTTTTATACCTAGTATCGGTTAACATGAGAGCAAGGATAAGTTTAACCCTCACGGTGTTTGTGATATGTTTCATACCTAGTACCGGTTAACTAGAGATCATGTATAAGATAAACACTCTCGGTATCTATTATATGTTTCATACCTAGTAACGGTTAACTGGATATAATGAATAAGATTAACCCTCACGGTGTTTGTGATATGTTAAATACCTAGTACCGGTTAACTAGAGATAATGAATAAGATTAACCCTCACGGTGTTTGGATATGTTTCATACCTAGTACCGGTTAGCTAGAGATAGTGGATAAAATAAACACTACCGGTATTTGTGATATGCGCCCTACTTAGTACCGATTAGCAAGTGGTCATGAATAAGATTACTTCTCCCGGTATTTATGATATGTTTCATATTTAGTACCGGTTAACTAGAGAGCATGGATAAGATTAACCCTCACGGTATTTGTGATATGTTTCATACCTTAAACCGATTAACTATATATCGTGGATAAGATAGACACTCCCGGTATTTGTGATATGTTTCCTAACCTTATACCGATTAACTTAAGGTCATGAATAAGATTAACCCTCACGGTATTTGTGACATGTTTCATACCTAGTACCGGTTAACTAGAGATCATGGATAAGATTAACTCTCACGGTATTTGTGATATGTTTCATACCTAATACCGGTTAACTAGAGATTTTGGATAAGATTAACCCTCACGGTATTTGTGACATGTTTCATACCTAGTACCGGTTAACTAGAGATCATGGATAAGATTAACACTCACGGTATTTGTGACATGTTTCATACCTAATACCGGTTAACTAGAGATTTTGGATAAGATTAACCCTCACGGTATTTGTGACATGTTTCGTACCTAGTACCGGTTAACTAGAGATTTTGGATAAGATTAACCCTCACGGTATTTGTGACATGTTTCATATCTAGTACCGGTTAACTAGAGATCATGGATAAGATTAACACTCACGGTATTTGTGACATGTTTCGTACCTAGTACCGGTTAACTAGAGATCATGGATAAGATTAACACTCACGGTATTTGTGACATGTTTCATACCTAGTAACGGTTAACTAGAGATCATGGATAAGATTAACCCTCACGGTATTTGTGACATGTTTCATACCTAGTACCGGTTAACTAGAGATCATGGATAAGATTAACACTCACGGTATTTGTGACATGTTTCGTACCTAGTACCGGTTAACTAGAGATCGTGGATAAGATAAACACTCAAGGTATTTGTTATATGTTTCATACCTAGTACCGATTAACTAGTGCTCATGAATAAGATTATTTCACCCGGTATTTGTGATATGTTTCATATTTAGTACCGGTTAACTAGAGATCATGGATAAGATTAACCCTTTAGGTATTTTTGATATGTTTCATATCTAGTACCGGTTAACTAGATATCATGGATAAGATTAACACTCACGATATGTATGATATGTTTCATACATAGTACCGGTTAACTAAAGATCATGGATAAGTTTAACATTCACGGAATTTGTGATATGTTTCATACCTAGTACCAGTTAACTAGAGATCATGGATAAGATTAACCCTCACGGTATTTGTGATATGTTTCATACCTAGTACCGGTTAACTAGAGATCATGGATAAGATTAACCCTCACGGTATTTGTGATATGTTTCATACCTAATACCGGTTAACTAGAGATCATGGATAAGATTAACCCTTACGGTATTTTTGATATGTTTCATACTTAGTACCGGTTAACTAGAGATCATGGATAAGATTAACCATCACGGTATTTGTGATATGTTTCATACCTAGTAACGGTTAACTAGAGATCATGAATAAGATTATCCATCACGGTATTTGTGATACGTTTACTACCTATTACCTGTTAACTAGAGATCATGGATAAGATTAACTCTCACGGTATTTGTGATATGTTTCATACCTAGTACCGGTTAACTATATATCTTGGATTAGTTTAACCCTCCCGGTAGTGCCGGGTATTTTTTACCTAGTACCGGTCAACCAGAGAACATGGATAATGTGTTAAAACGTTAAATCCGTGCCGTCTGACACGTCTCTATACAACTGGCTGCTAAAATCAATATAGTTATCATGATATTCCAAGACTTGAATGTGAACTCTTCCAAATGCAACGCTGCACAATTCGATTTAAAACAATCAGCCGACAACACGATAACACGATTACAACTATCCAGTACAACACGATAACAGCGGCTATGTCATTAGGAAATGATCATTCAAAACTTTCGGACGTGATGAATATTACAAAGAACCAGTTTCGTGTGAGTCGTATTTTGTCATACAAATACAAAACAATTAAACGAGTTTTGTGCAGTCAAATAATGGAACAAACCAGTCGGACATCTGTTCAAGCAGGTGGTTGTAAACATTTAACAATAAAGGTGTGTAATGTTGTAGGTGATTTAATACAATGATTGCTAAATGCAGTTAAATATTAACAACAAGGTTTGTAAGTATTTAAAGATACTGAATGAAATATAATGAACACCTTTGGAAGAAACCAAATAAAGATAATGGTCTAACGCCTATTCCTTGTTGATCGATTATTAGAATGTCGGAGCGTTCGAAACTGACGTAACAATTGCTGCTAACATGTAAATCTATATACACTTAGGTAGCAACCTTTGTTATCTCCGTTCTACTTTATAATCTTAATGTTAATTGTTTAATCAATGTACCTTGATAGTACATACATGTAAGATGTCACCTCATACGAACATCTTAGCATGTTTCGTTATTCCAAGCGTACAACACAATCTTATTAAATTACGCATTAATTCACCAGATGTTTTTATCATATGTATTGTCACATATGTAATACTGTAGTAATCAACTCCATAATCATGTTCAAACCATCTGCCAATTTAATCCAGGTTAAAAAGAAAGGATTGACAAGTATGCTATCACCGTATTATATCCACAATACTCGTTGCGTTCAAGTGGCACGATTGTTTGGTTCATAAAAAGGTCCAGAAAGGCTTTTATGATACATGTAGACGATGGCAACACAGAGGGGCTATGATTGGTTGTAATTTTACGCAATGTTCAATAATATTTAATTTAAATCATGGCCATCAGTTCATTTATCAATAGGGCTTTCCCGCACCAGCTATTCTCCCAACAATCTGCCCATCGATATGGCCATTATCCTATAGAGCCCTTTTTTATAAACGTAAGACGTAATCACTGGTTCAGGGTTCGAATGGGCGGGTCTTGAAAGCTAATATCTTGTTGAGTACTGGTATTTTATACCCGTTATGTGAAGCTGCAGTCATTAAACATAAGTATGGAGACAGTATCCATTACATTTTATGCAATGTTAATATATCTATATACATGTCTTAGTCCGTATAATACGAAACACAGTTAAATCTGCGCCGTCTGACCACCGTCTGACCATCGTCTGACCAGTCTCTAAACTGATGGCTTCTCAATTCAATATTGCAACGTTGATGATATTATTCCGTTAAAGTATGTTTCAATTGTGTAGTGATTAAACTACTGATTTATTCAATAATAACACTTTCAATTACAAAGATCTTCCGTATTTTTTTCCAAGATTTAATTAAAAGATGTTTCCCAAAGTTTCTTAGTTAAGCTGGATTTTCCTTGGTTTCCTTGGTTTCCTTGGAATTAACTAACTATAACGTTTAGTGTCTATTAAACGCATCCAGGTAGTTTTTATAAAGACAATATATGATGTTTTTTGTTTTTTTCACTTTGGACAGCCTGTACATTAAACGCCTGTACCAGTCATAGAGAGATATCTAGTTAACGTGTTAAAGGAGATATCTGTATACGTTAGGGAGATTTATCTCTATGACTTGTACAGTAGCATTTTATCTTTAATTCAGAGGTATCTCTCTACGTTACAGAGATTTATCTCTATGACTTGTATAGGAGTATGTTATCTTTAATTCAGATATATCTCTCTACGTTAGGGAGATTTATCTCTATGACTTGTACAGGAGCATTTTATCTTTAATTCAGAGATATCTCTCTACGTTAGGGAGATTTATCTCTATGACTTGTATAGGAGCATGTTATCTTTAATTCAGAGATATCTCTCTACGTTAGGGAGATTTATCTCTATGACTTGTACAGGAGCATTTTATCTTTAATTCAGAGATATCTCTCTACGTTAGGGAGATTTATCCCTATGACTGTTATAGGAGCATGTTATCTTTAATTCAGAGATATCTCTCTACGTTAGGGAGATTTATCTCTATGACATGTATAGGAGCATTTTATCTTTAATTCAGAGATATCTCTCCACGTTAGGAAGATTTATCCCGATGACTTGTATAGGAGCATGTTATATTTAATTTAGAGATATCTCGTTAGGCTTTTGATATATCTATGCAAGGTGATGCTGGTAACGGGCTTGTACCTGAAATAAAGACAACGCTCTTAGGAGTTGCTGAAGCTTTAAATATAGTTTGACGATGACTACATATATTAGCGCTGTACTTATGGTCGTCTCTCTCAGCGCCACAGCAATTAGACTGTAATATGTTAGAGTGAAATAATCAAAGTAAGGCAGATACCCGGTAGCTCAGTCGATAGCGTTGCGGACTGTCAACCCAGGAGTTCGATTCACAGCTTGGCCCACTTTATTTACCACGTTTGACTAAAGCAAATGCGCACGTGTCATTCGGTTTTATTAATGGCTAACAAAGTATGTGTAAAAACAACCAGTTATGAATTTTGGACTATGCGTACAAGGTTCGATCCAGGATCCATATGGTTTGCCCCTTAAGCCCATTTCCTTGCTTAGTACTGGTTTGTCACCCAGGGATCATGATTAAGTGTTTTGTCTAGGTGAAGTAACGGCAATATCAATACAATTGGTGTAAACTCAAACAAAACTGAGTTATAATTAAACTATGTATTGGACAAAGGGAGAAGCTTAGTGTCTACATAATGCTAACAAAGGCAAGTACTTATATAATTCGACAAGGGTTAAATTCACGACGGGTCCTCTTAATTATCCGGAATCGCGACGGGTCCTCCAAACTACCCGTAATGACGACGGGTCCTCCAAACTACCCGGACTCACAATGGGTCCTCCAAACAACCCGGAATTACGACGGGTCCTCCAAACTATCCGGAATCACGACGGGACCTCCAAACTACCAGGAATGACGACGGGTATCCAACATACCCGGAATCACGACGGGTCCTTCAAACTACCCGGAATCACGACGGGTCCTTCAAACTACCCGGAATCACGACGGGTCCTCCAAACCCTCCAAACTATCCGGAATCACGACGGGTCCTCCTAGAAATACTACCGTGAACATCATTGCTTGTCTCAAACAACGTATATTTGTACGTCGGTTCATATCTAAAACCCTAAAAATAGTAGAAATGACTTTTCATCATCGGCAATCAGGATGAGGATTACGCCTGACTCTCGCTCTGGTGTCAAGATAAACATCGTGATTTAACAAACAAATTGTTGAAAGCGGCGTAAATCTCCATTTATTAATTTTAAACAAACAAACTAGAACCTACCAGTTTGATGATTAGTCAGACAACTACAGTAATGACAGTTCTTTACTGGAAAATAGACAGTGGGACAGGGGCACATTATTTGTGATATCACACTTGCTGATACTCTATGGGTCTCTCCACGCGAAGTGAAACCTTTTAGAAATACATAATTGGATTTTAAATGTGTTTTACGCCGCTTTCAACAGCATTGTAGATATATCACGGGTTTCCTGGTTGAATTACCAGTACCGCTGGTAAGCGCTAAACAGGGATTTCATTACAATTATTGTTAAAGTCCTTGGTATGATCCGACCAGGGATCGAATCCTGCTATCCCAAACTAGATTATATAACTAGAATGTACGACCAAAGTATATATGTGGTCAGTTTGTTGTCTCACGCTAGATGATATAACTAGTATCTAAGATTAAAGTGTATATCTATGTAGTCAGTGTGTTGTCTTAAGCTAGATGATATAACTAGTATGTACGATTAGAGTACATATCTATATAGTCAGTGTGTTGTCCTAAGCTAGATGATATAACTAGTATGTACGATTAAAGTACATATCTATGTAGTCAGTGTGTTGTCACACGCTGGATGATATAACTAGTATGTACGATTAAAGTACATATAAATGTGGTCAGTTTATCGTCCCACACTAGATGATATAACAAGTATGTAAGATAACAGTACATATCTATGTAGTCAGTTTGTTGTCCAACGCTAGATGGTATAACTAGTATGTACGATTAAAGTACATACAGTTTTGTCCGAACCGTTTTTGGGAAGCTTCCATGATGCTTCTATGACTAGATGGCGACCATGGAATATACTGATCTAACAGCGCGGATGCGTCGGACTTTTCCTGATTGCCAAACGGTTTTCGTGTGGCGTTAACAATAATGACGTAACATGTTTGATTGCTTTGTAAGAGAGATATCCGTGAACCTCGTGTGGCGTTAACAATAATGACGTAACATGTTTGATTGCTTTGTAAGAGAGATATCCGTGAACCTCGTGTGACGTTAACAATAATAAAGTAAACGGTAACTTACTGGTGTAAGGATAAATGGTCCAGTAGAACTGGAAACTTACTGGTGTAAGGATAAATGGGACAGTAGTACTGGTAACTTCCTTGTGTATGGATAAATGGACAAGTAATACTGGTAACTTACTGGTGTAAGGATAAATGGACCAGTAAAACTGGAAACTTACTGGTGTAAGGATAAATGGACCAGTAGTACTGGTAACTTACTGGTTTAAGGATAAATGAACCAGTAGTACTGGTAACTTACTGGTGTAAGCATAAACGGACCAGTTGAACTGGTAACTTACTGCTGTAAGGACACATGGTCCAGTAGAACTGGAAACTCACTGGTGCAAGAATAAAAGGACAATTAGTACTGGTAACTTACTGGTGTAAGGATAAATGGACCAGTAGTACTGGTAACTTCCTTGTGTATGGATAAATGGAAAAGTAATACTGCTAACTTACTGTTGTAAGGATTAATGGACCAGTAGTACTGGTAACTTACCCAGACAACGTCGTAATATAGCGAAAATCTTGTTGAATGTGGCTAAAAACACCATACAAACGAACAAACAAACAAAGTATCTTAGCACGCCGGGTACCAGAATACATCGCAAGTTGACAATGTTGGTTTATGTCAGAAGAACTTATTAACTATAGTGCCTCGCGTACTAGACTAATGAGAATTGTGTGTTGTCGTCCAACGTCTAAAATCGAGGCTACAAGTTAACTCTTTCCCACACATAAACACTTTATGACGTTTCTGAAGCAATCGACTTTTGAAAACATTGTTACAAACAGAAAAGTGCTCATACTGAGCAATTTTTCCCATTGCCACATGGTTTTCAACCCTTTTCAATTAGCCTACTTTAATTAATAGAAAGCTAAAATATGTCTGCATATATCTTTTAAATATCGCCTGCTACAGATTTGTCTTAATTATATGGGAAATGGTTAAGCCGAAGATTGATGACCATTGCGCACCTTCCTGTTTATCCCTTCCATGGGAACACGTACAAGATGACATTTCTGAACAGTGTTGGTTCAGATCAGCCGGTAGATATGCTCCGTCTTATCAGAACCGACAGGCTTGTGTTAGTAAAACATATTTAGTGTACATCCTTATCAGGCTGTATGAGTAAGACATATTTAGTGTACATCTTTATCAGGATGTGTGAGTAAAACATATTTAGTGTACATCTTCATCAGTCTGTGTGGATGCACAAGCTGATTTTTATGGACACTTTTCAAAATTCAATTTGCACATTTTCCCATGAACTGGCTCATTTACATATGACTGCAAAGCTCTCGGGAACAAAAATCTGCGTACATGTTCTATACGTGTGTACTGGGTTTTTACCTTATTTTCATTGTAATAATTATTGAACTATAATGATATAATGATTACTAAGGAGTTTTAGATGTCTTATTGTTTGTTTAATTGCCAAATTTAATATAATTGTCTCGGTCTTATCTGAGTCTAATTATATATATCGATACTAGAGTATAGAAAATGATTTGTTTTATTGAGGCTTTTACGCAGTTTTCATCGATATTTCAATTATATCCCGGCGATAGATCCCTTATTTATTCTCCTACGGTAAACAAATCAGTTATAGGATGTGCAATGCGTTTTGCCCAAGGGTACTATACCATGACCGTCGCGTCTTGGGATCGAACCTGGGACGCCAGGTTCCAAATCGGTCACGGCGGATTCCGTATAGAAAATAGCCGAGCCTGCTGATATGGGATTTGTTTCCCCCTGTATAGTGGAGACTTTGGTGAGCCTGTACATAAATGATTATGAATTCGAATACCAGCTCAGCCAAAATTCTCTGCGACATTTGACAAAAGTCACTGTCACAAGGGTCTTTCGTCTTGCACCAATGGGCTAACAGTATATGTTGAATGGCAGCCAGTTGCTTGGAAAGTATGCTGTGCGTAGTGCTGGGGTGGAAAAGCCAAGACACACATGCGTATGTGAACAGGCTACCGTTATATGACTGATAAAATTGTTGAAAATGGTGTTAAACCCCAATCAATAACAATCAATCTCTCGATTTAATCCAAATCTCGACCATTCACGGAAGTTCCGTGTCTAGCTATTTTCGGAGTGTAGTTGACCGAATCATGTATTCATAGTCCACGGTCAAATTATTTTCACAATATCTCGGAAGCAGTGCGTTCGTTGTACACTATTATTTGAGGAAGATATAATAATATACACAATCCAAGGGAATTAACTTCAGCCTATCAAAATAGATTAATCCCAAAGTTATGTCGTGTACGTCTGCAAAACATTATCATTGTCACCGCAAATAACACTGACTCCGTGGTTTAGTTGTAAGACCGTCTGTCTCGGGGGACCTGGGTGCGATCACTGGTCGGGTCATAAAAACGAATTTAAACATAGAAGTAATGGCTTCCCCCTTTGTTGGTTAGTGTTGCAAGGATAACAGAAGTCTGATGTATACGACCGATGTTAGAATAAAGAATAGTAGAACTGTTATTCACCTAGGATATTTAAATACTGTTGAAAAGCGGGGATAACACAAGTCTGATGTATACGACCGATGTTAGAATAAAGAATAACAGAACTGTTATTCACCTAAGATATTTAAATACTGTTGAAAGCGGGGATAACAGAAGTCTGATGTATACGACCGATATTAGAACAAAGAATAGCAGAACTGTTATTCACCTAGAATATTTAAATACTGTTGAAAGTGAGGATAACAGAAGTCTTATGTATACGACCTATGTTAGAACAAAGAATAGCAGAACTGTTATTCACCAAGGTTATTTAAATACTGCTGAAAGCGGGGATAACAGAAGTCTGATGTAGAATACTGATGTTAGAATAAAGAATAGCAGAACTGTTATTCACCTAGGATATTTAAACACTGTTGAAAGCGGGGATAATAGAAGTCTGATGTATACGACCTATGTTAAAATAAAGAAAAGCAGAACTGTTATTCCCCAAGAATATTGAAATACTGTTGAAAGCGGGGATAATAGAAGTCTGATGTATACGACCGATGTTAGAATACAGAATAACAAAATTGTTATTCACCTAGGATATTTAAAAACTGTTGAAAGCGGGGATAACAGAAGTCTGATGTATACGACCGATGTTAGAATACAGAATAACAGAATTGTTATTCACCTAGGATATTTAAAAACTGTTGAAAGCGAGGATAACAGAAGTCTTATGTATACGACCTATGTTAGAACAAAGAATAGCAGAACTGTTATTCACCAAGGTTATTTAAATACTGCTGAATGCGGGGATAACAGAAGTCTGATGTAGAATACTGATGTTAGAATAAAGAATAGCAGAACTGTTATTCACCTAGGATATTTAAATACTGTTGAAAGCGGGGATAATAGAAGTCTGATGTATACGACCTATGTTAAAATAAAGAAAAGCAGAAATGTTATTCCCCAAGAATATTGAAATACTGTTGAAATCGGGGATAATAGAAGTATGATGTATACGACCGATGTTAGAATACAGAATAACAGAATTGTTATTCACCTAGGATATTTAAATACTGTTGAAAGCGGGGATAACAGAAGTCTGATGTATACGACCGATGTTAGAATAAAAAATAGCAGAACTGTTATTCACCAAGGATATTTAAATACTGTTGAAAGCGGGGATAATAGAAGTCTGATGTATATGATCGATGTTAGAATAAAGAATAGCAGAACTGTTATTCACCAAGGTAATTTAAAAACTGTTGAAAGCGGTGATAACAGAAGTATGATGTATACGACCGATGTTAGAATAAAGAATAGCAGAACTGTTATTCACCTAGGATATTTAAATAATGTTGAAAGCGGGGATAATAGAAGTCTGATGTATACGACAGATGTTAGAATAAATAATAGCAGAACTGTTATTCACCAAGGATATTTAAATATTGCTGAAAGCGATGATAACAGAAGTATGATGTATACGGCTGATGTTAGAATAAAGAATAGCAGAACTGTTATTCACCTAGGATATTTAAATATTGTTGAAAGCGGGGATAATAGAAGTCTGATGTATACGACCGATGTTAGAATACAGAATAACAGAACTTTTATTCACCTATGATATTTAAAAACTGTTGAAAGCGGAGATAACAGAAGTCCAATGTATACGACCGATGTTAGAATAAAGAATAGCAGAACTGTTATTCACCTAGTATATTTAAATACTGCTGAAAGCGGGGATAACAGAAGTATGATGTATACGACCGATGTTAGAATAAAGAATAGCAGAACTGTTATTCACCTAGGATATTTAAATACTGTTGAAAGCGGGGATAACAGAAGTCTGATGTATTCGACCGATGTTAGAATAAAGAATAGCCGAACTGTTATTCACCTAGGATATTTAAATACTGTTGAAAGCGGGGATAACAGAAGTCTGATGTAGAACATCGATGTTAGAATAAAGAATAGCAGAACTGTTATTCACCTAGGATATTTAAATACTGTTGAAAGCGGGGGTAACAGAAGTCTGATGTATACGACCGATGTTAGAAAAAAGAATAGCAGAACTCTTATTCACCTAGGATATTTATAAACTATTGAAAGCGGGGATAACAGAAGTCTGATGTATACGACCGATGTTAGAATAAAGAATAGCAGAACTGTTATACACCTAGGATATTTAAATACTGTTGAAAGTGGGGATAACAGAAGTCTGATGTATACAACCGATGTTAGAATAAAGAATAGCAGAACTGTTATTCACCTAGAATATTTAAATACTGTTGAAAGCGGGGATAACAGAAGTCTGATGTAGACGACCGATGTTAGAATAAAGAATAGCAGAACTGTTATACACCTAGGATATTTAAATACTGTTGAAAGCGGGGATAACAGAAGTCCGATGTATACGACCGAATGTGCGCCGGGGCCTCATTTGCTATAAGGAAGTCGCGCCGCAACCGACCGCGCTGACAGCGACGTATTCGCCTCGTTTCAAGGCAGCACACCGTGCATGTCCGTGGGAAATGTAAGCCTTGTCCAAATTTTGAAATAAGGCAGTCCGGTGTCCCCACCTTAAGATTTTGATTTATTGAGGGTTTAGTATTCAGTTGTATAACGGTGACAGTAGACGTGTTCATGTGTTACTAACCGGTACTATACTAAAACATGTGTCTTTCCGAAAGGTACAACATTTATATTTGATTTATTAGGTGTTTAGTATTCAGTAATATCACGTTGACAGTACACGTATACATGATTTACTAATCAGTACTAGACTAGAACAAGTGTCTTTCTGAAAGGTACTCCATTTATATTTGATGTATTGGGTGTTTAGCATTCAGTTATATCACGGCAAGAGTACACGTATCCATGTGTTACTAACCAGTACTAGACTAGAACATGTGTCTTTCCGAGAGGTACTCCATTTATATTTGGTATATTGGGTATTTAGCATTCAGTTATATCAAGGCAAGATTACACGTATCCATGTGTTACTAACCAGTACTAGACTAGAACAGGTGTCTTTCCGAAAGGTACTCCATTTATATTTGATATATTGGGTATTTAGTATTCAGTTATATCACGGCAAGACTACACGTATCCATGTGTTACTAACCAGTACTAGACTAGAACATGTGTCTTTCCGAAAGGTACTCCATTTATATTTGATATATTGGGTGTTTAGTATTCAGTTATATTACGGTGACAGTACACGTATCCATGTGTTACTAACCAGTACTAGACTAGAACATGTGTCTTTCCGAAAGGTACTCCATTTATATTTGATATATTGGGTGTTTAGTATTCAGTTATATCACGGGTACAGTACACGATTCCATGTGTTACTAACCAGTACTAGACTAGAACATGTGTCTTTCCGAAAGGTACTCCATTTATATTTGATATATTGGGTGTTTAGTATTCAGTTATATTACGGTGACAGTACACGTATCCATGTGTTACTAACCAGTACTAGACTAGAACATGTGTCTTTCCGAAAGGTACTCCATTTATATTTGATATATTGGGGGTTTAGTATTCAGTTATATCACGGGTACAGTACACGTATCCATGTGTTACTAACCAGTACTAGACTAGAACATGTGTCTTTCCGAAAGGTACTCCATTTATATTTGATATATTGGGTATTTAGTATTCAGTTATATCACGGGTACAGTACACGTATCCATGTGTTACTAACCAGTACTAGACTAGAACATGTGTCTTTCCGAAAGGTACTCCATTTATATTTGATATATTGGGGGTTTAGTATTCAGTTATATTACGGTGACAGTACACGTATCCATGTGTTACTAACCAGTACTAGACTAGAACATGTGTCTTTCCGAAAGGTACTCCATTTATATTTGATATATTGGGTGTTTAGTATTCAGTTATATCACGGGTACAGTACACGATTCCATGTGTTACTAACCAGTACTAGACTAGAACATGTGTCTTTCCGAAAGGTACTCCATTTATATTTGATATATTGGGTGTTTAGTATTCAGTTATATTACGGTGACAGTACACGTATCCATGTGTTACTAACCAGTACTAGACTAGAACATGTGTCTTTCCGAAAGGTACTCCATTTATATTTGATATATTGGGTATTTAGTATTCAGTTATATCACGGGTACAGTACACGTATCCATGTGTTACTAACCAGTACTAGACTAGAACATGTGTCTTTCCGAAAGGTACTCCATTTATATTTGATATATTGGGTGTTTAGTATTCAGTTATATTACGGTGACAGTACACGTATCCATGTGTTACTAACCAGTACTAGACTAGAACATGTGTCTTTCCGAAAGGTACTCCATTTATATTTGATTTATTGGGGGTTCAGTATTCAGTTATATCACGGCGACATTACACGTATCCATGTTTTACTAACCAGTACTAGACTAGAACATGTGTCTTTCCGAAAGGTACTCCATTTATATTTGATATATTGGGGGATTAGTATTCAGTTATATCACGGCGACATTACACGAATCCATGACCAATGTGTTACTTATTAGTACAGCTTGATTTAAATGGTCCAGCATTCGCACATTTCCCACGTGGATTAGGTTAACCTTTCGTTTTCCAAATGAATAAAACTTGGGTATATCTGCTTCCCAACAACACTTTCTGATTTAGTATTCTGAAAGTATGTTCCAACGTAATAAAGACTTGGCAAGCGAATAATTCATTCATTTTTCCATAGATTTCAACGAAAATTGGCTCAGATTGAGTCAATTATTATTCAATCAACCGTCTTTTTCATAAAACGTGAAAATAAGGCTTTGAACCGAGGTCGCAGTTTTCAGCGAATGACGACCGAACATGCTTATTGCAATTTAGAACACGCAGCGAGTAACAAAGAATGTCCTTTATTAAACTCAACTTGATTTGAGAGTTGTGGCACTTCATGTCTGTGCAGGCTTCCAAGCCATAATCATGGTTATTACTGCACCTCGCCAGATGTATGAGATAACATGCATAAACTAAAATGCTTACTTGTTCTAACGAACGGATGTCGTTTCAGATATGGGAAAAAGGAACAAAAGAGATCAACAAATCTACATTTATATACAAAATTAAAACAACAAGTCTGTAAGTGCTAAATATAAAGATACAAAATATCGAATACATCATTTAAACAAGTGAGCCGTCCCGCAAGAAAATCAACACTGTGGACTCTGCGTAAAGTATCGACCCGGATCAGCCTAAGCATTCCGCGCAGGGTTACCTGAATAGACACTTTTCGCTTCCTGTGGATTTGTCTGTTTCATGATACATTACTCTATACTTCTACCCCCTGAGACGGAATATGTCGGCCCTAACAGTCTAGGCTGATCTTGGTCGATACATTACGCAGAGGCCATAATGTTGGTTTTTTCGCGGGAACAGTTAAACATATCACTGCTGGAACCAATTGTGTTAAGTCTCTGCTCAAAAACTCAACATTTCTATATTGTTATTTCTTGAAAATTGCTATGGACTCTTCCAAATAAAAAGCTAGTTACGTTTATTTAAAAAATGTATCAGTATTGAAAAGATTATAGTTGACCATAACCATTTATCTATTTAAACTTCGCTCGTTTTCTATGAATTTAGTCACATTCCAAGAATAGTTTTTTTAACTGCATACTTGTATAGTCGTTGTTTGTCACAACCGTTCCTCATGAGGTTTGTCATGATACATGAACGATCTAGATCTGACTGCTCGAAGACGCAGGGTGATCTGGATAGTCGGTAGGTTTTCTGTGACTTATTTCATTTAGGTAAGTTTTAGACGAGCATTGAATAAGCATTATTGTACAGTCGAGATTTATTACAACCGTTCCTCAAGAGGTTGTCTTTCTGCATGAACGATTTAGAACTGACTGCTCGAAGACGCATGGTGATCTGGATATTCAGTAGGTTTCGTGTGACTTATCTCATTTAGGTAACTTTTGAACGATCATTGAACGATGTATTGTATAGGCGATTTTTATCACAACCGTTACACATGAGATTTCATAGGATGTATGAACAGACTGCACGTAGACGCAGGGTGATCTGGATATTCGCTAGGGTTCCTATCATGTATGAACAGACTGCACGAAGACGCAGGGTGATCTGGATATTCGCTAGGGTTCCTATCATGTATGAACAGACTGCACGAAGACGCAGGGTGATCTGGATATTCGCTAGGGTTCCTATCATGTATGAACAGACTGCACGTAGACGCAGGGTGATCTGGATATTCGCTAGGGTTCCTATCATGTATGAACAGACTGCACGAAGACGCAGGGTGATCTGGTTATTCGCTAGGGTTCCTATCATGTATGAACAGACTGCACGTAGACGCAGGGTGATCTGGATATTCGCTAGGGTTCCTATCATGTATGAACAGACTGCACGAAGACGCAGGGTGATCTGGATATTCGCTAGGGTTCCTATCATGTATGAACAGACTGCACGTAGACGCAGGGTGATCTGGATATTCGCTAGGGTTCCTATCATGTATGAACAGACTGCACGTAGACGCAGGGTGATCTGGATATTCGCTAGGGTTCCTATCATGTATGAACAGACTGCACGTAGACGCAGGGTGATCTGGATATTCGCTAGGGTTTCTGTCATGTATAAACAGACTGCACGAAGACGCAGGGTGATCTGGATATTCGCTAGGGTTCCTATCATGTATGAACAGACTGCACGAAGACGCAGGGTGATCTGGATAGTTGGTAGGATTCCAGTGACTTGGTTCATTTATATACCGATCTTTTGTTTTTTCAGCGTAATGTACATACTAATAGCATGATAGTTAACATACACTGTTGACGGGGCGTAGTTATTTAGAAAACACATTTGGAAAAGGTGTTAATTATTTTAATGTTTCTGGTTATATAGTTATACTACATTTATGTACACAAATAATAATCCATAACATTGCTTGTATTGTTCTTTTCCTTCATAATGACGTTCTCGATTGAGTTGACGTAACTAGGGTACATTTAAAACATTGTGGGAAAGGAAGAAACTGTCAATAATGAGGACTTTGTTTCTACCATTTTACATTCATATGTACATATATTTACCGGCTGTTAAACCAGACTGGGTTATCTTAAGCATTCAGGTTTGAACAATGTCGAAATGATATACAGAATAATCAAATCTCAGAATGCGTTTCTGGCGTGTGATATTTATCAATACACTTTGAAAAAGGAGGAAATAGCTTATTTGATTAACTAGCCATTTATTTTCATAAGGCACTTTCTTTTGTGTCTCGAAATAGTTATGTTTCACGGGAAAAAGTGAGCTTTCGCCGTAAATAAAACAGTTATATACGAGCTTGTAAACTAATGATTGCTTGGCATTTAACGCAGTTTTCAAAGACATTTCATTAATATGACGGAGGCTTGTACAATAATCGGGCGTAAAAGAATATGTGTGCTTATTGTAGATGCAGATTAGCTTGTTCATTCACATGGTATGATCTAGATCTGCACTGTTAATACATTTGTTATTTCAGCAGACGCTTCTGATAAGCAGTTTACATTTAGGTAACATATGATAGAGATGTGCAGACATTTCTTTATTTACACACGCAGCTTTTTTTTCAAACATGGGAAAGTAAGAGACTGTTTAATACACTTCTACTTCTACTGTTTAGTGTAAAAACCCAGATTTGTCTAGAAGTTTTCGAGATGGGATCATTTGTGAATATCGTACGACATAAAAGTCATTTACAGCATTTGCTGTTTGGTACGCACAGTTTATGAAGGCCAGTATATATTAATTCATTATTGGATCATATGCGAGTTGACAAACACTTTTGGATTTGAGTAGTTAGTAAGAAAACACATTTGGAAAAGGTGTTCACTGTTTTCGTTTGGTTGGTTATATAGCAGTAATACATGTACATAAACAAAAAAGATTGTTTGTATTATTCTGTCCCTTAGTAAGAAAACACATTTGGAAAAGGTGTTCACTCTTTTGATTTGTCTGGTTATATAGCCATAATACATGTATATAAAGAAATAGTAACTCTATAAGATTGTTTGCATTGTTCTGTTCCTTCATGATTAACATTCTCGATGACTTTAGCATAAAGTACATACAAAACATTGTGGAAAAGGAAGAAACAATTCTAATGAACCAATCACTAGACATCCATCGCTCTGTCTGTGCGATATACACCATGGGTAGTTCATCCCGTCTTTCTTTGACAACATAATCTTCTCCTTACCACCACCGTGTCGGACTACATGTACATTGTGAGAATTCTCTCCACACACTAACAGGTTATCGTCTCCATCCACATACATTCCGGCTGGTGTCATCAAGTCTCTGTCAGAGTACTGGTATATCACGTGACCTTGATTGTTTAAACATGTTACAATGTGAGTGGACCAATCAGAGACAAACACCTTTTTCCCATTCCTGTTTACTTTTACAAAATTAGGACTTGTAAACATGTATTCACCATTATCCTCTCCCAACCTTTTCTGTACTTTACCAGCCATGTTGAGTACTCGTACTTCACCATTACCGGTATTATCATGACAGGTAACGTAGATCTCGTCACCATAAACATCCACACCATAACCTTGTCTATCCATCTTCAATGTTGTCTTCACCATCATATCAGGGAATACTCTTACACGCTGGAGTTGTTTATCTTGTGTAACTATGACGTCGGTGTCGTTGATAGCAGACACGCCTCCTGCCGGAATAGCTGACTGGGATTTAAACTGGAAATCTTTATCAAACAGTTTTAGACCGTCACTGAAACATGCGAGTACAAGATGACCGTCAGACATGAATGTACATCCTACGATTTTTTCTGTTTTCACATTTATCTCCTGTTTGTCCTTAACAGACATGTTCAGTATGGAGGTCCGGTTATGACCGGTATAAACAGGCTGGTTGTTAGCAACAGTCCCGAGTGATTGTAATTGTTGGATCATGTCAGTTAGAACGTCATAGGGTTGAAAACGAATGTCTATTGGGTAAATGTCTTTCTGGACATTGTCAATGATATGTCCACATTCACTTGCTCGTGAAGACGCCTTTTTCATTCCGACAAACTTGACGTCATTTTCCCGCGTTTTTAGACATTCAGACAAAGATTTGTCCAGATCCCCGATTTGACGTAAAATGTTATCGGCTAAAGTCACGTGACCATCTATCTCTTTAATCATCTTCTCATCAATGTATCGGATTTCGGAAGACATTTCGTTTTCGAGTTGATCCAGTTTATCGTTCATATCCCTGCGTAATTGATGCATGTCGCTGAAACATTTCTTTATCTGAGTTTTCACGGATGATTTAGCAATGAGTCTGTTCTTTCTAAGGTCGTCATATCTAGATGTTAAGTCCCTGAGACTTTTAGAGACTTTCTTCAGCTCCTCTTCAACATCTAATCGAGCACTGTGCCTAGTGACATCGCCTGTTTCGCAACTTGTATGACCGGTAAGCTTGCAAGCAGAACAAATTACCTCGTCGTGAGTGGTACAGTATATATCAAGTAATGTTGTTCTGTGTGTATCACAGAACATAAACGGTAACGTTGGTTTAGTCCTCGTGGACCCAGAAGGAACGTTACTCCCTGTCATAAGTGTGTGGTCTCTAGATGCTCGAGACCCTCTGTGTGCCTTATCACATGACTGACACAGGTACTCACAGCATATGGTACAGTAGGAGATAGCCTCTAATGTTTGACCGCTTGACAAACATACATCACAGTCAGTGTTAGGTATTTCGTCAGACCCTTTATAGAAAGATTGGGATCCAGATGCCATGCTGGTGGTGTGTGAATTCGTTACAACGTATCCTGAAAGGTATGAATTAATACGTGCTTTTACGTTTATTCTAGTATATCCCGGTTAGAGTTGACAAACATACGTCACAGTCAGTGTTGGGTATTTCGTCAGACCCTTTACAGAGAGATTGGGATCCGGATGCCATGCTGGTGGTGTGTGAAGTCCATACTACTGGTGATGTGTGAATTCGTTACTGCTGGTGGTGTGTGAATTCGATACTACTGGTTGTGTGTTAATTTGTTACAACGTTTCCTGAAATGTATGTATAAACAAGGGTTTGTATAAGTATTTTAATATGGGGTACGGACAAAACACAGTAAATGTATGTATTTACAAGGGTTATTATCTGTGTTTTATTATATCCCGCTTAGAGTTGACATACAACTTAAATCTTCAATGTACTACGGCATAGAAGTCCTAGTAACAATACAGTAAATGTATGTATTTACAAGGGTTATTATCTGTATTTTATTATATCAGGGTTAAAGATGACATACAACTTAAATGTACAATGTACTACGACATAGAAGTCCTAGTAACAATACAGTAAATGTATGTATTTACAAGGGTTATTATCTGTATTTTATTATATCCCGGTTAAAGTTGACATACAATGTAAATGTACAATGTACTACGACATAGAAGTCATAGTAACAATATAGTAAATGTATGTATTTACAAGGGTTATTATCTGTATTTTATTATATCAGGGTTAAAGATGACATACAATGTAAATGTACAAAGTACTACGACATAGAAGTCATAGTAACAATATAGTAAATGTATGTATTTACAAGGGTTATTATCTGTATTTTATTATATCAGGGTTAAAGATGACATACAACTTAAATGTACAATGTACTACGACATAGAAGTCATAGTAACAATACAGTAAATGTATGTATTTACAACGGTTATTATCTGTATTTTATTATATCCCGGTTAAAGTTGACATACAATGTAAATGTACTACGACATAGAAGTCATAGTAACAATATAGTAAATGTATGTATTAACAAGGGTTATTATCTGTATTTTATTATATCAGGGTTAAAGATGACGTACAATGTAAATGTTCAATGTACTACGGCATCGAAGTCATAGTAACTATATAACTGCAGACTTTCAATGGAAAAGTGTTAAGTTGCATTGATCAGAATAATTTAGTGTCTTGTTTATATTGATCCAGGGCCTGATGGCCCTCTTAAATCTGCAATGTATTTAAGAGATTATCCATATTTTTAACTAGATGTTTTCAATGCCCTTAATAGCAGATATAGAAGTGGAACAAGCTGGACATGTCTGAAATTATGTTGGTAGTTCGGTTACGTCTATCTGTCCGTCCCTCCGTCCGCGTGTATCTGCATGTATAATAATTGCACACGCGGTATTGGCAATCCTTTTATCTATAGAAATCAATAGGGGCTTTTCACATGCATATATTTTTTTCGATGAAAAAATGATTTAGATTGTTTTTTTTTAGATTGAATGAACGCTGTCAATTTCATATGAACAAAGAACAAAATAAAATACCCCTTCACTTAAATTCGATATATATAAAATATTATTGTAGATAACTGTGTCGGATACTACAATATGTAATCCACAATCTGATCTATTTCTTATATAAATATATGAAGATTTAGATTGTCTTTATTACAGATATATTTGTAACTTCATGATTTTAGATGTATTCGGGAAAGTTCGGAAATGCTCTCGGTTTGATCCGAAGTTTTATATCGTAAAGTCAGTTGGTATCCCAAGAGGATCTAAATCCGATTCATGAATTAGCAATGTCGTGTTCCTCTCTTACACGATTATCAAACAGTAAGCTTCAATGTTGAGCATTCTTGTTAGTTTATTTATAACGTATTGTTTAACTTTGAAAAGAAACGTTTCAATAAATTTAGTGACAGAATGTAAGTAGATATTTAAATATTCCTGAAAATCTTCTTTCGCATTGCATATATTGTTGATTTTCGCTTTTTTTTCAGTGTCTTTTTAAGTATGGTTTTGGTAGAATTGCGATAGCGAGGCTTCCCTCATTTCAAGTGAAGATTTGAAGTCACGTGATGTAAATGCCTGAGAACACAAATCTACCAAATTCAGTACGCCAAAAAAAGTAGTGCAAACCATTCTAGACTGAATTACCAATGCAAACATAAGCAAAAGTCAAATAAGTAAAATAAATTCCATTTATTCTACTCTGAAAGTGTAAATGTCATATTTAAGTGTACTAAATTGTTAGGACATTTCTACGCTAATATACAAAGGTGCAACAAATTAACCTTTGTAAATTGTAACCCTTTGTTCCCTTTAGTAAAATAAATAGTTGAGGAACATCTATAATTTCCGTCAAAGTTGATTTGTTTGTGATATTTCAATAGCATTTTTACCACTTGCAGATGCACTTGCAGCATACAACTTTTGAAAACATTGTGACAAAAAGAGACATTGCTCATAGAGAGCAATATCTCCTTTTGCCACAATGTTTTTTATTCTATTCTGAAATTATCAGAAAAATAAACCTGAATATAATGTAGTAGAAATGTTCTCTGCAAATATAATCATATTGATTGGTTGTTTAACACGGCAATCAGGCGGATTCAGGAAAGGGGGAAAATGACAAATTTCAGTACTACATTCTTATGAAAGTGCTTGTCTGATTTCAAGATATTTTAACAGAACTGTTCATTCAATGACCCTCTCCATGTATTTAAAGGTAACTAGTAAGATATATGTTCCTTCAGTGACTCTATGGATTTATTTTCAAGCCATATTAATTGGTGAAAAAAGCAGCAGCGAAGCGGCATCAGAAAAGGGCAAAACGTCAACATTTTAATTTTCCATTCTTATTAAAGTGCTTGTCTGATTTGTTCCTTCAGGAACTATTGGGTAATATGATCATTAAACAAGGGGGCCAAGATGGCCATAAATCGATCACCTGAGTGAAAGTAAATTACTACAGTAGTTGTAAATATCTGGAAAAATTTGATCAGGAGTGCAACTGACGCTGCAAGGAATGGACATGGTTAATCATCCCCAGTATCTCCTGATAAAGATTTAAGAATTGCCAGTTTATAACTGGTCAGTGTAAATAAAACCTATTTTACTCAATAATGACTTGTTTAATTGTTTTATAATATATACTGTTTGAAAGCCAATAACATTTTCTTTAGTTTGATATATGTTTTGTTGTGATTTATTTTCGAAATAATTACTTTATAAACCCAATAATCACTTAATTGGCAATTATCATGCTGATAAGCCCCACTGTGGGATTTCTGCACTTGACCCTGGACTGTTATGCAAAACAAATGTGCATGCGAAAGTGACGAATACATGAATATTAATGAAGTGTTATTATCCAATCAGAAGAAAGAACGATCTTTCTCGCGGTGTTTGAAAATTTCTGATCCGACATTTTTTTTCCAAGTTACGGACCCCACAAGTGAACGAACAACTGCATGATTATTCAAAGGTATTTTTTTAATTCTCAGTAACTATCGTATTCTTACTGCTTTAAAGTTTGTAAAACTGTATCATTCAATGTTTTAAAGTTATATTTAGCCCCCCGCATCATGTGTCAAAGTTGGCGAACCATCAACAATGTGCTCTCACGGCTTGTCAACAAACAGCAATGTAGATCAAATATGATGTTTAGGCCGTCAATTTAAAATTATGTTTTCGTATATTGAATGAATATTGTATATATATTTGAGTATCAAAATTCCAATTTTGTTCATACTTTGTTAGTTATTTGATTTTCTCTCTTTTTTTCATTTAACCATATTCTATATAGACTATGCATGGCCATTTTAGGGCGAAATGGACTTCGAGTTGTGATTTAATGAAGATATCAATGGGTTTGTTTAATGTTATTCATTGTTATTTCAGAAACTAAGTCATTTGACAGATGCAAGTAGAATTTTAGGTCAACAAAACAGAGAATGAAACTGGCGAAATGGAGATTTCTGCCTTGGCGAAATGTTGATTTCTGCCTTGGTGAAATGTTGATTTTCTGCCTTGGCGAAATGGGGATTTTCCCTGGCGAAATCGAGATTTTCTCTCACGCGAAATAGAGTCATCTGCTTTAAACTTTACAAAAATTGACAAGTCTGCTTATCGAAAACTTGTTTATTGTCATTTTATAATTATGTTGACAGAAAAAAGTTGCCAAATGAAAATAATATCTTGCGAAATGGAGAATTTGCTTAGGCGAAATGTAGATTTCTGCTTGGCGAAATGGAGATTTTCGCCTTGACGATCAATTGACAAAGTTTAATGGAAATGTTTTAGAGTTACAATGTATAATTATTTAATATTCAAACATTACTTGGGATCTTCATTTCGCCGACACATTTCTCCCTTTTGCCGACCCATTATATATATAGACAACTAACCAAGAACTTTCACTTGAAACAAATATTATATATATTGTTATATATCATGTCATCTTCGTTCCGCTGATGCAATAATCTACATTTCGCCTAGGCAAAATCTCCATTTCGCCAACAAATGTCTCCATTTCGCCAGAGACCTAAAATAATTATTATAATTGTTATTTTAGGTCTCTGATTTCGCCGATAAATTTCTCCATTTCTCCATAACATTTCTCCATTTCGCCAAGCTATCAAATAACCTTCATGTGCATAATAGACAATAGATTTACAAATTATTAATTGAATGAAACATATAAATATATAAAACCTTTATTAATAAATAAAAAAATAACTTGAAAGTATGTTTTTAATTATCCCCATTTCGCCAATATTCAATGCGATAGAAATAATTGAAATTTCATTATCAAGATACATTTAAAATATAATTCGTAATACATTTATCTTATGAAAATAATAATAAATTTAACAATAATTAACTTCTAATATCATATTTGATCTACATTGCGTATTTTCCTCTACATTTCGCCCATTTCGCCCAAAAATCTACATCTACATCTACATATTGGATTTTGCAAAATTCACTCGCTAAATACGGCCGATATAAATGCTTTCGATTACAACAAATTTACATCATCTCGCATAAAATATATCGATATTAGGAAAAAAAGAACATATAACTTATTGTAAGTCGTCTTAGAAAATATTTTAATGCAATATTAACGGAGAAATTCTGTCCAAAATGTACGCAGTTAATCTGTGAAAAATTTCCTTTCCCCGATAATGGCCGATTTCAGAAACCTCGCACTTTTATTCGATAATTTCACAACGCCCGATAAATATTTCAAACAAAGTACGGACCTTTTTTTGTACATTATATAAATACTTTTGAAATAACATAAGTCATTAAGTTTTTTATATGATATTATTGGAGAAAATCATGAAAGTTTCGCGCAGGTGCGTGTCGGCAGTTTTGTTCAAAACTGAAGTTGAATAGTAATTCGGATAACACAATGTCCGGATACAAAAAATACGGATTCAATTCTTACGATATTCCTTACGTTTTTAATGTTGAAAAATACCACAAGTAACAAAATGTCATCAGTTCAGACACTGAATTAAAATAATAACAGAATTATGTTTGTTTTAATTCTGAGATAACCAAAAAAATTCCCAATGTAGTCTTTTCACAAATCATTGAAAATTAAATGACATTGGTTTTTTTTCTGTTATAGGTTGAAGTTTTCGACATGCCCCTGCATTTTCCTGACAGTGGCAGTTATGGCACAGTTCCTCGGACAGTTTAGTGAAAAAATCAACCTAAGCATTGAGAACATTCAAAGTAACAACATCCGACAAGTTGAAGTACCAGAAACTATAACAAACGAGTTAATAATTGAGTTAAAATCATATCAAGAGAAATGTAATGTTCCTGTTACACAACTTATTTCATGGGTTTGTGCTCTCAATCCAAGCTTTAATGCAGTCAAGGTTCAGTCAGTAAGGACACGTATAGACAGACTCGTGGAAATGAAAAGGAAGAAATTCGACAAAAAGAAGAAGGTTAAGAAGTATGCTACAATTGAAGAATTTTATTCTGAGGCGTTCTTACCAATCTTCCAAACAGTCATTAACCGTAGCCACACAGACTTAACAGGAGATATTTGTAATAGCGTAAAACTTCAACCACTCTGTGAAACCGAGAAGGCAGAAGCAGTATCACAAAAAGACTTAGACTGTTGTCCAAAACAAGTTAAACATGGACAGTGAGAAAAATGTGATAAATGAGATTGGGGAAATGATGAACACTGAAAAGACTCAAAAGGCAAATCCTAAAAAAAGACGCAAGACAAATAAAAATGATGTACCTGAACTGGAAGTGAATGAGTATGATTATGAAGAAGAAGTGAATCAAATAACGAGTGAACTCCCCACAATTGAAGGTTTTAAAGACAATGAGTATGTAGCAGTTGCCTACCAAGACTCTTGGTACCCTGGATGTGTTGTCAAATCTGTTGACAGTGATTCTGCCCTAATAAACTTTATGACCCCCTGCAGGAAACCAGGATATTATGCCTGGCCTTTGCGTGTAGACCAACAAGTTGTGCGCAAGGACTTTGTTTTGAAACGAGGATTTATTCCTCAGTGTGTAAATTCTGGTAGACAATGGTTTTTTGCAGAAAACACAGAAATTAAGTATCTTTATGATAAGTACAGTAAAGTCTTCTTTTAGAATGTGTAGTGTAACTGTGTATGGTATGAAAGAAACCTCCAAAGAACAGTAATCTTGATTCGAGATAACTATAATAACAATTAATATAAGTCAGGAGTTTATTTCCTGTATCTGGAAAGGGTTAATATTTAAAGAATGTCAAAGACTTTTCAATGTTTATATGTGCTTATTTCAATACATGCACATGATCAAGCTTCATGCTATTTATTGTACAGTCTGATGGCCGATGTCATGTTACTTTTTTTTAGAATTATGTCTGTGCAAAAGGCTTATGGTAAAAAAATATAACATTATAATGTATAAATTTGCGAAACTTTAACTTTATTTTTCTTGTATAACTTGCCCCCCTTTCAAGATAGAGCATATTTGATTTAAAAATGGAATCAGCAGAAGAAAAAACATAAGACTGCCAAGTTTCATCAAGATATCTTGAAAACTAAAGAAATAACAGCAATTTATCTTAAATTGTTTCGCGTTTCGGTTCCGTCGAAAGACGACATAAATCTGCGTCTTATAAGGTAAAAAAATCCCAAAATTTACCGATCTTTAACAACTTCAAATCTATTTAACTTTTTTTCTAGTAGAGTTATCTTAAAAAAATAAACTGTTTTAGAGAGGTATTTAAGAGATCTTTAATTTGCTATGGGCACAATTGAAAAAATGGCTGGGGATGCTAGGTTAATGTAATAGCTTACCAGTAAAGGCGATTTGTAATAAGGCATTACATCTTTGAACAATTTGAAAGAGTACCACCAAATGAACATTCCTGTGAAATTTAGTCGATATCGGTCCAATGGTTTTTGAGGAGATATAAATAGAAGCTTAAAGTTCATTTACTCCTGTTCTTATGCTACATACAGCTACTTTAACCGAACTTATGTAAAGGAACATTTATGCAAACTTATCTTGAAATATTGCAAGAAGTTTAATAAGAATGAATAAAGTTTTGTCATTTTGCCCCTTTTCTGATGCCACATTGCTTCCCTGTTTTTCAACGAATTGTGTCGAGGTTCACTCAAGGAACATTTCGAACAATAATTCATGATCCCTGGGTAAACAAACCAGTACTAGGCTAGGAAGTGTGCCTTACACAAGATAACTCCACCATACCCACGACCACAAATCAGCTTAAGTAAATGTTGGTTATTATTCGTTGCTTTTTATCCTGTTACTTTTTGTTCAATAAACATTTATTAGTGTAGCCATATAACTAAATGGAAAATGAAAAAATATTGTTAAATTGCAACTTTGGACCATTCTTTTATGACATGTTTAGATGATATAATCTACATGTTTTATTTATTGAGCATATCAGTTTGAATGGATTTATTTTTACTCCACAGTCAAACTAAGATCGTCTCCTACTATTTTTAGAATTATTTTGTCTTATTTCGTATGTGTCTTGCCAATATTCATTACTCTTTAAAGGATCATTTCGGTCACAAGCAGTATGGTCTGGTCTGATCCAACTCGCGCACAGCAGGTTAAGGGTAAACCCTTTCTCAAATACAACAAATCTACATCAAAATACTTTGTAATAATCTGCACTATGGAAAACCTCTATAAATGAAAGTGTAATTACCTATAATAGTAGAATACAATGAACCAAAGGGAGAAATTGCTCATTTTGTTTTAAAAAGTCGTCTACTGCAGAGACGTCAGAAAACGTTTGTATTTGGGAAAGGGTTAACATTTGACGCTTATGTAGTGATTTGGTTGTAAACAAGAGCTGTCGGAGGACAGCGTTCTTGACTTGTTTGTGCTTGCCAATAAAACAAAACTTTTTTTGGAGTGATACAGAAAACATAACCAAGTACTTTATATATCATATTATCTATAAGCAAAGTACTTGAGTCGAAAAAGGGTCATGTATCTTACAAAAAACTTTACTGAATTATGCACTCTTGGTTGTTGGTGGAGGTAATGATGGTAAAAAGATTTGTGCAAGTGTTTTAGCTATATCTCTAATTGTTTTGAAACAATTTGATTTGGTATGAATAACTTAACCAAAATTCTAAATCGAAAAGGGGACAAAATTCTTAAAAAAAAAACTGACAAGAGTTATGTACTCTTGTCTGTTGATGGAGGTAATGATGGTAAATTAGTATTGTAAGTGTACAAAGCTATATCTCTAATGGTTTTGAAACAAGAGGACCATGATGGTCCTATATCGCTCACCTGATTTAGTCAAACTTTTTTACAATGCACATATAAGGAAAACAAGCTCCGCCCCCTGGCGGCCATGTTTTTCAACGGATCGGAAATATTTGAACAATCTTGGTAAAAGGTTCCCCAAGGAACATTTGTGCAAAATAATTTTCAAATAGGGCCAGGACTTTTGGACAAGAAGATTTTTAAAGTTTTAACAATGCACATATAAGGAAAACAAGCTCCGCCCCCTGGCGGCCATGTTTTTCAACAGATCGGAAATATTTTAACAATCTTAGTAAAGGCTGCCCCAAGGATCATTTGTGCAACTTTTTTTTCAAAACCGGCTAAAACTTTTGGACAAGAAGATTTTTAAAGTTTTAACAATGCACACATATATATAAATATAAGGAAAAAAAGCTCCGCCCCCTGGCGACCATGGTTTTCAACGGACGGGAAATATTTGAACAATCTTGGTAAAGGGTGCTCCCAAGGAACATTTGTGCAAAATTATTTTCAAATCGGCCCGGTACTTTTGGACAAGAAGATTTTTAAAGTTTTAACAATGCACATATAAGGAAAACAAGCTCCGCCCCCTGGCGGCCATGTTTTTCAACGGATTGGAAATATTCGAACAATCTTGGTAAAAGGTGCCCCAAGGAACATTTGTGCAAAATAATTTTCAAATCGGGCCAGTACTTTTGGACAAGAAGATTTTTAAAGTTTTAACAATGCACCTATAAGGAAAATAAGCTCCGCCCCCTGGTGGCCATATTTTTCAACGGATCGGAAATATTTGAACAATCATGGTACAAGGTACCCCAAGGAACATTTGTACAAAATAATTTTCAAATCGGGCCAGTACTTTTGGACAAGAAGATTTTTTAAGATTTGGCAATTTCCCCCTTTTCTGATGCCGCAGCAACCAAAGTTCTAATTGGAATTAAATTCTTTGAACAACTTTGAAAGAGGACCACCTAAGGACCATTCCTGTGAAGTTATTTTGAAATATGTCCATTGGTTTAGTAGGAGAAGTCTGTTGTAGGAAATTGTTAACAGACACCGATGACGACGACGACGGATGGTGAGTGATCACAAAAGCTCACCTTGCACTTCGTGCTTAGGTGAGCTAAAAAAGTAGGGTGGTAGGAAAAACTTTACCAAAATTCTAAGTCGAAAAAGGACCATAATTCTTACAAAAACATGGACAAAGTGATGTACTCTTGTCTGTTGCTGGAGTTAATGATGGTGAAAGAAGTGTTGCAAGTTTCAAAGCAATATCTGTAATGGTTTTGAAAAAAAGTAAATTGGTACAAAAAATTATTATTCATAAATCGGATGGTATAAACATGATGTTTGAACTTCTTTGCTAAGCTTACCTTATTAATTGGTTATTACATCAAATTATTATCTACGTTTGTGTTCTCTGTACTTCCTCTTTCGTTTCTAAAATTAGTCGCCAGATAACGGTAGTCGCTGAACAGTATCGCATGCGGACCTAGATAAAATAAATATTAATTAGGTAGGCGTATTTATCTTGCTTCGTTTAAAAGAAGGAGTGTCTCCAACTGATTATAATAATTACCCTTGTGTGGCATGGCTCTGCTAGCTGCTTTGTGTATCGTGGTAGGAACGCGTAAACAATTGACATGTGTAGTCGTCCTGAAGCTCGGGGTCCGTGGTTAGATATCAGGACTAGCCGCATGTTCCAATTTCTCCCTGAGCGGTCAATGAGAGAGGGCACACATCATCTTTTGAGAAGATCATTCTTTTCACAGATTACGAACCGCCTCAGTGGTATAGTAGTAGAGCGTCCGAAACTTCAGATATGTAAGGCCTTGGGTTCGATCCCCGGTCGGGTCATTATACCAAATAATTTAAAAAATTAACATAATGAGAGAGAGAGAGTGTGTGTGTGTGTGTGTGAGATATCATACTGAAGGTCAAACTCCTTCATTGGAGTGGCGGCCCAGTGTGATACAGTTTGAAAAACATGCCCATACCATTTTGAAAAGGGTTAACAAAGATATGAATATTGATATGTGTTTGATACAATGGTAGCTACATGCAAACATCAAACCATGGCTGGTACATGAACTTTCACATACACATATTTGATTTCCAGTATTTAGGCCTACAGCCAATAATACAATATACAATAACATATTCAAATCAGTTTTGTTTAAATAAACGTTTGTTTATAAATGCACGTGTTGATGTCTTATTTTAAAAACGAAATATATTGTTTGATCACTTCGTGAAGTAGCCGGAAGTAAACTGAAGCTTGTTATCAGCATCAGTGTGTGATCGATGAATTGTATTGGTAAAAACTGAAAACATAAACAGAGTAACGACTTTACTAAAGCTTCCTACTTTTCTCGCTAAACAAAATTCAAGTGAATAGACTTCAAATCGAACGCGCACAAGTCCTGTCGTAACAAACACAAATCATGGTAACTTTACAGATAATATATGCAACATAACTTACAAGGATGTGCTACGTTGAAGCCAAAACTTGGAGAAATAACGTTGTGGGCTTTTACATGAGATCCATTGTGTAAATGGCGGACTTTCGGCAAAGGGAAGTAACTCGAAGTATTCGTCCCAAGCGGGTTCGTTGTCACGTTTCATCCAAGTTTATTTCGATCTAGAATAAAGCGTAACAGCACAGAAATTATTCATCCTTATGCTACAATGTATTGTTCCTATATATGTTCATCTGTTGATTCGTAGTTGTTGATGTATGTGAGGAAGGATAAGTTAGGGAGATCAACTATATAAACTCCTTATTGGAAACATTCTAAGTTAATTCAAGTAACATCGCAAAAGTTGATGGCAACGATGAAAAGAGCGAAAACGAGAGCATGATAGACTAGAGAAAGGAGATAAAGGGGGAGAGAGAGAGAGAGAGAGAGAGAGAGAGAGAGAGAGAGAGAGAGAGAGAGAGAGAGAGAGAGAGAGAGAGAGAGAGAGAGAGAGAGAGAGAGAGAGAGAGAGCAGAGAGAGAGAGAGAGAGAGAGACACACACACACACAGAGAGAGACAGAGAGACAGAGAGACAGAGACAGAGACAGAGACAGAGAGACAGAGACAGAGAGACAAGAGAGAGAGAGAGAGAAGAGAGAGAGAGAGACACACACAGAGAGAGACAGAGAGAGAAAGGTATATAGATAGAGAAAGGGGGACATGAGTGAGAGAGAAAAAAAAAGAGAAATGGGGACAGAAACATATATAGACTCTATAGCATATAGATATATCGTGAGAGAGAGAAAGAGAGGGGCATGAATGAGACAGTGAGAGAGAATTAAAACCCATTAGCTTTTTATTTTATCAGTGATCGGATTGTACCTAACCCTATCCCTTTTATGACATATGTGTAGTGAGGTAAATGTTATCAGTGATCGGATTGTACCTAACCCTTTCCCTTTTATAACATATATGCAGTGGGGTTAATGTAATCATTGATCGGAGTGTACCTAACTCTTTCCCTTTTATAACATATATCTAGTGAGGTAAATGTTATCAGTGATCGGATTGTACCTAACCCTTTCCCTTTTATAACATATCTGCAGTGAGGTTAATGCTATCATTGATCGGAGTGTACCTAACACTTTCCCTTTTATAACATATCTCTAGTGAGGTAAATGTTATCAGTGATCGGATTGTACCTAACCCTTTCCCTTTCATAACATATCTGCAGAGTGGTAAATGCTATCAGTGATCGGATTGTACCTAACCCATTCCCTTTTATAACATATCTGCAGTGAGGTAAATGTTATCAGTGATCGGATTGTACTTAACCTTTTCCCTTTTATAACATATCTGCAGTGAGGTAAATGTTATCAGTGATCGGATTGTACCTAACTCTTTCCCTTTTTCAACATATCTGCAATGAGGTAAATGTTATCAGTGATCGGATTGTACCTAACCCTATCCCTTTTTCAACATATATGCAATGAGGTAAATGTTATCAGTGATCGGATTGTACCTAACCCTATCCCTTTTATAACATATCTGCAGCAGGTTTTTTTTTTAAACAGATTAGCAATCATACTGACGCTCTCTATAAATGAACGTACTGATATTGTGGTTAAAGCAGACTGTGCTCATCATTAACAATTCCTACTTTAGTCACTTTTGTTTACAGAAGTCATCTGCTGTAGAAGCTTCAAACTGAATGTGTATGTAGGAAAGGGTAAATAATTAATGGGCTTTAAAATCATGAAGGAAGCGCAATTTTATTATAATATTTACATCAAATTCCTTTAAGGTTATGTTAAGATATATTTTCAGGCAAACACTGTTTATTGTTGAATATCGAAAACAAAACCTCTCGTGTTCGATTCCTTCTCGCGGCGGTACTGTTTGTAGATTTCTTAGCCTGGTACCTGTTATACAGAGAGCATAGATGAGTGTATGGTCCACTTGATTCTCGCGGCGGTACTGTTGGTACATTTCTTTAGCCTGGTATACAGAGAGCATTGATGAGTGTATGGTCAACTTGATAACAGTGCAATTGCATTTAAATGACATAATTGTTTAGTTCGTAAATTGCTATATAACTAGTCCCACAAGACATTCAGGATTCATATACCACTAGGCGGTGAGCAACAATACACATTGGAGGGTATTATAGGTGGTATCTTTATACCGTTGGCAATAGCCTTGTAGTTATATCAATGCGACAAATTCACCTATCAATGAACTTTTTGTGGTTAGCTGATTGTTAAAGTTGGTCCCGAAAGGCTTTCGTGTTACATGAACGACTGGAAGCCGAGTGATAATATACATGGGAGGTTAAAATTTATGGTTTGTATTTATTTTACGCCATTATAAATAGTGTTTTAGTTATATCATGGCGACCAGTTCACCTATTACTGAACAATTGTTTGGTTAGTTGATTGTTAAAGATGGTTCCGAACGTTTTTCAGTTACATAAACGACTAGAATGTGCGGAATAAGAAACAGGGGATGTAACGATTGATTGATGTTTTGCCCCTTTTCAACAGTATTTTAGTGTTATCATGGTCACAAGTACCCATATTAATGGTGGTTTTTCCTCGCCACAACTTCCCCTATTAATGGGGCTTTCCCGCGCCACAAGTTGCTCTATCAATTGGGATTTCCCGCGCAAGAAGTTCCTCTATCAATTGGACTTTTCCGCACCACAAGCTCTTCTATCATTTGGACTTTCCTGCGCCACAAGATCCCTATCAATGGGACTATCCCGCACAACAAGTTCCCCGATCAATTGGGCTTTCCCACAACAGTACTTCTCACAACAATCGTCCTTCATAACTGTCCTCCTTCCAACATTGACTGTACAGCAACTAAATGGAAGAAGAAATAATTCTATTTAAATTAATGCCTCATCGTAAATAATAAATCGCTAGGGTCTTGACTGTCGGATTGTGAATGATGTGCCTTTATCTTCAACAATAGATGTAGTTCAATGATACCAATAAGCGTTTCTGTTTATACTTGATAGAGTGTTTGGTAAATGCACGGTTACATTAATATTACAGGCATGTAAGATGTCACATAATTAGAACGTCTTATCACGTTTTGTTAATCAATGTTTTTAAATGAAATACAATTGATTAACGCATTAATTCATCAATTGTTTAATGATATATTATCACCTATGAAATCATGTAGAAGCAAAATCCATATTAATGTTCCAAATAGCTGCCACTATAACTTTAAGTCATAACTGTAAAGAACATTCTTACATAAGTACAAACAACACCGCGACAATGTGAGAACTTTATCCCGCTGGCAGCCTAAAATGTTCAGCCACTTGATTGACCTTTGTTTCATTTTTGGTTTCAAATGATCCACAATAATACATTTTCTGTCAGTGTTATAACACAACACTGTCTTAGAATATTTTTCCAAATCTTAATGCTTTAATAGATTGTATATGGGTGAACACTGTGTTGTATACTGATTTATGTTTGGAGACCACTTCCCAGCTACACAACGACCATCATTATTATTCACAAGCATACCTATTGTTTCTGTTTACTATAGTTTGTAAACGCTCAAACCATCACGCGATAAAGAACCACAACTGATATATAGTGTTTTTTCTGTGTTGTTATATATATCATTGTCTGTAGAAAAGTCAACCCATAATTCTGCTCTAATACAATGCGTACGGGTGTAAACGTCGATGTTATACGAAGTGTGCTTTTAGAATTGCGTTCCACCACATAACTACTATCATCATCACCTAGAGTCAGACCTGTTGGACCTCTGAGGCTGTCATGTTTATATATAGTACATACTTTGACGTCCATGCATAAACTAGTTACTGTGTTCTGAAACAACCTGAATTGATTGGTTCCTTCTTTACAACTGATAAGTTTCTATATACGCAGATACCCTGATAATCGTTCATAACACGTAATATCCCATGGTTTATCATCAAGTTTGATATAACATGTTATGGTGTCTGATCGTAAGTCAACGACTTTATTGCTACAGCTAAAAGGTCATTGGACATCAACGTACTTCCTGTTATCCAGCATATTGTTGTGTCCTTATTGTGTTTCATGTTAATGTCCTTTATGTATTTGACTTGTTGTGTCCTTATTGTGTTTCATGTTAATGTCCTTCACGTATTTGGCTTGTTGTGACCTTATTGTGTTTCATGTTAATGTCCTTCATGGATTTGGCTTGTTGTGTCCTTATTGTGTTTCATGTTAAATGTCCTTCACGTATTTGGCTTGTCGTGTCCTTATTGTGTTTCATGTTAATGTCCTTCACTGATTTGACTTGTGTCCTTATTGTGTTTCATGTTAAATGTCCTTCACATATTTGGCTTGTTGTGTCCTTATTGTGTTTCATGTTTATGTCCTTCACGTATTTGGCTTGTTGTGGTTTAAAGGTGCAACTCTGCATTGTTTTCTTTCCGTGTTGTGTTTCATGCTCTTCCTTTTGTCGTATGCCTAACTGACCACTGGTAGGATTGTCTTCCTTCATAATTCCCTTTTCTGTATGTTCTCCTGTCGTCATTGTTCTTTCTCCTTCGCTTTTTCTCTGTAAAGTTCCAACTTTAAGCGGCGAATTCAGTGTGTTTTGTATATCTTCATTGCGTGAAAATGCATAGCAACTGATAATGTATTCTTATGATATTTTACGCATGTTGTCAGTATACTCTTTGACGTGGGTTTGAGCCTTATTGCCATAAAATAATAGCTGTTGATTTTGTTTGAATTTGTAAAGAAATCCTAGAGTAAATAATATTTCTCACAGGTTGAAGCTTGAAGCTTGTCGTAAAGTTTTTCAACATATTCAATAGCTTTTACATTTGTATTGTTTATTTTCTCAGCTTGCTGTTCTAACGTATCCATTTTCGAATTCATTTCACCTCTAAATAACTTAATATCGGCTTTTAATTGTCTGAAACAGTTGATTACATCAATAGAGTCCTTTTGCGTTTTGCTATTTTCTTCTGCAAGTTGTTTTTATAACCTGTATCTGCTGTAATAATGATTCATACTCTTGACTGGAGTTAAATCCCTTCGCCAAATCTTCGATGTATTGTACATCGCATTGGACATGCTCTAGAGTTACACACACATAACAGACAAGTCGTCGATGTATTGTACATCGCATTGGACATGATCTAGAGTTACACACACAAAACGCCAAATCGTCGATGTAATGTACACCGCATTGGATATGATCTAGAGTTACACACACAAAACGCCAAATCGTCGATGTATTGTACATCGCATTGGACATGAGATAGAGTTACACACACATAACAGACGAATCGCCGATGTATTGTACATCGCATTAAACATGATCTAGAGTTACGTACACATAACAGACAAATCGTCGATGTATTGTACATCGCATTGGACATGATCTAGAGTTACACACACATAACAGACAAATCGTCGATGTATTGTACATCGCATTGGACATGATCTAGAGTTACACACACATAACGCCAAATCGCCGATGTATTGTACATCGCATTAAACATGATCTAGAGTTACGTACACATAACAGACAAATCGCCGATGTAGTGTACATCGCATTAAACATGATCTAGAGTTACGTACACATAACAGACAAATCGCCGATGTATTGTACATCGCATTAAACATGATCTAGAGTTACGTACACATAACAGACAAATCGCCGATGTATTGTACATCGCATTGGACATGATCTAGAGTTACACACACATAACGCCAAATCGCCGATGTATTGTACATCGCATTAAACATGATCTAGAGTTACGTACACATAACAGACAAATCGCCGATGTATTGTACATCGCATTAAACATGATCTAGAGTTACGTACACATAACAGACACATGTGTTATACTTTTGGGTTGTAGCAGGGAGACAGCTTACTTATTAATAATCCCTGGGGAAACAACCAAGTACTAGGCTATGGAATATTCCTTGTCCAAGCCAAACACTCCTGATGTTCTACTACAGTTGTTTCTCGTGAAACCGGAGCTCGGCTTTCGATAGGTACTCAAATGAATCGGGTTCATATGAGTACCAGTATTATATTTGGTATATTGAGGGTTTAGTATTCAGTTATATCACGGCGACATTACACGAATCCATGTGTTACTAACCAGTACTAGACTAGAACAGGTGTCTTTCCGAAAGTTACTCCATTTATATTTGATTTATTGGTGGTTTAGTATTCAGTTTTATCACGGCGAGATTACACGTATCCATGTGTTACTAACCAGTACTAGACTAGAACAGGTGTCTTTCCGAAAGTTACTCCATTTATATTTGATTTATTGGTTGTTTAGTATTCAGTTTTATCACGGTGAGATTACACGTATCCATGTGTTACTAACCAGTACTAGACTAGAACATGTCTCTTTCCGAAAGGTACTCCATTTATATTTGATTTATTGGTGGTTTAGTATTCAGTTTTATCACGGTGAGAGTACACGAATCCATGTGTTACTAACCAGTACTAGACTAGAACATGTCTCTTTCCGAAAGGTACTCCATTTATATTTGATTTATTGGTGGTTTAGTATTCAGTTTTATCACGGTGAGATTACACGTATCCATGTGTTACTAACCAGTACTAGACTAGAACATGTCTCTTTCCGAAAGGTACTCCATTTGTATTTGATTTATTGGGGTTTAGTATTCAGTTATATCAAGGGTACAGTACACGTATCCATGACCCATGTGTTACTAACCAGTTATAGACTAGAACATGTGTCTGTCCGAAAGGTGCTCCATTTATATTTGATTTATTGGGGGTTTAGTATTCAGTTATATCACGATGACAGTACACGTATCCATGCGTTACTTAGCAGGACTTGACTAGAACATTTATTTTTCCGTAAGGTACTCCATTTATATTTGATTTATTGGGGGTTTAGTATTCAGTTATATCACGGGTACAGTACTAGACTAGAACATTTGTTTCTCCAGAATCTTCCTGATTTATATTTGATTTATTGGGGTTTTAGTATTTAATTATACCAAGGGTACAGAACACGTATCCATGATCCATGTGTAACTAACCAGTACTAGACTAGAACATTTGTTTCTCCAGAATCTTCCTGATTTATATTTGATATATTGGATATTAAGTATTCAGTTATACCACGGTGGCAGTACACATATCCATGATCCATATGTTACTAACCAGTACTAGACTAGAACATGTGTCTTTCCGAAAGGTACTCCATTTATACTTGATTTAATGGGACTTTAGTATTCAGTTATATCACGGGTATAGTACACGTATGCATGTGTTACTAACCAGTACTAGACTAGAACATATGTCTTTCCGAAAGGTACTCCATTTATATTTGATATATTGGGTATTTAGTATTCAGTTATATTATGGCGACATTACACGTATCCATGTGTTACTAACCAGTACTAGACTAGAACATATGTCTTTCCGAAAGATACTCCTTTTCTATTTTATTTATTTGGGGTTTAGTATTCAGCTATATCACGGGTACAGTACACGTATCCATGTGTTACTAACCAGTACTTCATTTATATTTGATTTATTGGGGTTTTAGTATTTAATAATACCAAGGGTACAGAACACGTATCCATGATCCATGTGTTACTAACCAGTACTAGACTAGAACATGTGTCTTTCCGAAAGGTACTCCATTTATATTTGATTTAATTTGACTTTAGTATTCAGTTATATCACGGGTATAGTACACGTATGCATGTTTTACTAACCAGTACTAGACTAGAACGTGTGTCTATCCGAAAGGTACTTCATTTATATTTGATTTATTGGGTGTCTTTCCGAAAGGTACTCTATTTATTCTTTTTGTATTGGGGGTTTAGTATTCAGTTATATCATGGGTACAGTACACGTATCTATCGATGTGTTACTAACCAGTACAAGACTAGAACATGTGTCTTTCCGAAAGATACTCCATTTATATTTGATTCATTGGGGGTTTAGTATTCAGTTATATCACAGTGACAGTACACGTATCAATGTGTTACTAATCAGGACCAGACTAGAGCAGGCGTCTTTCCGAAAGTTTCTTCATTTATATTTGAGTTATTGGTTTTTAGTATTTAATTATACCAAGGGTACAGAACACGTATCCATGATCCATGTGTTACTAACCAGTACTAGTACTAGAACATGTGTTTCTCCAAAAGGTACTTTATTTATACTTGATTTAATGGGTGTTTAGTATTTAATAATACCACGGTGGCAGTACACGTATCCATGATCCATATGTTACTAACCAGTACTAGACTAGAACATGTGTCTTTCCGAAAGGTACTCTATATTTTTTGTATTGGGTGTTTAGGATTCATTTATATTACGGGTACAGTACACATATCCATCGATGTGTTACTAGCCAGTACAAGACCTGAACATGTGTCTTTTCGAAAGGTACTCCATTTATATTTGATTTATTGGGACTAAAGTATTCAGTTATACCAAGGGTACAGTACACGTATGCATGTGTTACTAACCCGTAATAGACTAGAACATGTGTCTTTATCACGGGTACAGTAAACCAATTAATGTATTACGAACTATTACTTGACTAGAACATGTGTCTTTCCCAAAGGTACTCTGTTTATATTTGATGTATTTGGTGTTTATTAATCAGACATATCACGGTGGCAGTACACGTATCAATGATCCATATGTTACTAACCAGTACTAGACTAGAACACGTGTCTTTCCGAAAGGTACTCCATTTATATTTGATTTATTGGGACTTAAGTATTCAGTTATACCACGGTGGCAGTACACGTATCCATGATCCATGCATTACTAACCAGTACTAGACTAGAACATGTGTCTTTCCGAAAGGTACTCCAGTTATATTTTATTTATTGGGGGTTTAGTATTGAGTGTTATCACGGGTATAGTACCCGTATCCATGTGTTACTAACCAGTACAAGACTAGGACATGTGTCTTTCCGAAAGGTACTCCATTTATATTTGATTTATTGGGGGTTTAGTATTCAGTTATATCACGGTGACAGTACACGTATCCATGTGTTACTAACCAGTACTAGACTAGACCATGTGTCTTTTCTAAAGGTACTCCATTTATATTTGATATATTGGGGGTTCAATACTAAACTAGAACATGTGTCGGGTCTATGAGTCCCAGTATTTATATGGTTTCCCGGTATAGACTAGACTTCACATAGGCTAATATAAAATATAGAGTTATAGCCTCTTATATTAAACGATCCTGCATTCGCGTGTACCACACGTGGATTAGGTTTAAAGTTTCGTTTTCCAAATGAATAAAACTGGGGTATACTTGCTTCCCATTAGAACTTCTGATTTAGTATTCTGATCTAAAGTTCGAATGTTTTCCCACTGATTTAAACGACAATTCTCCCAGATTAAGTCAATTATTATTTCATGAACAGACATTTTCATATTGTCAAACATCTGAAAACGTGAAAATAATGGTTTGAACCGAGGACACAGTGGTCAGCGACAAATTTTCTTTATTAAACTAATCTGGATATGAGAGTTGTAACCCTTCGTCTGTGGGTCACAGTATGCTTGTCTTTGCAGGATTTAAAGACTTAGCCGTAACCTCACCAGACATATGAGATAACATGCATAAACTAAACTGCTTACTTCTGCTAACGAAGGGATGTCGTTTCATATATGCGAAAATAGAACAAAACAGATCAACGAATTTACATTTATATACTAAATTAAAACAATAAGTGTGTAAGTGCTAAATATAAAGATACAAAATATCGAATACATCATTTAAACAAGTGAGCCGTCCCGCTAGAAAACCAACAGTGTTGACTCTGCGTAAAATATCGACCCGGATCAGCCCAAGCATGCCGCGCAGGCTTACCTGGAGAGACACTTTTCGCCTCCTGTAGATTTTCTGTTTCAGGAATCATTACGCAATATCTCTATCCCCCTGAGACGGAGTGTGTCGGCCTGGATCAGTCTGCGCGGACTGCGCAGACTGATCAGGGTCAAAACATTACGCAGAGGCCATAATATTGGTTTTCTCGCGGAATGGCTCAAGTATCTTAATAAAACAGTTAAACATATCACTGCTTGAACCGATTTTGTGAAGTCTGTGCTCAACTTAACATTTCTATTTTGATATTTCTTGAAAATTGCTATGGACTCTTCCAAATACAAAGCTAGACACGTTTATTAAAAAAAAATAAAGTAAAGGTTACAGTTGAAAATATCAATATATATATTTTTTTAAATACGCTCGTTTTCTATGTGTTTAGTTATATACCACAAATATCGGGATAATTTAGTTTTTCAAAGGACAATTATTATCAGACTGCATACTTGTATAGTCGGTACTTGTCACAACCGTTCCTCGAGATGATGATAACGATCATTTGTATTTTCAGTCTAAATATACATACTAATAGTATGATAGTTGACATACACTGATGAAGTGGTGTAGTTATTTAGATAATGATCATTTGTAGTTTCAGTCTAAATATACATACTAATAGAATGCTAGTTGACATACACTGTTGACGGGGCGTAGTTATTTAGAAAACACATTTGGAAAAAGTGTTAATTATTTTAACGTTTCTGGTTATATAGTCATTCTACATTTATGTACACAAATAATAATCCACAACATTGCTTGTATTGTTCTTTTCCTTCATAATGACGTTCTCGATTGAGTTGACGTAACTAGGGTACATTTAAAACATTGTGGGAAGGGAAGAAACTGTCAATAATGAGGACTTTTTTTCTACCATTTTACATTCATATATATATTTACCGGCTGTTAAACCAGACTTGGTTATCTTAAGCATTCAGGTTTGAACAATGACGAAATGATATACAGAATAATCAAATTTCAGAATGCGTTTCTGGCGTGTGATATTTATCAATACACTTTGAAAAAGAAGGAAATAGCTTATATGATTAACTAGCCATTTATTTTCATAAGGCACTTTCTTTTGTGTCTCGAAATAGTTATGTTTCACGGGAAAAAGTGAGCTTTCGCCGTAAATAAAACAGTTATATACGAGCTTGTAAACTAATGATTGCTTGGCATTTAACGCAGTTTTCAAAGACATTTCATTAATATGACGGAGGCTTGTACAATAATCGGCCGTAAAAGAATATGTGTGCTTATTGTAGATTCAGATTAGCTTGTTCATTCACATGGTATGATCTAGATCTGCACTGTTAATACATTTGTTATTTCAGCAGACGCTTCTGATAAGCAGTTTACATTTAGGTAACATATGATAGAGATGTGCAGACATTTCTTTATTTACATACGCAGCTTTCTTTTCAAACATGGGAAAGTAAGAGACTGTTTAATACACTTTTACTTCTACTGTTTAGTGTAAAAACCCAGTTTTGTCTAGAAGTTTTCGAGATGGGATCATTTGTGAATATCGTACGACATAAAAGTCATTTACAGCATTTGCTGTCTGGTACGCACAGTTTATGAAGGCCAGTATGTATTCATTCATTATTGGATCATATGCGAGTTGACAAACACTTTTGGATTTGAGTAGTTAGTAAGAAAACACATTTGGAAAAGGTGTTCACTGTTTTCATTTGTTTGGTTATATAGCAGTAATACATGTACATAAAAAAAAAAGATTGTTTGTATTATTCTGTCCCTTAGTAAGAAAACACATTTGGAAAAGGTGTTCACTCTTTTGATTTGTCTGGTTATATAGCCATAATACATGTATATAAAGAAATAGTAACTCTACTAGATTGTTTGTATTGTTCTGTTCCTTCATGATTAACATTCTCGATGACTTTAGCATAAAGTACATACAAAACATTGTGGAAAAGGAAGAAACAATTCTACTTTCTTCCCCCCCCCCCCCCCCCCCCCACACCCCCCGCGAACATATGTATATCGGATGTAAAACATGTACACATCTTCACGTAAATAGTTTTTCTGGTACACACGAGTTTATCTAGTCCTGAATATAATCAGCTTTTTATCAGTGTCAGCCAACTCATGTAAACCAATCACTAGACATCCATCACTCTGTCTGTGCGATATACACCATGGGTAGTTCATTCCGTCTTTCTTTGACAACAAAATCTTCTCCTTACCACCACCACGTCGTACTACATGTACATTGTCAGAATTCAATCCACACACTAACAGGTTATCTTCTCCATCCACATACATTCCGACTGGTATCTTCAAGTCTCTGTCAGAGTACTGGTATATCACGTGACCTTGATTGTTTAAACATGTTACCATGTTAGTGTCGGCATCAGAGACAAACACCTGACTCTCATTCCTGTTTACTGTTACACGGTCAGGACGTGTAAACATGTATTTATCGTTCTCCACTCCCAACCTTCTCTGTAGTTTACCAGCCATGTTGAGTACTCGTACTTCACCATTACCGGGAGCATCATGACAGGTAACGTAGATCTCGTCACCATAAACATCCACACCATAACAATATCTCTCCATCTTCAATGTTTCCTTCACCACCATATCAGGGAATACTCTTACACGCTGGAGTTGTTTACCTTGTGTAACTATGACGTCCGTGTCGTTGATAGCAGACACGTCTGATGCCTGAATAGCTGACTGGGATTTAAACTTGAAGTCTTTATCAAACAGTTTTAGACCGTCATCGACACATGCGAGTACTAGATGTCCGTCAGACATGAATGTACATCCCCATACGTCTGTTTTCACATCTATCTCCTGTTTGTCCTTAACAGACATGTTCAATATAGAGGTCCGGTTCTGGCCGGTATAAACAGTTTGGTTGTTAGCAACAGTCCCGAGTGATTGTAATTGTTGGATCATGTCAGTTAGAACGTCATTGGGTTGAAAACGAATGTCTATTGGATACATGTCTTTCTGGACATTGTCAATGATATGTCCACATTCACTTGCTCGTGACGACGCCTTTTTCATTCCGACAAACATGACGTCATTTTCACTCGTTTTTAGACATTCAGACAAAGATTTGTCCAGATCCCTAATTTGACGTAAAATGTCGTCAGCTAAAGTCACGTGACCGTCTATCTCTTTATTCATCTTCTCTTCAATGTATTGGATTTCGGAAGACATTTCGTTTTCGAGTTGATCCAGTTTATCGTTCATATCCCTGCGTAATTGATGAATGCCGCTGAAACATTTCTTTATCTGAGTTTTCACGGTTGATTTAGCAATTTGTCTGTTCTTTCTAAGGTCGTCATATCTAGATGTTAAGTCTCTCAGAGTTTTAACGACTTTCTTCAACTCCTCTTCAACATATTTTAATCGAGCACTGCGCCTAGTGACATCGCCTGTATTGCAAGTTGTATGACCGGTAAGTTTACAAGTGGAACAAATGACCTCGTCGTGAGTGGTACAGTATATATCAAGTAATGTTGTTCTGTGTGTATCACAGAACATAAACGATAACGTTGGTTTTGTCCTCGTGGATCCAGATGGAATGTTACTCCCTGTCAGAAGGGTGTGGTCTCTAGATGCCCTAGACCCTCTGTGTGCATTATCACATGACTGACACAGGTACTCACAGCATATGGTACAGTAGGAGATAGCCTCTAATGTTTGACCTCTTGACAAACATACGTCACAGTCAGTGTTGGGTATTTCGTCAGACCCTTCATAGAAAGATTGGGATCCAGATGCCATGCTGCTGGTGTGTAAATTCGATACTACGTTTCCTGAAATGTATGTAATAATAAGGGTTATCCCCTGTATGTTTATTGTATCCCGGTAAAAGTTGACATGCAACTTAAATGTGCAATGTACTACGGCATAGACGTCATAGTAGCAATACAGTAAATGTATGTATCAACAAGGGTTATGACGTGTATGTTTATCATATCAGGGTTAAAGTTGACGTATAACTTACATGTTCAATGTACTACGGCATAGACGTCATAGTAGCAATACAGTAAATGTATGTATCTACAAGGGTTATGACGTGTATGTTTATTATATCAGGGTTAAAGTTGACGTACAACTTACATGTTCAATGTACTACCAGGGACGTAGATAAGAGGGATAAGTAACTAAATTATATACTAAAATATCACCCGTGCCAACATTTGTAGCAAGTAAAACTAACAAGAGGCCCATGAGGGCCTATGCTCTACTGGCATTGATCTGGCTTGTTTCAAAAGGAACCAATATGTAATCAATATTCAAATACCATTTAAGTTTGGTGAAGATCAGATAGTAAATGGAAGCTCTATTGTGTTCACAAGCTGTATTATATTTTGACAATTTCAAGGGCCATAATCCAGCCATGCATGGGTAGATCTGGCCATTCTTTAGAAAAGAACCAAACTCTCATGGATATCTAACTACTGTATAAGTTTGATTGAGATACAATACAAAATAAGGACTGTATCATGTTAACAAGCCCTATTATAGCAATTTTGACAATTTCAAGGGCCATAATTCAGTCATGCATGGGGCGGATCTGGCTTGTTTTTGAAAGGAATCAAGCTCTCATGGATATCTAACTACTGTATAAGTTTGGTTGAGATACAATAACAAGAGGCCCATGAGGGCCTATGCTCTACTGGTATGGTTCTTTGGTCATTTTCAATCCAGAGCATGTATGTATGGTGAAGATCGGATAGTAAATGGAGGCTCTTTTGGTTTTCATAAGCTGTATTATAGTAATTTTTACAATTTCATGGGCCATAATCCAGTCTTGCATTGGCGGATCCGGCTGGTTTTCAAAAGGAACCAAGCTCTAATCAGTATTTAACTACTATCTAAGTTTGGTGAAGATCAGATAGTAAATAGAGCCTAGAGCTATTGTGTTCACATGCTCAATTATAGCAATTTGAACAATTTCAAGGGCCATAATCCAGTCTTGCACGGGCGGATCTGGCTGGTTTACGAAAGGAACCGAGCTCTCATGGATATCTAACTACTGTATAAGTTTGGTTGAGATACAATCAAAAGTGAAGACTGTATCGTGTTAACAAGCTCTTTTATAGCAATTTTGACCATTTCAAGGGCCATAATCCAGTCATGCATGAGCGGATCTGGCTGGTTTTCAAAAGGAACCGAGCTCTCATAGATATCTAACTACTGTATAAGTTTGGTTGAGATACAATCAAAAGTGAAGACTGTATCGTGTTAACAATAAATTGTTTACGGACGGACGAACGGACGCACGACGGACAAATCGCCACGACATAAGCCCTTCTGGCCTTTGGCCAGTAGAGATAAAAATAAAGACTGTATCTTGTTAACAAGCTCTATTATAGCAATTTTGACCATTTCAAGGGCCATACTCCAGTAGTGCATAAGCAGATCTGGCTGGTTTTCAAAAGGAACTGAGCTCTCATAGATATATAACTACTGTATAAGTTTGGTTGAGATACAATAAAAAATGAAGACTGTATCGTGTTAACAAGCTCTTTTATAGCAATTTTGACCATTTCAAGGTCCATAATCCAGTCATGCATAGGCAGATCTGGCTGGTTTTCAAAAGGAACTGAGCTCTCATAGATATCTAACTACTGTATAAGTTTGGTTGAGATACAATCAAAAGTGAAGACTGTATCGTGTTAACAAGCTCTTTTATAGCAATTTTGACCATTTCAAGGGCCATAATCCAGTCATGCATGGGCGGATCTGGCTGGTTTTCGAAAGGAACCGAGTTCTCATGGATATCTAACTACTGTATAAAGACTGCATCGTGTTAACAAGAAATTGTTTACGCACGGACACACGCACGGACGACGGACAAATCGCCACAACATAAGCCCTTCTGGCCTTTGGCCAGTAGAGCTAAAAAACTATTCAAGATATGAAAATAAAAAATAAAAACTCTGGACGTTTAAACATTCTTCTATTGCAGTAGATAAAAATATTTTAATATACTACAGGTTTTGATAATATGTTATCCTTATGAAAAATGTCAGTCTATTAATTTTTGGAAAAAAATAATATAATTCAGAAATCCCAATATTTGTGTCTTTTAAACCAGTCAGTGTTCAAAATACAAAGAAATTCCAGTTGTTCATTGTATCTCTAGCTTAAGTTGAAATGTTAAGCTTTCAGAATATGTATGTTTTGTTCATGTGCCAAATATGACTTCAAAGTTTAATTTGCTACAAAATGGGAAAATTTGGACAATTTTATTTCTATGTGTGATATTTTAACCAGATTACAGGTGTACAGGTGGAGTTGCCTATCCCTCTTATCTATGTCCCTGGTACTACGGTGTAGAAGTCATAGTAACAATACAGTAAATGTATGTACTAACAAGGGTTATTATCTGTATTTTATTATATCCCGGTTAAAGTTGACATGCAACTTAAATGTGCAATGTACTACGGCATCGACACCATAGTAACACTATAACTGTAACTGTAAGAGAAAGAGAGGGGGCATGAATGAGACAGTGAGAGAGAGTGAAAAACATGCCCATACCATTTTGTCGACATAATTAAACGTTGAAGAAAGCATGTAAATATGGACGTTCACCTCAAAGAACTGGGTTTTTTACCCATACCGAATTTTAGATATATAGATATCACTCTGAAGGTCAAGCTACTTTACCCATACCGAATTTTAGATATATAGATATCATTCTGAAGGTCAAGCTACTTTACCCATACCGAATTTTAGATATATAGATATCACTCTGAAGGTCAAGCTACTTTACCAATACCGAATATTAGATATATAGATATCACTCTGAAGGTCAGGCTACTTTACCCATACCGAATTTTAGATATATAGATATCACTCTGAAGGTCAAGCTACTTTACCCATACCGAATTTTAGATATATAGATATCACTCTGAAGGTCAAGCTACTTTACCCATACCGAATTTTAGATATATAGATATCACTCTGAAGGTCAAGCTACTTTATCCATACCGAATATTAGATATATAGATATCACTCTGAAGGTCAAGCCACTTTACCCATACCGAATTTTAGATATATAGATATCACTCTGAAGGTCAGGCTACTTTACCCATACCAAATTTTAGATATATAGATATCACTCTGAAGGTCAGGCTACTTTACCCATACCGAATTTTAGATATATAGATATCACTCTGAAGGTCAAGCTACTTTACCCATACCAAATTTTAGATATATAGATATCACTCTGAAGGTCAAGCTACTTTACCCATACCGAATTTTAGATATATAGATATCAGTGCGGCGTCCCAGTCTGATTGATATGCATGAAAATGGGACGGTTATTATTTATATATCTAATTTATAATCGATAAAAGTGTATTATACAAAATGACTTCTATCTACATGCTTTTTAGTTTGTTTTTGTTAATAATTGATAGACCTTCATTTAGGATAGTATGGCAAACAACTGTGTTATAGTTGAGTAAACTGTACATCATAAAACAAGTAGAACTGACATTTTCTAATGAGATTTTAAAAATATAATTTCATAAAGAGAGGGGGTCATCATTTGATGTTTTCGCACTATTTTATGATTGTTATTGATATGACCTTTATATGTAGACATTAACAAGAATGATATTATAATAGAATACTTTTAGATTCATTCATAATGCAAATAATATCCTCTAAAAAAACATCCCAATAACTAGTTGTGAATTGAGTAGATCAAGATAAGATTCCATGTTTGTGGTAACTGATCCTCAACTACACTGTTCGCAGAGGTCGGTAAAGATATTATATATCAATGAAATGGTTCTAGTTTACAGTAAAAGCATAAGGCCGGGCTATGACTCGCCCACTTTTCACATATAGGCTAACATTACAACGATCTTTAAAAATCTGTTCTATAATTGGCAAATATTAAACGGGTATGTCACGGTCAACTGGTCATAGCAGTAATTGGTCGTAAACGGCTGTTTATACAAGGATAAGTTTATAGGTCTATTTCGAGTAATGTTAAATGTATCGTGCTGCTTCAATATTTATTATTCTACAGTTATTATGAGATGCTTCACTTACACATGTTAATTACAATATTGAACCAGAGACATAATTATATATACATACAGAAAAACAAAGTGATATATTATGTTTACATGAAATCCGTTTCATTGAAGACATCAAAAAAGACATATATTCAGAATGGGGCGGGAAATGTTATTTTAGCCATTGAATTGTTTTTATTGGGGTTTTACGCCGCTTTCAACATTATTTTAGCCATGGAAAGTCAAATTCGAAATTTGTTGCTACAGTTTAAAAAATAATTAGATATAAATGTTTTGTGTAGTAAAATCGATAATAATGGACAATATATAGCAGGAGAGGTAAATTTTTGTGACTCTGCATTTGTTATAATTAACTTATGCTCGCCTAATACGAACAATCCATTTTTTCCCATAACGTTTTCAATCAAATTGATTCATTCAATACAAAGGATAATTACATTATTTATGTTGAGATTTCAACTTAGTCTTAAACCCATCCATAGATTATGCCAATTATAAGTCAACTTATCATAACAGAAATGCCAGAAACCTTCTCCTTTCATATATTTCTAATAGAGACCTTATAGACCCTTTTAGGGAATTGCATGGAAATACTGGTGAAATGGCCGCTTTAGTCTCGCGAAATACCTATTTTTGTTCATGCGATTCGAAAAAGATTTTTAAGCGATATTTCCTACTTCAAAATACTCTATGTCTACATTAAACATGTCCCACCAGAAATTTGATGTAGAGATTCGTATTGAATCCTCAATGTGTCAATCAATAAGAACCATAAGATGTAGATATTCGTATTGAATCCTCAATGTGTCAATCAATCAGAACCATAAGATGTAGATATTCGTATTGAATCCTGAATGTGTCAATCAATCAGAACCATAAGATGTAGGGATTCGTATTGAATCCTCAATGTGTCAATCAATCAGAAAGATATGATGTAGAGATTCGTATTGAATCCTCAAATAGTCAATCAATCAGAAAGATAAGATGTAGAGATTCGTATTTAATCCTCAATGTGTAACTCAATCAGAACAATAAAATGTAGAGATTCGTATGGAATCCTCAAATAGTCAATCAATAAGAATAATAAAATGTAGAGATTCGTATGGAAATCTCAAATAGTCAATCAATCAGAATAATAAAATGTAGAAATTCGTATGGAATCCTCAAATAGTCAATCAATCAGAATAATAAAATTTAGAGATTCGTATTGAATCCTCAAATAGTCAATCAATCAGAACAATAAGATGAAGAGATTCGTATTGAATCCTCAAAGGGTCAATCAATCAGAACAATAAGATGAAGAGATTCGTATTTAATCCTCAATGTGTAAATCAATCAGAACAATAAAATGTAGAGATTCGTATGGAATCCTCAAATAGTCAATCAATAAGAATAATAAAATGTAGAGATTCGTATGGAAATCTCAAATAGTCAATCAATCAGAATAATAAAATGTAGAGATTCGTATTAAATCCTCAAAGGGTCAATCAATCAGAACAATAAGATGAAGAGATTCGTATTGAATCCTCAAATAGTCAATCAATCAGAACAATAAGATGAAGAGATTCGTATTGAATCCTCAAAAGGTCAATCAATCAGAACAATATAATTTCTGTGATATTTATTAAATCATTTCCACATGCAACACATTTGTAGCAGACGACTTTGTATGGAAATCTCTAATAAATCCAAAATATATCAATTATTATTGAATAGAGTTAAAAGCTATGTTACAAAAGGAGAAAGTGTTCTTTATTATGAACAACGTTTTTTGCCACATTGTTGTCAAAATTCGTCTGCTGTATATGCGTAAAAAAACGTCTGTCAGTTGGAAAGGGTAATGAAATAGGTATTGATGTTTTAGCCGATTAATTTACCATTTCCTTCATACAAAAGAATTATGACACCTCTACAAAAGAAGAATTGCAGTAAAAGAACCGATACAAGTAATAAATTGCTCAAACGAGCAATTTCGTCAGACTTACAATGTTTTCAAGTATATTCAATGATGCCACAGAGTGTTCAATATTTATGCTTTGATCTATAAAGGTTTCGTTCATGCCCAGATGTTTTCAATATTTATGCTTTGATTTATAAAGGTTTTGTTCATGCCCAGATGTTTTCAATGTGTCTGTATTGGATGTGGTAAAATTGTCTTTAATGTTCATGTTAATATAATAGCTTTCATTTTTTTAAAACAGACTACGGATATCATAGCGAGGAAAGGTTTATATTGTTTAAACAATCGTACTTTTGATAAGACTGAGCAGGTTGACAAAATGATCTGAGTATACACTGTTCAGAAATGCCAACTTGTACCTTGTATCATGCAGTTGCTTAATTATGACTTTGCTATTAGTTAATATGAATAATACAAACATAAAAACAAACAACTATAATCCCTTTTCTCTGAAATAGTCTTATAGAAGATAAGTACAGTAATTTAACTAAATCTGAAAAGATTCTGCAAATGAATACTTTAGAAACACATATTTACATTAAAAATATAATAATTAATTGGTTGAACGAGCGTTTTGTTTTCTAAGCAGACGACTTTGTGAATCGGTTATTTACGTATTAATTTAATAAGTACACGTGATTTCTTTATAACACTGCGATTGAATGTTTTCTCTGTTACAGACAATATTCGGCGAAGTGCAGCAAACGACTTTAGAACAAAAAGCAAAGAGGAGAAATTGAACGAGACGAGCGATATATTTTTGTACAAATGTTTTCAAACTCTGCATTGTAATTTAAACTTCCAACCTTTTTCCTCAGATAATTGAAATATCACACAACATGAAGTGAGCTTTAAAGGTGATCGGATTGTCCTTTACCCTATCCCTTATACAATCAATATACAGCAGGCGACACTCAGAACATAGTGACAATGATATGGACAATCTCTATAAATGAAAGTTTACTTATAGAATAAAGTTGAAAAAAGCATCTTCTTCTATGGATATTTTAAATACATATACACGTTGGAAAGGATAAATTTCTTGTTTAATCGGTTTTTGAAAAATATGACCATCATATTTATAATGTTAAAACACTTTACGGTTTACTCGGATACTTTTTGTAACATTAATGTTATACTTTTAGGCAAGCCATAATGTTTTTTTGGAGTATGGAAAATAAATCGAATGCAAAAATACATCTAGTGTTCAATACATCTTGTGTTCGGTAAACCATCATTCAATAATGTGTATTAATTAATTATTGGGAACGAAAGGCAAACACTCGTATAAGATAATGAATGTTTATCAGGTGCTCCATGAAATCAAACCTTAACGTAAGTATTATACATGTGGAACAACGCTTGTCTTCTATATATCTTAATTGATACTGCTTTATTAAACTTCCATCTACGACTTTTTGACGAACTGTGCATATCTAGATCAGGTTGCGCAGATACACGGTCTGTTCTAAATCTAGAAAAATGGGCTACTAGTCCATGTAGAAAAGCAGCCAGTTATTAGACATAGTATTGTGTGGAGAGCTGGTGTGCGAAAGCCAGTAAACACATGGGTTGGTACACTAGTCCCCGTGATATAACTTTAACACTGTAAAAAACGACGCAAAACTCCAATCGACACTATAACTAAAAATGACTTTAATTCATTAAAAAAAACTATATGCCATTTAGTTTTGTGTTAAAACTGGTCGCTTTCTAAACATAGAGGTAAATAAGGAAAAAACAAAATAATTCTTGTTGAAACCTATTTCAACTAAATTTAATTATCCTCGGTAAACGGTGCAGGCTATATGCATTTATAAAATAGAAAATGATAATTATAAACTCTTACTTCGTTGTTTTCGTTACATGTTGATTTAGTTGTGTAGCTATTATTCTAATCGGAATTCATCATTATCCAATTTGGTTTGTGAACGAATGTTCAAAATATCCATCGTTGAGAGTACCCTGGTCATGCGCATGTGCAATGTTCGGTTAACCCTTTTCCACATATCCAAAACATGCAGCAGACGACTTTGAACAAGATCAGGGCCAAATATGATAAATATGTATAAATAAATATATTTTTATTGAATAGAGCCTAATACATTTTGGCAAATAAATCATGTGCTCATAATGAACAATAACATATTTTGTCGTCTGCTGCAGATGGAAAGGGAAACATCACAACGTTTAATATGTTCATTGTATGAATTGCTAAACCCTTCGCCGCTGTGATCATATCAATATAGTGACTTATTATATTACACTCTTCTGCTGTATTTCGCAGTTCCTGATCGACATTTAAATTCGTTTTATATTAAGGCACAAATTACGTTTCATAACCGATTTCTCTATTAACATGGAGTATATAACTTAAAGGTCCATGAAGACTGAATTATCAATGTCCATTGTACAACAACTAACAATTAAAAACGTTGCGAAAAATAGATAAGTAAGGTTCAATAATGATATCGATACCTATCTTAAATATATGTAATCATAAACTTATTGATTTAGTATATATTTCCCTCATACATAAGTGTTTTAACGAATTATTTGTTCCAGAGGAACGTTTTAATTTCCATTTGCCTTATATTAGATAACTATGCGCATTTCTTTACGAATTCAGTGATTCAAATTAAGTAGTTAGGGATCAATGCACTATATCTTAATGAATTAAAATGTCAATGGTTGATTGCAGAGACTTCAAAGACTTAAAACATGGTAGTAAAAGCTTTCCATTCTTCGCGTTCTTGGTTATTAGGTTAGCAAGCACAACTGACTCGCTGGTATTTGGTTAGCAAGAACAACTGACTCGCTGGTATAAGGTTAGCAAGCACGACTGACTCGTTGGTATTAGGTTAGCAAGCACGACTAACTTGCTGGTATTAGCTTAGCAAGCACGACTAACTCGCTGTTATTAGATTAGCAAGCACGACTTACTCGCTGGTATTAGATTAGCAAGCACGACTGACTTGCTGGTATTAGGTTAGCAAGCACGATCGACTCGCTGCTGACGATTAGGTCAAACTGAGCCGCACTGTAAGAGGTCGGCATTAGATATGATAGAAACTAATTCGCTGATATTAGATTAGCAAGCAGGATAGACTCGCTGGTATTAGGTTAGCAAGCACGACTGACTTGCTGGTATAAGGTTAGCAAACACGACTAACTCGCTGTTATTAGGTTAGCAAGCACGACTGACTCGCTGGTATTAGGTTAGCAAGCACGACTGACTCGCTGGTATTAGGTTATCAAACACGACTGACTCGCTGGTATAAGGCTAGCAAGCACGAACGAACGATTCGCTGGTATCATGTTAGCAAGCACGACTGACTCGCTGGTATTAGATTAGCAAGCAATACTGACTCGCTGGTATTTGATTAGCAAGCACAACTGACTCGCTGGTATTAGGTTAGCAAGCACGATCGACTCGCTGCTGACGATTAGGTCAAACTGAGCCGCACTGTAAGAGGTCGGCATTAGATATGTAAGAGCGTTTGCTACTATATCGAAGTTGAGGTCTGATTTAAATGATTGATTGATTGATTGTTTGGTGTTTTACGCCAATGTCAACGAAGTTTTGGTTATATCACGATGTTTAATGGGTAAGTACTATTGGTCTCTTTATTCTGAAACCAGTTAGTCACTCGTAATGCTAACCCCACAGCCCTGCGCGCCTAGGAGGGAAATCCATATCTACATTTTTTTAAGTTTTGGGTATGACCAGATCCCGCAACCTCCTGCACAAGTGGTGGACGCTCTACCACTATACGACCGAACAAGTAAACCGAACACAAGAAGTGGGAGAACTTATCCGTCGGTAACACCTTCCACATGCAGACGAATTTTGTCGCAACTGCAGTGGACGACTTCCGACAACACTGTGACACAAGGAGCAGTATCACATTTTGCTACAATGCATACCTTTCAAGTTAAATAGTTAAAATCTTATTTGTAGGGATTTTCAATTATTTTTTTGCCTAGATATTTTTAAAAAGTAATTTGCTGCAGATGTGAACCCTGGTGGAAAGTGTTCACATATTTCATCCATATAGTAACCCTTGTCTATGTACTTCAAAGCTCCTGAAGATGATTTAGATAAGAGTTTATAATGCTAGACGACACATAACCTTTCCAACAAGTAGACATTTGTTGACGCTTCTATAGATGTTGAACATATTTTGTCTAAAGTTATTGGTCATGATGAGTCATTTCTCCCTTTGTCAAAATGATTTCAACTCATGTAGATAAGTATGCTTTAATTCATAGATAGTTTACATAGTTGTGCTTATATGATTTCATGGTCGTCTGCTAAAGACTAAATGTATGTTAGAAGGATCTATGTAATACACCCTTCACAGGATATCGAATGGCAAAGCTTTACATTTTTCCTCTGCTTTATTGTCGTCTTCTACGCTCTTGAAAACTGGTTTAACCTGCTGAAATATAATCAATCTGGGTGACAAACTTTGTGGATCAGAGATCAGCATAAACACGTTGTGGGATCCGATCTGAACATTGGTTATTAATGATAGGCGACATCCGACTTTAACGAACACAAGAGAAGTTATGAGTTTGTTTAGAGACGTTTTAATTTACAAAGGATCTATAAGTGAGGTTTAATAATGATATCGACTGACGAATCTTAAACATATCTATTCATAAATTTACTGGATTAGTATTTGTTTCCTCCACACAGCAGTGTCTTACGAATTGTAGTCCTCAGATGAACGAATTCATTTCCATTATCAGATAGTATATTTAATCTACATGTATATACATATTCATTGAGTATGTATCCCAAGAGCAAACAATTAGTGAAGGACCAAGTCATCATATCTTAATATATTAAACTGTCAATGGTATATTGGACAATATAGTGTTTTCCCTCATACGAAAGGGTCATAACACATACTTAAGAAATGGTTTTAAAAACATTGCAGTCATTGATTATTGAGTAACTATCTCACAATTGGCAATTTTCCTCTTTGGCACATGTTGTTAACTCTATTCAACTAAAATACTTTAAGTTATAGAAATTGTTATATTCATTCCTCTATGTTGTCAAAGTCGCCTGTTGAAGAGTTGATATATTTTGGAAAGGGTTAAGATGACCGAGTTATGATATAGTTTACCCTTTCTGCAACATAGCCGACTTTCCACGTCTCCAATAGCAGGTAATATTTGAAAACATTGAATGAAAAGAAAGCTGTATATTATAACTGTTTTTTTTTATTATTATCTACAATCACACTGACTCATCTGATTTGTATTGATAGAGTTAAACATATACATAAATGCATAATATATTCATTAAAAAAATGTTACACATGCTATTTGAGTTTTATCAGATGTATCCAAATATATTTGAAATGAGGATTCAATTGCCAGCAAATATAATCAGTGCTTTAGTAAAGGGGCTTGTCGAACTGATGCGATTAACGAACGCAAATATCCGTAGTAGACTGCGCGTAGACGTCTTTTGCAAAATCTCAAAAATAAATTACTTACTACCTGTTTTATGATCTGTCCCATTCAATATTTACGACTTTTAAAATGAAAATAAAAAGCCTGGTAAACAGTGTTGTTTCATTATTGAAAACATTTAAATTTGTATAAATCGTCTGTTCTTTATCTCCACTTTTTTAAGGATGTATAATCTTAAAGACAAAACGATGTTACAGTAGTGTACGGGGTTTTGTATTTAGCTACTCGTAATGTCGAAAATTGGCATATCTCCTGACCTTTGGTCTCGCGATATACCTGTTTTCGTTCATGCGATTCGTAAAAGATTTTAAAGGGATATTTCCTACTTCAAAATACTCTCTGTCTACATTAAACATGTCCCACCAGAAATTTGATGTAGAGATTCGTATTGAATCCTCAAATAGTCAATCAATCAGAACAATAAAATGTAGAGATTCGTATTGAATCCTCAAATAGTCAATCAATCAGAACAATACGATGAAGAGATTCGTATTGAATCCTAAAAGGGTCAATCAATCAAAACAATAGAATTTCTGTGATATGTATTGAATCATTCCCACATGCACCACATTTGTAGCAGACGACTTTGTATGGAAATCTCTAATGAATCCAAAATATATGAATTATTATTGAATAGAGTTGAAAGCTATGTTTCAAAATGAGAAGGTGCTCATTATTATGAACAATGTTTTTTGCCACATTGTTGTCAAAATTCGTCTGCTGTATATGCGTTAAAATACATCTGTTAGTTGGAAAGGGTAATGTAAAAGGTATTGATGTTTTAGTCAATTAATTTACCATTTCCTTCATATAAAAGAATTATGACACCTCTGCAAAAGAAGAATATCAGTAAAAGAACCCATACAAGTAATAAATTGTTCAAATGAGCAATTTCGTCAGATTTACAATGTTTTCAAATTTGTTCTCACAGTGTATTCAATGATGCCACCGAGTGTTCAATAATTATGCATTGATTTATAAAGGTTTTGTTCATGCCCAGATGTTTTCAATGTGTCTGTATTGGATGTGGTAAAATTGTCTGGAATGTTCATGCTAATATAATAGCTTTTATTTTGTTAAAACAGACTATGGACATCATAGCGAGGAAAGGTTTATACTGTTTAAACAATCGTACTTTTGATAAGATTGAGCAGGTTGACAAAATGATCTGAGTCTACACTGTTCCGAAATGCTAACTTGTACTTTTTATCATGCTGTCGCTTAATTATGACTTTGCTATTAGTTAATATGACTAAAACATATATAAAAACAAACAACTATAATCATATATCTCTGAAATAGTCTTATAGAAGATAAGTACAGTAATTTAACTAAATCTGAAAAGCTTCTGCAAATGACTACTTTAGAAATACATATGTACTAAAGACAGGAAACACATGGGTTGGTAAACTGGTCCCAGTGATATAACTGAACAATTGTTGAAAACGGCTAAAAACCGCAATGGACGCTATAACTAAAAAATACTTTAATTCAGTAACAAAACAATATGGCATTTCATTTTGTGTTTAGACTGGTTGCTATCTAAACACGGAAGTAAATAAAGAAAAATGAAAAAAAACATATTGAGACATATTGCAGCTAAATTAACTATCCAATGTAAACGGTGCGATATGTGTTGATAGAAGATAGTACGAAAATAATAAACTCTTACTTTGTTGGTTTCGTTACATGTTGATTCAGTTTTGTAGCTACTATTCTAATCGGAATTCATAGTTATCCAATCTGGTTTGTAAACGATTGTTCCAAATATCTATCGTTGAGAGTACCCTCGTCATGCGCATGTGCAATGTTCGTTCAGTTAACCCTTTCCCACATATTCAAAATATGAAGGAGATGACTTTGAAAATGATCTAGAAAAAAATATGGTAAATATGTATACATAAAAGTATATTTATTGAATAGGTCTTGATATATTTTGGCAAAAAAGAACGTGCTCATAATGAGACATTTCTTATTATGTCAAATTAATTTCAAAAGTGGTCTGCAGCAGATGGAAAGGGATAAATTGCGCTGTGGAAAGGGATAAATTGCGCTGTCATTGTATGAATTTCTTAAACCCTTCGCCGCTTTGATCAATAGACATTATTCTGTTGTACATTGCAGTATCTGATCGACATTTAAATTATTCTTAGATTCAGGCACAAATTACCCTTCATAAACGATTTCTCTATTAACAGGGAGTAATGTACCACTCAAAGGTCCATGTCTATTGGAAACTAATCTTTTAGATTGAATATTCAATGTCCATTGTACAACAACTAGCAGTTAAGAACGTTGCGAATAGAAGACCAGAGTTAAAATTGATATACGATACATACGTTAATCCTTTCCCACATGTAGATATATTTTGACGCTTCTGCAGCTTATGAACACAAAGTGCTGACATTGAGTCATTTATCCCTTTGCTACAATGTTTTCAACTCTTGTCAATAAGTATACCTTTATTTAAAGAATAATATACGATACATACGTTAACCCTTTCCCACATGTATATATATTTTGACGCTTATGCATCTTTTGAAAACTATGAAACTAGGTGATTTATCCCTTTACTACAATGTTTTCAACTCTTGTCAATAAGTATTTCTTTATTTAAAGAATAATATACGATACATACGTTAACCTTTTCCCACATGTATATATATTTTGACGCTTATGCAAGTTTTGAACACTATGAAACTAGGTTATTTATCCCTTTACAACAATGTTTTCAACTCTTGTCAATAAGTATTCCTTTATTTAAAGAATAATATACGATACATACGTTAACCCTTTCCCACATGTATATATATTTTGACGCTTATGCATCTTTTGAACACTATGAAACTAGGTTATTTATCCCTTTACTATAATGTTTTCAACTCTTGTCAATAAGTATTCCTTTATTTAAATAATGATATACGATACATACGTTAACCCTTTCCCACATGTATATAAATTTTGACGCTTCTGCAGCTTTTGAACACATAGTGCTGACACTGGGTCATTTCTCCATTTGCTACAATGATTTCAACTCCTGTTAATAAGTATTCCTTTATTTAAAGAATAATATACGATACATACGTTAACCCTTTCCCACATGTATATATATTTATACGCTTCTGTATCTTTTGAACACATATTGCTTACAATGAGTCATTTCCCGCTTTGCTACAATGTTTTCAACTCCTGTCAATAAGTATATATACCTTTATTTAAAGAATAATATACGATACATACGTTAACCCTTTCCCACATGTATATATATTTTGACGTTTCTGCAGCTTTTGAACACATGGTGCTGACACTGTGTCATTTCTCCATTTGCTACAATGATTTCAATTCTTGTCAATAAGTATTCCTTTATTTAAAGAATGATATACGATACATACGTTAACCCTTAACCGCAAGTAGACACATGTTTTGAAGATTTCATACGCATTATGTCAAATGAAGATATTTTTCCTTATGAGACATGTCTTCTTTTGCTACAATGTTTCAAGTCATGTCAATAACTATACTTTAATTCAAAGATTATTTGCTTATATGATTTCATAGTCGTCCGCCGAAGACTTACTGTACGTGAGCAATACTTAAATAAAGTGTACACTCTTCACATGCAATTGATAAGCAAATCTTGATTACTTTGATATCTAAGTTATTTTCCTCTGATGAATTGTCGTTTTCTAATCTTATCTGTAATAGTATCAATCTGGGTTTCAAACCTGTGGATCTCAGATTAGCCCACTCTATGATTTGGTTCCAATCTGAATGCAAGCTGAAGTCGTAGCATAGGTTATCAACGGTTTAAGACAGCTGCCGCTAGCGAGGACAGAGTTAAATGGAGAGTTTGTGTAGAGACGTTATAATTTTCAAAAGTTTCCAAATATAAGGTTCAACCTTGATATATCGACCGGCAAATTTTCAACATGTTTAAACAAAAATTGAGTAAATCAGTTTATCTCTCGCAGCAGAATTATGATGAATGTACATGCACACACATTAAGTTCGATCAAACGTATCAATTTAACCCTTTCCCTTATATAGACGCTTTTTGACGCCTCTGCAGCAGAAGACTTTTGAAAACATTATAACAAAAAGTGAAAATGCCCAAAACAAGCTATGATTTAAACTCTTTTCAATAATCAATATTTCTTATAGAGATATTTCATATGTTTGTCTATATATTTTAAAAGTTGTCTGCTGCAGCTTTGTTGTATGTGGGAAAGGGTTATGGAATTTATACGTATGGTATAATGGCATTTTGTACGAAAATACATACCTGTTTCTTATCACATTGCCGGTAAAACATGGGAAAATGAACGTTTTCCCTTATTTCATAGCAACCCGCAAACGTATTTTAACATATTTGTAGCAGACGACATTTGAAAACATCGCTGCAAAAAGAGAAATTGCTCATAATGATAATGTTCTCCATTCGTCGTCACAAAGTGTTTAATTGTATTCAGTCGATATACTTTCATGTATAAAGGCGTATGCTTAAATGTTTTCATAGTCGTCTGCTGCAGTTTTATTGCATTTGAGAAAGGGTTAAAATTGTCTATAATGTTAATGTTTATTAGTCGCCGGGCAGAAGCCCGCGACTTCTATTTTTAATAGCTTTTCGGAAATCACATGGGAGGGCGGCTTATTATTAGAAAGAAACAAATCTAGATGATTTGAACATATTACAATTGTGGTTGTTTACGAACACTAATAAATGACACATCTAAAATGAAATAAATATTCCGATTTTTTAATGTTTGCAGTTTTTTTTTATTTCACTCGCATTTAAGTTTTTTGTCTTATTTACGAAGACAAAAGTGGTCCCTTCAAGACGTGAACCAACACCCCCTAATGCAGACTCTTATGTGTCATCATTGAGGTCAATTTCGGATTCTCCTTTTAATAGCAATTTTAACTTACTAAATGTTGTTTTCATGTTCAAAGAGATGTCTTGATTTGTGTAGAATTCATTTAATAATGTTAATCCATGAATATCTAAAGTAGGAACTGTTTCTAAGCTAAATATAGACCCTATTCTGTTGTGTAGTTTCGTGACCTTTAACATCGATTTTCGCGCATGCGCATTTCGATATGAAAAAGCGAGTGATATTATTTTATTTTAGACAAGTACAAGACGAATGTTTGACGTAAAGCGTCAAAGAGAAGCCGCAATATTTCGTTGTACATGTAGAAATAAGAAAAAAAGAACATTTTTAAATCCACAAACAATAGAACAATTTAAACTGTAGACGGTAATGCTGATATATTTCTCCTTTTGATGACTTTTGTGTGTTTTCTTCAAATTACCTCCCTTTAAAGCAATACCAGGATATTTACCTTGTGATTCGAATAAGATTGACAAACATTGAAATTATATGAATGAATACTATTATTTAAATAAGTAACAACAGCAAAATTAAATTTAAGCCAGATAAATGTGTACACATTTCGTTAATTTTTTATAGATACCCTAATGTATAGGTATAAATATAAACTTTACAAGAGAAAGTTGATGCAAGGCATCAATGTCGCCGGAAAAGACTGCATTGATTTATTTATGTATTCTTGACTTTCCTTAGTCTATTCAAACATTAGGAACGTAGTAATGAAAACATTTGCTTATAAATTTTATATACATACCTATACAATAGGGTATCTATAACAAATTAACGAAATGTGTACACATTTATCTGGCTTAAATTTAATTTTGCTGTTGTTACTTATTTAAATAATAGTATTCATTCATATAATTTCAATGTTTGTCAATCTTATTCGAATCACAAGGTAAATATCCTGGTATTGCTTTAAAGGGAGGTAATTTGAAGAAAACAAAAGTCTTCAAAAGGAGAAATATATCAGCATTACCGTCTACAGTTTAAATTGTTCTATTGTTTGTGGATTTAAAAATGTTCTTTTTTTCTTATTTCTACATGTACAACGAAATATTGCGGCTTCTCTTTGACGCTTTGCGTCAAACATTCGTCTTGTAGTTGTCTAAAATAAAATAATATCACTCGCTTTTTCATATCGAAATGCGCATGCGCGAAAATCGATGTTAAAGGTCACGAAACTACACAACAGCATAGGGTCTATATTTAGCTTAGAAACAGTTCCTACTTTAGATATTCATGGATTAACATTATTAAATGAATTCTACACAAATCAAGACATCTCTTTGAACATGAAAACAACATTTAGTAAGTTAAAATTGCTATTAAAAGGAGAATCCGAAATTGACCTCAATGATGACACATAAGAGTCTGCATTAGGGGGTGTTGGTTCACGTCTTGAAGGGACCACTTTTGTCTTCGTAAATAAGACAAAAAACTTAAATGCGAGTGAAATAAAAAAAACTGCAAACATTAAAAAATCGGAATATTTATTTCATTTTAGATGTGTCATTTATTAGTGTTCGTAAACAACCACAATTGTAATATGTTCAAATCATCTAGATTTGTTTCTTTCTAATAATAAGCCGCCCTCCCATGTGATTTCCGAAAAGCTATTAAAAATAGAAGTCGCGGGCTTCTGCCCGGCGACTAATAAGCAAATGTTTTCATTTCAACGTTCCTAATGTTTGAATAGACTAAGGAAAGTCAAGAATACATAAATAAATCAATGCAGTCTTTTCCGGCGACATTGATGCCTTGCATCAACTTTCTCTTGTATCGTTTACTGTATTCAATACAGACTATAAATAGCATATCAAGGACTGGTTAATTATGTTTAAACGGTAGAACTTTATAATTCAACTTTGAGTTAACCCTTTACCTGATAAAGTCGGCGTTTGATGCCTTTGTAAACGACGACTTATAGAAAGATAACAGGACAATCATACATTGTTCGGAAGTGCGATTTCTCATTTCTGCAAACAAAATTGATTTCAAAAGTCGTCTCCTTAAATGCATTCATATTAAATTATTTACTTGTCTGTGTTTACTAATTTGTCGACTTTATGAACTGCATGACAAGAAAGGTGTTAAATCAGTACACATAGTCGTGATTTCTTTATTCCAATGTGACTGTCCCCCTTTTTCTGATACTCAATATATATTACGCTTCTGTAGCAAACAGTTTTTGTAAAAAGAATTACATGTAACATGCAAGCCGGAAAAATGAGCGATTTCTCTCCTATACCCAAGACGCATCGGTGGTGATAAAATGGATCGTCCGCGTCGGTGGTATTGTAGTAGAGCGTCCGCCTCAGAAGCGAAATGTTCCGTGTTCGATCCCCGGATAGGTCGTACAGATGGTAATGGCTACCTTTTTTTGGCACTCAGGAGAGTGGGGTTAACATTATGACTGACTTGTTCTTGTTCGGATAACTGAAACTGTAATACAGGTGACTTACTTAAGAAATGCCGTGATATAACTGGGGAATAACGTTTAAAGTGGCGTTAAACAAGCAAACCTTTCCCAAAATGTTTTTTTAACTTTGTAAAGACCAAATCACCCGACGGCATATGGGAACTCGGCTGATGACGTTTGCGTTAAGCAGTATAACTGTTTATTCACATCAGTTAGCTGATATGGTATTTCAAGAATGGTATACTTTGTAAACATACGAGGATGCATTTTAACATCTGTGAATTTATGTTTATAATTAGGATGCAAAGCTAATATCATTTTGAGAAAAGGAGAAAGTTCGTGTATTCATCAATTTAATCTTTTCCTCAATGCTTTAAAAGTAGACTGCTGTAAAGGTGTCCAATATTGCCTTTAACAGGGAAAGGGTTAATTTGATTACATGTTAATCCCAAATTGTTTATTTTGCGGTTTTATTGATAACAAATACAAAGTTTCCAATATTTTGACAACAAATCCTAACACTTGTAATTCGAATTACTAAAATCCTAGAATAATCACTCTATTTGTATATTTAGAGTAATGAATGTCACGATTCCTCAATGTCATTAGTGCTTTTGATTAATAATTAATGAACAGCATGTGTGGTCAAAAGAAATGCAATTTATGATAATTGTTTAATTGACCACTTATGTTTTAGTATGCATCGCAGTTATTTAGTGTTTCTTCAACTTCAGTAATGTAAGTGCTATGCATTAATGGAGTCTGAGTTTCCGACGACATCGATGCCTTGCATCATTTTCTTTATAAATGTGTTCATTGGCTATACTTATTGTAACCATTCCAAACTTATTTCATATGATTTTCCATAATGTTATCAGGTTCGTTTTTCTCTTCTACAGTAGATAGAGCCCTTAAGATGTTTATCGTTAAGGGAATGTTTGATGAATAAAATATAAAGTAAAACGGTGTTTATGTTCTATGAATAATATACAAAGTAAAGGGTAAGTGTATATGTTCTATACATAATATACAAAGTAAAGGGTAAGTGTATATGTTCTATGAATAATATACAAAGTAAAGGGTAAGTGTATATGTTCTATGAATAATATACAAAGTAAAGGGTAAGTGTATATGTTCTATGAATAATAAACAAAGTAAAGGGTAAGTGTATATGTTCTATGAATAATATACAAAGTAAAGGGTAAGTGTATATGTTCTATGAATAATATACAAAGTAAAGGGTAAGTGTATATGTTCTATGAATAATAAACAAAGTAAAGGGTAAGTGTATATGTTCTATGAATAATATACAAAGTAAAGGGTAAGTGTATATGTTCTATGAATAATAAACAAAGTAAAGGGTAAGTGTATAGGTTCTATGAATAATATACAAAGTAAAGGGTAATTGTATATGTTCTATGAATAGTATACAAAATAAAGGGTAATATTATATGTTCTATGAATAATAAACAAAGTAAATGGTAAGTGTATATGTTCTTTGATGAATATATAAAGTATAGGTTAAGAGTATATGTATGTGTGTTTGATGTGGAAGATACACAGTAAAAGGTAATTGTATGTGTTCGTTGAAGAAAATGGAAAATAACTGGTAATTGTATGTTTGCGATGACAGATATGAAAAGTTAGATGTAATTGTATGTGTTCGATGAAGAAGATATAAAGTAAAGGTTAATTGTATGTGTTCGATGAAGAAGAAGGGTAGTAATGGGTAATGGTATATGTTCGATGAAGAAGAAAGGACGTAAAGGGTGAGTGTATATGTTCTATGATTACTATACAAAGTAAAGGGTAAGTGTATATGTTCTATGAATAATAAACAAAGTAAAGGGTAAGTGTATATGTTCTTTGATGAATATATAAAGTAATGGGTAAGAGTATATGTATGTGTTTTATGTGGAAGATACACAGTAAAAGGTAAGTGTATGTGTTCGATGAAGAAAATGAAAAATAAATGGTAATTGTATGTGTGCGATGACAAATATGAAAAGTTAAATGTAATTGTATGTGTTCAATGAAGAAGATAAAAAGTAAAGGGTAACTATATGTGTACAATGAAGAAGAAAGGAAGTAAAGGGTTATTGTATGTGTTCGATGAAGAAGAAAGGACGTAAAGGGTAAGTGTATGTGTTCAGTGATACTGATAGAAATAAGGTTTAACTATATGTTATGTTCAAAGAAGAAGAAAGACAGTACAATGATAGTGTATGTGTTCGATTAAAGGATATAACTGTATGTGTTCGATGAAAAATATAGAAATAAAAGGTTAATTGTATGTGTTCAATGAAGAAGAAAGGACGTAAAGTGTAACTGTATTTGTTCAATGAAGAAGAAAGGACGTAAAGTGTAATTGTATGTGTTCAATGAAGAAGAAAGGACGTAAAGTGTAACTGTATTTGTTCAATGAAGAAGAAAGGACGTAAAGTGTAACTGTATTTGTTCAATGAAGAAGAAAGGACGTAAAGTGTAATTGTATTTGTTCAATGAAGAAGAAAGGACGTAAAGTGTAACTGTATTTGTTCATTGAAGAAGAAAGGACGTAAAGTGTAACTGTATTTGTTCAATGAAGATGAAAGGACGTAAAGTGTAACTGTATTTGTTCAATGAAGAAGAAAGGACATAAAGTGTAATTGTATTTGTTCAATGAAGAAGAAAGGACGTAAAGTGTAACTGTATTTGTTCAATGAAGAAGAAAGGACGTAAAGTGTAACTGTATTTGTTCAATGAAGAAGAAAGGACGTAAAGTGTAATTGTATTTGTTCAATGAAGAAGAAAGGACGTAAAGTGTAACTGTATTTGTTCAATGAAGAAGAAAGGACGTAAAGTGTAATTGTATTTGTTCAATGAAGAAGAAAGGACGTAAAGTGTAACTGTATTTGTTCAATGAAGAAGAAAGGACGTAAAGTGTAACTGTATTTGTTCAATGAAGAAGAAAGGACGTAAAGTGTTATTGTATGTGTTCAATGAAGAAGAAAGTACGTAAAGTGTAACTGTATTTGTTCAATGAAGAAGAAAGGACGTAAAGTGTAACTGTATTTGTTCAATGAAGAAGAAAGGACGTAAAGTGTTATTGTATGTGTTCAATGAAGAAGAAAGTACGTAAAGTGTAACTGTATTTGTTCAATGAAGAAGAAAGGACGTAAAGTGTAACTGTATTTGTTCAATGAAGAAGAAAGGACGTAAAGTGTAACTGTATTTGTTCAATGAAGAAGATAGAAATTAAAGGTTAATTGTATGTGTTCAATGAAGAAGAAAGGACGTAAAGTGTAATTGTATTTGTTCAATGAAGAAGAAAGGACGTAAAGTGTAACTGTATTTGTTCAATGAATTAGATAGAAATTAAAGGTTAATTGTATGTGTTCAATGAAGAAGAAAGGACGTAAAGTGTAACTGTATTTGTTCAATGAAGAAGAAAGGACGTAAAGTGTAACTGTATTTGTTCAATGAAGAAGAAAGGACGTAAAGTGTAACTGTATTTGTTCAATGAAGAAGATAGCACGTAAAGTGTTATTGTATGTGTTCGTCGAAAAAGATAGAGATTAAAGGTTAATTGTATGTGTTTGATGAAGAAGATTGAAAAGATGGGGACATGAGTTTTTATTAGATAATAGCCTAAATATAAAAAATGTTTAACACTCACCCTTTTTAATCCCTTTATGTGGTATAAACCCTCTTAATTGTTAACAAATTCCTCTATATAAATGACCTTATACATGCTGATACTGATCTAGATTGATATGAGAAGTGGACCAAGATTAGAATGCACAAATATGCATGCTGCTACTGATTTACCTTGCCAAAAAATGTCGTTTCAAGTTAAATGTAGCATGATACGCTATAATCCGAAACAATGCGGTTTGTCTAAAGTTTGATGCAGGTCAAACCCTTTCCCCCACATAAAGGAATCATTACATCATTACATGTCACCAGTCAGTCTTTTGTTTATACCTACACATCTAGACTTGAGACGATTATCATTTTCTTAAATGCAGAGTAACCTGTCAAATCGGTATATTTGCAGAGCGGCATCCTTTTTGAACGACACGATAATTATTCTCACAGCTGGCAAAATTATTGCAAAAATCTAGAAAAAACAACCGATAGAAAAAAATCTTAAGAATATAGTAGAAATCATTGCGGGAACATGCTAATTGAGTCATCAATAGCAATTTCTCTTTTTCCTACAATAATTTCCAAAGTTGTTTGTACTCGGAAGCGTCATGACCCTCTTTCCATCAGGAACTATTCTATACAACACCCTCTGCAAAACGACTGCATTGTTTCTCCTCCGCCAGATCTTGCTCTGGAAAGGATGCTACTTAAAGTTAGTAAATCATCAAATCCGAAACACAGGAGCTTGACTCATGAAAAAAAAAAATCCGAAAAAAGAAATCCACCTATACTATATATAAAGAAAAGGACTACAACTCCGAACTCGCCGAAAACCGGCTAAGCCTACTGTTACCGTCGATTTCTCTAACAATGTTCAAGATATCTTAACATGCTGTACATATCCATTTAGCTGAATCCCTAACCTATCCAACGGTATATAACACTTTACCCTTTTTAAGCAAACCAACGAGTAATTGAGCCATTTATTAACCAAATCTGGGTGATATTGCTTAGTCGGAAAAGTAGTGGGACACCTACAACGGCTCTACAACAATGTCGTCTAGAAGGGAAATCACGCTTAAACTACAATCAGCAGCCATTTAACGGTCTGAATAGATCAATACCTTAATTATTTAACAAATTCGGCTGTCATAGCTTACCTTTTCAGTGTTTACCATGCACAATCCGTCGATTTACATCGCCACCGATTGAAAATTTCTCGCTACGGCCATTTACTATTGCAAGCGCACACATGATGTAGATCGGTGATTGCTGATTCTTCGCTGGATCTCCGCTGCGCTTCTATATTACCATTGCGAGCCGGGTCAAAGTAAGCAATATGATTGAAAACGAAAGTAAATAGATGAGCCAATCAGATTCGGGGTCACCGATCTGCATCATGTACGCGCTTGCATTAGTAAATGGCCGTAGCGAGAAAATTTTCAATCGGTGGCGATGTGAACTCCACTCACTATCTTTCATTTCTTGTTTCACATAGTTTACGTTCTTCTGTATTTGTCTAAATAATTCAGATGCTATTACCCGATTGCACAACTCCACTCACTACCTATAGAGTCAAATGCTATTACCAGATTGTACAACCCCATTCACTACCTATAGAGTCAAATGCTATTACCAGATTGTACAACCCCATTCACGACCTATAGAGTCAAATGCTATTACCAGATTGTACAACCCCATTCACGACCTATAGAGTCAAATGCTATTACCAGATTGTACAACCCCATTCACGACCTATAGAGTCAAATGCTATTACCAGATTGTACAACCCCATTCACGACCTATAGAGTCAAATGCTATTACCAGATTGTACAACCCCATTCACGACCTATAGAGTCAAATGCTATTACCAGATTGTACAACCCCACTCACGACCTATAGAGTCAAATGCTTTTACCAGATTGTACAACCCCACTCACGACCTATAGAGTCAAATGCTTTTACCAGATTGTACAACCCCACTCACGACCTATGGAGTCAGATGCTATTACCAGATTGCACAATCCCACTCACGACCTATAGAGTCAGATGCTATTACCATATTGCACAATCCCACTCACTACCTATGGAGTCAAATGCTATTACCCGATTGTACAACCCCACTCACGACATATAGAGTCAAATGCTATTACCCGATTGCACAATCCCACTCACGACATAAAGAGTCAGATGCTATTACCAGATTGTACAATCCCACTCACGACCTATAGAGTCAGATGCTATTACCAGATTGTACAATCCCACTCACGACCTATAGAGTCAGATGCTATTACCCGATTGTACAAACCCACTCACGACCTATAGAGTCAGATACTATTACCCGATTGTACAAACTCACTCACGACCTATAGAGTCAGATACTATTACCCGATTGTACAATCCCACTCACGACCTATAGAGTCAAATGCTATTACCAGATTGTACAACCCCACTCACTACCTATAGAGTCAAATGCTATTACCCGATTGCACAATCCCACTCACTACCTATAGAGTCAGATGCTATTACCCGATTGCACAATCCCACTCACGACCTATAGAGTCAGATGCTATTACCCGATTGTACAAACCCACTCACGACCTATAGAGTCAGATACTATTACCCGATTGTACAAACTCACTCACGACCTATAGAGTCAGATACTATTACCCGATTGTACAATCCCACTCACGACCTATAGAGTCAAATGCTATTACCAGATTGTACAACCCCACTCACGACCTATAGAGTCAGATACAATTACCCGATTGCACAATCCCACTCACGACCTATAGAGTCAGATACTATTACCAGATTGCACAACTCCACTCACTACCTATAGAGTCAGATACTATTACCAGACTGCACAACTCCACTCACTACCTATAGAGTCAGATGCTATTACCCGATTGCACAATCCCACTCACGACCTATAAAGTCAGATACTATTACCAGATTGCACAACTCCACTCACTACCTATAGAGTCAGATACTATTACCAGACTGCACAACTCCACTCACTACCTATAGAGTCAAATACTATTACCCGATTGCACAATCCCACTCACTACCTATAGAGTCAGATGCTATTACCCGATTGTACAACCCCACTCACTACCTATAGAGTCAAATGCTATTACCCGATTGCACAACCCCACTCACGACCTATATAGTCAGATACTATTACCAGATTGCACAAACCCACTCACTACCTATAGAGTCAGATGCTATTACCCGATTGCACAATCCCACTCACGACCTATAGAGTCAGATGCTATTACCCGATTGCACAATCCCACTCACTACCTATAGAGTCAGATGCTATTACCAGATTGTACAACCCCACTCACTACCTACAGAGTCAAATGCTATTACCCGATTGCACAACCCCACTCACGACCTATAGAGTCAGATGCTATTACCCGATTGCACAACCTCACTCACTACCTATAGAGTCAGATGTTATTACCCGATTGCACAACCCCACTCACTACCTATAGAGTCAGATGCTATTACCAGATTGTACAACCCCACTCACTACCTACAGAGTCAAATGCTATTACCCGATTGCACAAACCCACTCACTACCTATAGAGTCAGATGCTATCACCAGATTGTACAACCCCACTCACTACCTATAGAGTCAGATACTATTACCCGATTGCACAAACCCACTCACTACCTATAGAGTCAGATACTATTACCCGATTGCACAATCCCACTCACTACCTATAGAGTCAGATACTATTACCCGATTGCACAAACCCACTCACTACCTATAGAGTCAGATACTATTACCCGATTGCACAATCCCACTCACTACCTATAGAGTCAGATGCTATTACCCGATTGTACAATCCCACTCACTACCTATAAAGTCAGATGCTATTACCAGATTGTACAACTCCACTCACGACCTATAGAGTCAGATACTATTACCCGATTGTACAATCCCACTCACGACCTATAGAGTCAAATGCTATTACCAGATTGTACAACCCCACTCACGACCTATAGAGTCAGATACAATTACCCGATTGCACAATCCCACTCACGACCTATAGAGTCAGATACTATTACCAGATTGCACAACTCCACTCACTACCTATAGAGTCAGATACTATTACCAGACTGCACAACTCCACTCACTACCTATAGAGTCAGATGCTATTACCCGATTGCACAATCCCACTCACGACCTATAAAGTCAGATACTATTACCAGATTGCACAACTCCACTCACTACCTATAGAGTCAGATACTATTACCAGACTGCACAACTCCACTCACTACCTATAGAGTCAAATACTATTACCCGATTGCACAATCCCACTCACTACCTATAGAGTCAGATGCTATTACCCGATTGTACAACCCCACTCACTACCTATAGAGTCAAATGCTATTACCCGATTGCACAACCCCACTCACGACCTATAGAGTCAGATACTATTACCAGATTGCACAAACCCACTCACTACCTATAGAGTCAGATGCTATTACCCGATTGCACAATCCCACTCACGACCTATAGAGTCAGATGCTATTACCCGATTGCACAATCCCACTCACTACCTATAGAGTCAGATGCTATTACCAGATTGTACAACCCCACTCACTACCTACAGAGTCAAATGCTATTACCCGATTGCACAACCCCACTCACGACCTATAGAGTCAGATGCTATTACCCGATTGCACAACCTCACTCACTACCTATAGAGTCAGATGTTATTACCCGATTGCACAACCCCACTCACTACCTATAGAGTCAGATGCTATTACCAGATTGTACAACCCCACTCACTACCTACAGAGTCAAATGCTATTACCCGATTGCACAAACCCACTCACTACCTATAGAGTCAGATGCTATCACCAGATTGTACAACCCCACTCACTACCTATAGAGTCAGATACTATTACCCGATTGCACAAACCCACTCACTACCTATAGAGTCAGATACTATTACCCGATTGCACAATCCCACTCACTACCTATAGAGTCAGATACTATTACCCGATTGCACAAACCCACTCACTACCTATAGAGTCAGATACTATTACCCGATTGCACAATCCCACTCACTACCTATAGAGTCAGATGCTATTACCCGATTGTACAATCCCACTCACTACCTATAAAGTCAGATGCTATTACCAGATTGTACAACTCCACTCACGACCTATAGAGTCAGATACTATTACCCGATTGTACAATCCCACTCACTACCTATAGAGTCAGATGCTATTACCAGATTGTACAACTCCACTCACGACCTATAGAGTCAGATACTATTACCAGATTGTACAAACCCACTCACGACCTATAGAGTCAGATACTATTACCCGATTGTACAATCCCACTCACTACCTATAGAGTCAGATGCTATTACCAGATTGTACAACTCCACTCACGACCTATAGAGTCAGATACTATTACCCGATTGTACAATCCCACTCACGACCTATAGAGTCAGATGCTATTACCAGATTGTACAACTCCACTCACGACCTATATAGTCAGATACCATTACCCGATTGCACAATCCCACTCACGACCTATAGAGTCAAATGCTATTACCAGATTGCACAACCCCACTCACTACCTATAGAGTCAGATGCTATTACCAGACTGTACAACCTCACTCACGACCTATAGAGTCAGATGCTATTACCAGATTGTACAATCCCACTCACGACCTATAGAGTCAGATTCTATTACCCGATTGTACAAACCCACTCACGACCTATAGAGTCAGATACTATTACCCGATTGTACAAACCCACTCACGACCTATAGAGTCAGATACTATTACCAGATTGTACAATCCCACTCACTACCTATAGAGTCAAATGCTATTACCCGATTGCACAACCCCACTCACGACCTATAGAGTCAGATACTATTACCAGATTGCACAACTCCACTCACGACCTATAGAATCAGATACTATTACCCGATTGCACAATCCCACTCACTACCTATAGAGTCAGATACTATTACCCGATTGCACAACCCCACTCACTACCTATAGAGTCAAATGCTATTACCCGATTGCACAATCCCACTCACGACCTCTGAAGCAGTTCCGCTTCATCCACTTTTATCTAAATATCCAATTTGGTCAAAATGTGAGAAATGGAATATACATGTAGTTCTAATAAAATCTAAGCAATGATTAATAGGAAACAACTAACCGAACTATGTCAATTTTCTCCAACAAGATCGCACCTGTTATCTCCCTTCGTTGGCAGATATTACTAGAAGGATTTATACTTGCGAAGTTTACGCTCATTTTTAGCCGAGCCCCGGTAGCTCAGTCGGTAGCGACGCGGGCTGTCAATCCAGGGGTTGTGAGTTCGAATCCCGGCTCGTCCAACTTTCTTTCCGACGATTGACAAAAGTCAATGCGACATGCGTCATTCGTCTTCTACCAATGGACTAAGTCTATGTGGAAAAGCAGCCAGTTGCTTCGGAAGATTGTTGTGTGGAGTACTGGTGTGAGAAAACCAGGAAATGCATGAGTAGGTGAACTGGCCGCCGTGATATAACTGAGAAATTGTTGAAAACGGCGTTCAACCCCAATCAATCAATCAACGCTTATTTTCACGACTTTTTGATCACTTTGTTGGCAGATATTACTTGGAGGATTTATACTTGCGAAGTTTACGCTTATTATTACAACTATTTGATCACTTTGTGGGCAGATTTATACTTGCGAAGTTTACGCTCATTTTTATGACTATTTTATCACTTTGTGGGCAGATATTACTTGAAAGATTTATACTCGCTAAGTTTACGCTCATTTGTATGACTATTTGATCACTTTGTGGGCAGATATTACTAGAAGGATTTATACTTGCGAGGTTTCCGCTCATTTGTATGACTATTTAATCACTTTGTGAGCAGATATTACTAGAAGGATTTATACTTGCGAATTTTACGCTCATTTTTACGACTATTTGATCACTTTGTTGCCAGACATTACTAGAAGGATTTATACTTGCGAATTTTACGCTCATTTTTACGACTATTTGATCACTTTGTTGGCAGACATTACTAGAAGGATTTATACTTGCGAAGTTTATGCTCATTTTTACGACTATTTGATCACTTTGTTGGCAGATATTACTAGAACTATTTATACTTGCGAAGTTTACGCTATTTTTGTACCACTATTTGATCACTTTGTGGGAGATATTACTAGAAGGATTTATACTTGCTAAGTTTACGCTCATTTTCACGACTATTTGATATCTCTGTGGGCAAATATTGCAAGAAGGATTTATACTTGCGAAGTTTACGCTCATTTTTACGTCTATTTAATCACTTTTTGGGCAGATATTACTAGAATGATTTATACTTGTTAAGTTTCTGCTCATTTTTATGACTATTTGATCACTTTGTGGGCAAATATTGCAAGAAGGATTTATACTTGCAAAGTTTAGGCTCATTTTTACGACTATTTGATCACTTTTAATAGAATGTAAACTACCATGATCACCAAGATGTTATTGTTTTACAAGATTTGACTATCCCATCGTTATTTATCGAGATATAGTTTAAAACAAAAACTTAAATCGAAACTTCCTAGCCGAAAATGAATACCATTTCGCTTAACTATTAAAGTGAGCAGACTTGATAAATCAATATATCTATCTTGATATTCCTAAACATGGCCTAGGACTTTATTGAATACACTTACACGGGGTAGACGTTTCCGAGCTTAGGACTATATTGCATACACTTACAAAAGGGGCGTTTTCGAGCCTAGGACTTTATTGAATACACTTACAAAAGAGACGTTTCCGAGCCTAGGACTTTATTGAATACACTTACACAGGGTAGACGTTTCCGAGCTTAGGACTATATTGAATACCGTTACAAATGGGCCGTTTCAGAGCCTAAGACTATATTGAATACCTTTACAAAAGAGACGTTTCAGAGCCTAAGACTTTATTGAATACACTTACACAGGGTAGACGTTTCCGAGCTTAGGACTATATTGCATACACTTACACAGGGCAGACGTTTCCGAGCTTAGGACTATATTGAATACACTTACAAAAGAGACGTTTCCGAGCCTAGGACTTTATTGAATACACTTACACAGGTTAGACGTCTCCGAGCTAAGGACTATATTGCATACACTTACACAGGGTAGACGTTTCTGAGCTTAGGACTATATTGAATACACTTACACAGGGTAGACGTTTCCGAGCTTAGGACTATATTGAATACCTTTACAAATGGGCCGTTTCAGAGTCTAAGACTATATTGAATACACTTACAAAAGGGGCGTTTTCGAGCCTAGGACTTTATTGAATACACTTACACAGGGCAGACGTTTCCGAGCTTAGGACTATATTGCATACACTTACACAGGGTAGACGTTTCTGAGCTTAGGACTATATTGAATACACTTACACAGGGTAGACGTTTCCGAGCTTAGGACTATATTGCATACACTTACACAGGGTAGACGTTTCTGAGCTTAGGACTATATTGAATACACTTACACAGGGTAGACGTTTCCGAGCTTAGGACTATATTGAATACCTTTACAAATGGGCCGTTTCAGAGCCTAAGACTATATTGAATACACTTACAAAAGGGGCGTTTTCGAGCCTAGGACTTTATTGAATACACTTACACAGGGCAGACGTTTCCGAGCTTAGGACTATATTGCATACACTTACACAGGGTAGACGTTTCTGAGCTTAGGACTATATTGAATACACTTACACAGGGTAGACGTTTCCGAGCTTAGGACTATATTGAATACCTTTACAAATGGGCCGTTTCAGAGCCTAAGACTATATTGAATACACTTACAAAAGGGGCGTTTTCGAGCCTAGGACTTTATTGAATACACTTACTCAGGGCAGACGTTTCCGAGCTTAGGACTATATTGCATACACTTACACAGGGTAGACGTTTCTGAGCTTAGGACTATATTGAATACACTTACACAGGGTAGACGTTTCCGAGCTTAGGACTATATTGCATACACTTACACAGGGTAGACGTTTCTGAGCTTAGGACTATATTGAATACACTTACACAGGGTAGACGTTTCCGAGCTTAGGACTATATTGAATACCTTTACAAATGGGCCGTTTCAGAGCCTAAGACTATATTGAATACACTTACAAAAGGCAAAGGGCAGACGTTTCCCAGCTTAGGACTTTTTCAAATACACTTACAAAAGGGGCGTTTCCGAGCCTAGGACTTTATTGAATACGCTTACACAAGGGACGTTTTCGAGCCTAAGACTATATTGAATACACTTCCAAAAGTAGACGTTTCCCGGCTTTGGACTATATTGAAAACACTAACAAAAAGGGCGTTTCCGAGCCTAGGACTATCTTGAACACACTTACAAAAGGTGCGTTTCCGAGCCTAGGACTATATCACGTCACACTGTCATCATCAAGCTGGTAATTCCCGAATTTTATATTGGAAATACAGTGAACTCGCGATAACATGAAGTCGAACGAGACAATTTAATGACTTGTTCAGTTTTGATTAATTTATGTTCGAGTATATTGGCCTTTTCTTACGACATATAGAGTAGACTCACAATAGACTCACGATGGGCTCGAAGTCGAAAGGGACATTAATTACTTCCGGTTGTCGACAAGTAAAAATATATGATATCTCGGTTAATTTTAACTTCGTTTATCTTTTTTCTGCTTCGTAATTCATTTAAGTTTAGTTTAAACTATTTTTTTTACATTGATTGCGATACCATGCAGCTTTAAGTTTATATTAAACGCACGATGTCTCATTGCTAGAGACATAACCAGTACTCGCGCCATTTGTGTGGAAAAATCTCAAAGGCAGAACCCGCTTATCAGGGGATTCGAACCCGAGCTGTTTTAAAATGTGCATTATGAAAAGCAAGCCAATGATAGAATTATATCAAGGAATACAGTGCAACAGCAGAATTCCCGTATTAAAAACTCATGTAGACGCACTCGTTCGTTATAACACGCGCGTAAATATACCTCCGGATAGATTTCCCGTATTAAAAACTCGTGTAGACTCAATCGTTCGCTATAACACGCGCAAAAATACCACTCCGGATATAATTCCCGCATTAAAACCTCGTGTAGACTCACTCGTTTGTTATTATACAGGCGTAAATATCACTCCGGATAGAATTCCCGTATTAAAACTTCGTGTAGATGCACTCGTTCTTTATTATACGTGCGTACATATCACTCCGGATAGAATTTCTGTATTAAACCTCGTGTAGACTCGCTCGTTTGTTATTATACAGGCGTAAATATCACTCCGGATATAATTCCCGTATTAAAACTCGTGTAGATGCACTTGTTCGTTATTACACGTGCATAAATATCATCCGGATAGAATTCACGTATCAAAATATCGTGTAGACTCACTCGTTTGTTATTACATGCCCGTAAATATCACTTCGGATATAATTCCCGTATTATGGATAGAGTATCAAAAACTCGTGTAGACGCACTTGTTCGTTATTACACGTGCATAAATATCATCCGGATAGAATTCACGTATCAAACTATCGTGTAGACTCACTCGTTCGTTATTATACGTGCGTACATATCACTCCGGATATAATTCCCGTACAAGAGAAAGTTGATGCAACGCATCAATGTCGCCGGATATCCATAGTGCAGTTATGCATAACACTAACATTATAGTAGTTGAATAAACAGTTATCAACTGAGGGGCATATTGGAACATCAGGGGTGGGGTCAAGTGAAAATGTATCATAACTTGCATTGTTTTGTCAACGAAGTGAATGATAATTGAAGCCTTTCATTGTTTATGATCAATCTCCATTCCAAAGTAGGGTGACCATACACACAACCAACTAATTATTGATCATAAACAGTAATGGAAATGAGTAATCTTGCCAATCATTAGTCTTAGTGTGTATACAGTGCTTTCATTAAGGAATAATTATAAGATTTGTGAATTCCACATACACTTTTCAAGATGTTTGTCAGAATATTTGAATTTTATTATTTTTCAATAAAACCACAAAACAGACACTTTAGGATTTGCATGCAATAGCACGTCATTTTACCTTTCCTATTTTAAAGTCAACAGTGGACACCTTTGCAGCAATCTACTTTTAAAACAATGAGATAAGGGTTAAATCGCTGAAGACATGAGTTTTCTCTTTTTCTCAAAATGATATTAGCTTAGCATCCTAATTATATCATACTTTAACAAATGTTGAAATGTAGTCCAATATTTATAAATTAGACCACCTTCGAAATATAATATCAACTAAACAGTTAAATCTCATTGAAATTGTTGTATAATTTAAACTTAATTTCGAACATAAACTTAGCCCTACAACATGTTAATTTATTTTAATTCTTTCCTTCCTTTTGTATAATGAAAACAACAAACTACTCATGTTTTAAACTTATATTATGATGAGCGCCCTTGTGTCAATGATGCATAACAATATGCAGATCGGCAGCAATAAGCCTTTAGGGAATTAAATGACACATTTAAAATTGTCAAGGACGAAATAATTTTGTACGAAAGACCCGATTCTTTCTTATTCGCAGAGGTGTCGTTCTTGAAACTCTCTTTATAGGCAGAGAGTGTTCGTTCAAAGTCATCTTTCCATTAAAACCAGTTTCATCTCGGTTTGTTCTTTTCTTCATTTGTTTCGAACCAAATAAACATTTTAAATCACCTATAATTTACTATTTGTAAGTGAGTGTAAAGAGCGGCTCTCTGCAAAGGAGATTGATCTACGCAGTTGGTATTCGCGAGTCACGCAGGTGCGCGTAAGTAAACAAATTAGACTGCGACGTAAAGGTTTGTAGTTATCGACTTTTGATTACATGTAGTATATTGTAAAATAAAGTATACCATTCTAGCTAATAGGGACTGTTTTGTCTTCGTAAATAAAACAAAAAAACATAAATGCGAGTCAAAATAAAGAAACTGAAAATACCTAAAACATCGGAATATTTATTTCATTTTAAATGTGTCATTACTTAGTGTTTTTAAACAAAGACAATTGTAATATGTTCAAGACATCTAAATGTGTTTCTTTCTAATAATAATCCCCCCTCCCATATGATTTCAGAAAACCTATTAAAAATAGAAGTCGCGGGCTTCTGCCCGGCGACTAATTATGGATAGATTATCAAAAACTCGTGTAGATTCACTTGTTCGTAATTAAACCCGCGTAAATATCATACCGCATATAATTCCCGTATTAAAAACTCATGTAGACTCACTCGTTTGTTATTATACATGCGTAAATATCACTCCGAATAGAATTCTCGTATCAAAATATCGTGTAGACTCACTCGTTCTTTATTACATGCGTGTTAATATCACTCCGGATATAATTCCCGTATGAATCAAAGTACTGAAAGTACTTGTAACGAATTGTTTTGAAAATGTAATTAATAATTGCATTTGATCATGTTTTTTGTTTGTTTTAAACTTGATTTAAAACTTAGTAGTTTTTTTAGCTCGACTTTTCGAAGAATATGAGAGCTATAACAGTCACTTGTGCGTCGGCGTTGGCGTTGCAACTTTGGTTAAATTTTGAAACTTCACTCACTTATTGGACATCATCAAATGACCTTGCAGGACAAGTCCCATAACTCTATATCAGATTTTGACACAATTATGCGCCTTTTATAACTTAAAATTTTAGTTAGAGTTGTGCATGCATGTTGACCTTCCTTATTGTGTGATGATGGGCTTCCTGCAGTGATTCACTCTTTAATAATTATTTTAGGGATTGAAACATATTTGACCAAAGCAATTATCTGGAGCTCTGTATCACAGAGATGCCAACAGATTTGTGGAAGTATCGTTGTGCAATTCTATTTGTTTCCTGAAGATGATAGAAGAAAAATAAAATGACAAATAACACTTAAACGCACACATGGAAATCTCACCGTTTTGTCTCCGTTTCCAACTTGAAAACGATGTTCTAATTATGGACCATTAATTTATATTCATCAGCCATTCGGGCAAAGGTGCGCGTCAAAATGCTTGTTTTATCAAGAAAAGCGTCTATTTGTGGGAAAGAGTTAAGTATGCTGGTCATTATCTATTTGTGTTACCATCTGCAGCATGTTTGTCATTTTAAACTAACCCTTCCGATAGATTAAAGTCAGGTCTCCAGAATGATTCATTGGTATGCGAATTAAATATTAAATAATATTGGTAAATCACTTAATCTTGATGAACTTTATTATTTGAGGACACATTGTGTATAACTAGGGGAGAAAAAAACAAAATACATCACTGCATCAGTCAAAACATCCACGGGAACTCCCGTATGCAAAGGTCGATTGTTTTAGGGGGAACTTTTTCATGATGTTTTCTTTAAATTGGCCGTTGTTTATTTACCATGTCATCGATTAAATTATTAAAAACGTATTCTGCTATTGCAGAACTCAGCATTTCTTCCATTTTGATATTCTTTAATAACGAACCAGGTTTAATTGGTTGTGCAGACGGATCTTTTTCGCTTGGAGCAGACATTATTTGTGTATAAATTCCGAAGCGTGAGAACTCGTTGTTCCGTAAAAACTGCACATACCGGTGAAGGAGGCGAATTACATACGGTAAAGGTATTTTCCGAAAGTAGTTCCGTGAACTGGTCATGTGATCAATTGCAGTTATTGGAAAATAAACGCAATTCCTTTTAGTCACGTGATCGGTTTTGAACCAATCAAAACGAGCGATTCACCGTGCTTTTGAAGCAACTGCAATTATTCTATCATAACCTCGTGTAGACTCACTCATTCGTTATTACATGCGCATAAATATCTCTCCGGATATAATTTATGTATTAAAACCTCGTATAGACTCTCTCGTTTGTTATTCACACGCGTGCAAATATCACTCCGGATAGAATTCCCATGTCAAAAACTTGTGTACACACACTTGTTCGTTATTACACGCTCGTAAATATCACACCGGATAACATTCCTGAATTAAAACCTCGGGTTGACGCACTCATCCTTTATAACAAGCGCGTAACATATCACTCTGGATAGAAGTCAGGTTCCAAAGCCTCGTGTAGATGCACTCGTTCGTAATTACACATGCGTAAATATCACTCCGAATAGAACTCACGTATCAAAACCGTGTGAAGACTCACTCGTTCTATATTATACACACGTAAATATCTCTCCGGATATAATTCGTGTATCAAAACATTGTGAAGCCTCACTCGTTCTCTATTACACACGCGTAAATATCACTCCGGATATAATTCGCGTATCAAAACCTTGTGAAGACTGACTCTTTCATTATTACACGGGCGTAGATATCACTCCGGATAGAATTCACCTCGTGTAGGAGTACTTGTTTATTATAACACGCACGTAAATATCACTCAGGATAGAATTCACGTATCAAAACCTCGTGTAGAGGTACTTGTTTATTATAACACGCACGTAAATATCACTCAGGATAGAATTCACGTATCAAAACCTCGTGTAGAGGTACTTGTTCATTATAACACGCACGTAAATATCACTCCGGATATAATTCACGTTACAAGACCTCGTGTAGAGGTACTTGTTTATTATTACACGTGCGTAAATATGACTACGGATATAATTCACGTAGCAAAACCTCGTGTAGAGGTACTTGTTTAGTATTACACGTGCGTAAATATGACTCCGGATATAATTCACGTAACAAAATCTCGTGTAGAGGTACTTGTTTATTATTACATGTGCGTAAATATGACTCCGGATATAAATCACGTAACAAATCCTCGTGTAGAGGTACTTGTTTATTATTACACGTGCGTAAATATGACTCCGGATATAATTCACGTAACAAAACCTCGTGTAGAGGTCCTTGTTTATTATTACACGTGCGAAATATGACTCCGGATATAATTTACGTATCAAAACCTCGTGTAGAGGTACTTGTTTATTATTACACGTGCGTAAATATCACTCCGGATCTAATTCACGTAACAAAACCTCGTGTAGAGGTACTTGTTTATTATTATACGTGCGTAAATATGACTCCGGATATAATTAACGTAACAAAACCTCGTGTAGAGGTACTTGTTTATTATTACACGTGCGTAAATATAAATCCGAATATAATTCACATATCAAAACCTCGTGTAGAGGTACTTGTTTATTATTGCACGTGCGTAAATATCACTCCGGATCTAATTCACGTAACAAAACCTCGTGTAGAGGTACTTGTTTATTATTACACGTGCGTAAATATGACTCCGGATATAATTAACGTAACAAAACCTCGTGTAGAGGTACTTGTTTATTATTACACGTGCGTAAATATAAATCCGAATATAATTCACATATCAAAACCTCGTGTAGAGGTACTTGTTTATTATTACACGTAGGTAAATATGACTCCGGATAGAATTCACGTAACAAAAACTCGTGTAGAGGTACTTGTTTATTATTACACGTGCGTAAATATCAATCCGAATATAATTCACGTAGCAAAAACTCGTGTATAAGCACTCGTTCGCTATTACACGCGCGTACATGTCATTCCAGATAGAATTCCCGTATCAAAAGTTGAAAAATAAATAAGATGTATAATTGAGCATGGGAAGAAGTACAAGTTGACATAGCTGTGCCCTGGTAACTCAGTCGATAGCGATGCGGGCTGTCAATCAAGGGGTTGTGAGATCGAACCACAGCTCGGCTAAGTTTCTTTCCGACGTTTAACAAAAGTCACTGTAACAAGCGTCTTTCGTCTTTCACCAATGGGCTAAAATTCTATGTGGAAAAGCAGCCAGTTGCTTGGAAAGTATGTTGTGTTGAGTACTGGTGTGAGCAAACCAGGAAAAATATGAGTAGGTGAACTGGCCGCCGTGATATGACTGAACAATTGTTGAAAACAGCGTTAAACCTCAATCAATCAATCAAAAGCTGCACAGCGTAGGTTTAAACCATCATGTCGACCTGGTCAGTCTTATCATAACCTTTGTCGATATCATCCTGTAACGAGCTTGTGCAAGTAATTAGTGAAGACTGTTTAATTTGATCAGACTGTTTGAATGCGCAGGCTCATCTTGATCTGCACTGTTCACCAGATCAACCTCGTACCTTTTCTAATGCACTGACTCATTCATTGTACACTTAGTGCACGTCCATAATTTCAGCTGATTTGTAACCAAAAATGTCCAAACGGGTTCATCAGTAGACCTGACGCCTGTTTGTATTGTTCGTGTATAAAACCAAGGGCAGGTACGAAATGAGTCACGTTTCGCGATTTGACAGAGGATTACTATTTTACTTCATTTAAAAAACTAACAGTAAATTAATATCTTTAACCCAGTATAGTAGGACGAAAACAACAATACACGCGTATGTTTTATCCCAGCAAAATAATTCGGTAAAGATATAAGCAAGCTGTTTCGTATTGGCGATTATATGTTGTGGGTTTATTTTGATGGCTGTTTTTGTGAGAGCCAAATCTTCACGCCTCATAATTAAACCGTTTTAAAAATGCAAGCATTTGGCCCCGCATAAATAAAGACGTACTATAGTAGTTAACGGGTCTTTCTTCAACGCGGTTCAATCCCCGGCTGCGTAATACCAAATACTTTGAGATTGAAGCAATGGATTTCTCTCCTTGGCGTCAGGGGATAACATGACGTCTCACTCGACGGTTTCAGGATAAAAGGAACAGAAGCACATGAGCCGTCCCGCGAGAAAACCAAGAATGTGGCCTCTGCGTAATATATCGATCCAGATCAGCCTGCGTAGTCCGTGCAGACTGATCCGGGCCGACACATTCCGTCTCAGGGGGATAGAGGTATAGAGTAATGATTCCTAAAACAGAAATTCCACAAGAGGCGAAAAGTGTCTATCCGGGTAAACCTGCGCGGCATGCTTAGGCTGATCCGAGTCGATACTTTACGCAGGGTTCACACTGTTGGTTTTCCCCCGGGACGCCTCACATGATCTTTTCATAGCCATCATTTTCATTTATATTTCATTAATACATAAATTGGCGAGCGTTCGTTTTCAGCATAAATACTATCACGCTCATTCACTAATTGACTGCGTTTTTCCTTATATCTTTGGATCCATGGCATTCTGGAAACATACTCTGGCCAAAAGCCTCTACACTCCACCAACATACCCAAATCATCATTTTCTACGTTCAATCTGAAAACAACCTTATTTGAGTTTCGGCATAGAAATCTACGAATCATTGTCATCGTATGGCCCCCTGCTAGTCACATAATTGGCTAGTTTGTCTGAGATCATATCTTTCCTATACCCTCCGACAAAATAGCGTTGTGTACGTTTACGCTTCACGGAGATGATCTCGTCCTCATTCGACTCGTCAGATGAGCGGGATGTGACATGACCTGGGATCGCATTACCATGTCGACTAGCAGGAGGGCCTGCCTCAGCTAATATATCGGAAAATGTTATTTTCTTATTTTTTCTGTATACCATACATTGTGCATTAATAATGTCACATTGAACAGATGTGTTTACAGTCTGACTGTATGTACGGCTTGTACTACATCTGGTTGCGTCATGCACACAGGTCCCGGAAATGTCTCTCTTCCCCCATACTAATGGCCTTCGCGAGGTCCGGATCTGGACTCGAACTTACTTTGATGGAGTCAAACTGTGTTTTACTAGTTGAGACGTAGTTACAGTCAACTGATAATAGCTGCAATAACTCAGGGACAACCATTTCGACAAGGGTTGCTATACAGATATCATCGTCATGACTAACATTTCCCATGATGTTTAAACCCATCATCGACAGTTACACCACGGTCTAATTCAAACGTGATACTATCACACGTATCTATGACAGTTACACCACGGTATAATTCACACGTGATACTATCACACGTATCTATGACAGTTACACCACGGTCTAATTCACACGTGATACTATCCCACGTATCTTTGGCAGTTACACCACGGTCCAATTCACACATGATACTATCTCACGTATCTATGACAGTTACATCACGGTCTAATTCACACGTGATACTATCACACGTATCTATGACAGTGACACCACGGTCTAATTCACACGTGATACTATCCCACGTATCTATGACAGTGATACCACGGTCTAATTCACACGTGATACTATCACACGTATCTATGACAGTGACACCACGGTGTAATTCACACGTGATACTATCCCACGTATCTATGACAGTTACAACACGGACTATTCACACGTGATACTATCCCCCGTATCTATGACAGTTACACCACGGTCTAATTCACACGTGATACTATCCCACGTATCTTTGACAGTGACACCACGGTCTAATTCACACGTGATACTATCCCACGTATCTATGACAGTTAAACCACGGTCTAATTCACACGTGATACTATCCCACGTATCTATGACAGTTACACCACGGTCTAATTCACACGTGATACTATCCCACGTATCTATGACAGTTACATCACGGTCTAATTCACACGTAATACTATCCCACGTATTTATGGCAGTTACACCACGGTCTAATTCACACGTGATACCATCCCACGTATCTATGGCAGTTACACCACGGTCTAATTCACACGTGATACTATCCCACGTATCTATGACAGTTACACCACGGTCTAAATCACACGTGATACTATCCCACGTATCTATGATAGTTACACCATGGTCTAATTCACACGTGATACTATCCCACGTATCTATGACAGTTACACCACGGTCTAATTCACACGTGATACTACCCCACGTATCTATGACAGTTACACCACGGTCTAATTCACACGTGATACTATCCCACGTATCTATGGCAGTTACACCACGGTCTAATTCACACGTGATACTATCCCACGTATCTATGACAGTTACACCAGGGCCTAATTCACACGTGATACTATCCCACGTATCTATGACAGTTACATCACGGCCTAATTCAAACGTGATACTATCCTACGTATCTATGGCAGTTACACCACGGTCTTATTCACACGTGATACTGAGATTTGGTTTAATACATCAGATGAGAGTGAATGTGCAGTTATCGTGACGCATTGTATTTCCTCACTGCGCTATTTATCATATGCTAGTACCAGTTGTTTTAACTAGTAATACATCTCTTTGTAGAGACGCCACTGTATCTTTCAATATTGCCATTTCTTGACTTAACTGATAGTTGGGACCCGCAGTTGCAGATTCGTGGCACTGACTTTTACAAAGATTTAGTTTACGCTGAGACACTGATATAACATCGTTCAGTGACGCGTAGTCTTCCCCTTCTAGCATAGATATAATAGTATAGATGTCATGCGATAACTTGACACTTACAGGATCACCTCTGCTGGTGACAATTCGCCTCTTGAGTTCAATGTCTGCATCAAAAGGAAAGTCGTTTCCCGATATGGACGTGACTTCAAAATGAATAAAACTGGGGTATACATACTTCCCATCAAAACTTCTGATTTAGTATTCTGATCTAAAGTTCGAATTTAACGAAACGATTCATTTATTTGCCCACTGATTTCAACGACAATTTGCTCAGATTAAGTCAATAATTATTTCATCAACAGGCATTTCATATTGTCAAACATCTGAAAACGTGAAAATAAGGGTTTGAACCGAGGACGCAGTGGTCAGCGACGAATTTTCTTTATTAAACTAATCTGGATTTGAGAGTTGTGACTCTTCGTGTGTGGGTCAGTATGCTTGTCTTTGCAGGATTTAAAGAATTAGCCGTAACCTCACCAGACATATGAGACAACATGTATAAACTAAACTGCTTACTTGTGCTAACGAAGGGATGTCGTTTCATATATGCGAAAATAGAACAAAAGAGATCAACGAATTTACATTTATATACAAAATTAAAACAATAAGTGTGTAAGTGCTAAATATAAATATACAAAATATGGAATACATCATTTAAACAAGTGAGCCGTCCCGCGAGAAAACCCTCATTGTGGACTCTGCGTAAAGTATCGACCCGGATCAGCCTTAGCATGCCGCACAGGCTTAAACGAACAAATACTTTTGCCTCCTGTGGATTTTTCTGTTTCAGGAATCATTACTCTATACCTCGATCCCCCTGAGACGGAATGTGTAGGCCCGGATCAGTCTGTGCGGACTGCGCATGATAATCTGGATCGATACATTACGCAGAGGCCATAATGTTGGTTTTCTCGCCGAACGGCTCAAGTATCTTAATAAAACCGTTAAACATATCACTGCTGGAACCGATTGTGTGAAGCCTGTGCTCAAAAACTCAACATTTCTATTTTGATATTTCTTGAAAATTACCATGGACTCTTCCGAATACAAAGCTAGATACGTTTATTTAAAACAAATCAGTATTGAACAGTTTACAGTTGACAATAATCATTTATCTATTTAAACTCCTCTCGTTTTCTAATAGTCCTAATGTATTGTACCTATACTTACCTATACTTATTAAACTTTTTAACAGACTTTTTAAAAACGGAGAATACCCAGAAATCTGGACTGAATCGATAATAGTCACAATACATAAAAAGGGGGATATTAATAATGTTGATAACTACCGCGGTATTAGTCTACAGAATATTTTGAGCAAGGTTTATTGTGGTGTATTAGTTGCTCGAATGAATTTTTATGCACAAATGTACAGTAAAATCTCTGAAAACCAACACGGATTTAAGTCCGGTTTTTCCACAATAGACAGTGCGTTTATTCTGAAATCTGTCATCGATAGGATGCTGCAACGAAAACGCGGCGAAATATTTGTTGCGTTTGTCGACTTTGAAAAATGTTTCGATACTATAAATAGATCTCTTCTGTGGAATATACTAAAAGATAATGGTATCAAAGGAAACTTATTTAGAGCATTAAAAAGTATGTATTTATCTGTCAAATCATGTATTAGATGTAATGATGGTACAATAAGCAACCCAATCCATAGCCAGATCGGATTAAAACAAGGATGTCTTGCGAGTCCGATCCTGTTCACATTTTTTATTGATGAACTTGAAAAAAAGCTTAGAGAGAGTAATATAAAAGGCATTCAGCTTCATCCTGATATTGTTCAATTATTTCTGTTAATGTTTGCAGATGATCTTGCCTTAATAGCAGACACAATTATAGAACTTCAAAGGCAACGTACTGTCAGACTTTTGTCATGAATATAAACTTAAAGTAAATGAACGTAAAACAAAAATAGTCGTATTTAAAAAGGGTGGTTTATTAGCTAAAAATGAGACATGGCATTATAGGAATAGTAAACTAGAGGTAGTCAATAAGTTTTGCTATCTCGGTATTCTGTTTACTAGACAAGTGTCTATGAATGCCATGGTACATGAACAGTGTATGAAAGATAAACGTGTTTTAATCTCAATATTGAAGTCCTTATATGACTCTGGTCAATTATCGAAAACTGTATTTTTCAAAATCTTTGATGTCAAAATCACACCTTTATTGCTGTACGGCTCCGAGATTTGGGGTACAGACAACTATGGAGAACTAGAGCGAGCACAATACTATGCATGTAAGCGCTTTATGTGCGCTAAGCAGAAAGCATCAAATTTTGCCATTTTAGGAGATTGTGCTCGTTACCCTATGTATATAACATCACGAAAACGTTGTATAAACTATTGGTTAAAAGTAATAAGGATGCCACAATCACGATTTGTAAAGAAATGCTATGATATGATGTTAAATGACGATCTAAACGGCCTTACTAATTGGGCAACAAGCATAAGATTAATATTACAGAGAAACGGTTTTGGGATAGTATGGCAAAAACAAATGGTCGCATCAGAACCTTTATTCTTAAAAAATGTTGAGAGCAGACAAAAAGATTGTTTCCTCCAAGAGTGGAACGCCTCAATAAACTCGAACCCTAAATTAGATAGTTACCACATGTACAAAAATGAATTCAGTTACGAAAAATATCTTGAAGTGCTTGACATACGGAAATTTCGATATATTTATGTAAATTTTAGAGTTGGAGCACATGAACTTGAAATTGAAAGAGGACGTTATCAAAATATTCCTAGAAGAAATAGGATTTGTAAATTATGTAACACGAATGTCATTGAAGATGAGTACCATTTCTTGCTTTGTTGTGACTTTTATGACGACATTAGAAAGTCATACATTCCTAGTAAATATTACACCATACCTAGTATACACAAGTTTAATATTGTAATGTCATCACAAAAAGAAAAACTAATTAAATGCACATCTTCTTATTTATTCTATGCTTTCAAACGAAGAAACAGTTTCATTAAACAAATTGAAAGTGGTTAGATATATTGTTTATAGGATTTATGTGAATGTATATATATATGTATGTATGTGTGTATATATATGTATATATATATATATATATGTATATATATGTGTATATATATATATGTATATGTGTGTATGTGTATATATATATGTATATGTGTGTAATCATTTCAAACGCCAATATCAGTGTTATGTTTGTTGGTGTATATATATCTGAATATGTGTGACAAGCGTGCGGTACGCTGACGGATGTTGTATTATTTGTTATACATGTTGTTATGGGTCGATGGCCTTAAATCAATAAACTATTTGTCATTTTCATTGTCATTGTATTGTATTGTAACTGTATAAGTACTTGTAAAATCGGAACTTGTGACAACCGTTCCTCGAGAGATTTGTCAATGAACATAAACTGGATGGTGATCTGGATAGACGGTAGGTTTCCTGTGACTAAGTTCATTTATGTAACTCTTAGACGATCATTGAACGAGCATTATTGTATAGTCGAGTTTTATTACAACCGTTCCTCACGAGGTTGTCATGCTGCATGAACGATTTAGTGCTGACTGCTCGAAGACGCAGGGTGATCTGGTTAGTCGGTAGGTTTCCTGTGACTTTGTTCATTTAGGTAACTTTTAGACGATCATTGAACGAGCATACTTGTTTAGTCTAGTTTAATCACAACCGTTCCTTACGAGGTTGTCATGCTGCATCAACGATTTAGAGCTGACAGCTCGAAGACGCAGGGTGATCTGGATATTCAGTAGGAGTAGTTCATTTATGTAACGTTTGAACGAGGACTGTACAATCTTGTATTCTTGTATAGTCGAGTTTTATCACAACCATTCCACATGAGGTTTCCCATGGTGTATGAACAGACTGCACGTAGACGCGTAGTGATCTGGATATTCAGTAGGTTTCCCGTAACTTAGTTCATTTAGGAAACGTTTGAACGAGGTCTGTGCATTCTTGTATTCGTGTATAGTCGAGTTTTATCACAACCGTTGCACATGAGATTTGCTATGGTGTATGAACAGACTGCACGTAGACGCAGGATGATCTGGATATTCTGCAGGTTTTCTGCGACTTAGCTCATTTTGATAACGATCATTTGTATTTTCAATCTAAATGTGCATACATACTAATAGCATGATAGTTGACATACACTGTTTGGAAAAAGTGTTAACTATTTTGACGTTTCTGGTTATATAGCCATACTACATTTATGTACACAAATACTAATTCATAACATTGCTTGTGGTGTTCCTTTCTTTCATAATGACATTCTCGATTGAGTTGACGTATCTAAGCTACCGTTTAAACAGTGTGGGAAAGGAAGGAAGAAACTGTCAATAATGAGGACTTTCTTTCTAAAAAAAATTTACACTCATATGTACATTTATTTACCGGCTGTTAAACCAGACTAAAGCAGTTACGCTTGATTGATTTATTGATTGGGGTTTAACGCCGTTTTCAACAATTTTTTAGTCATATCACGGCGGCCAGTTCACCTACTCATGGGTTTCCTGGTTTTCTCACACCAGTACTGCAGACAACAATCTTCCAAAGCACCTGGCTGCTTTTCCACATAGACTTAGCCCATTGGTGGTAGACGAATGACGCATGTCGCATTGACTTTGTCAAACGTCGGAAAGAAAGTTGGCCGAGCCGGGATTCAAATTCACAGCCCCTGGATTTACAGCCTCCGTCGTTACCGACTGAGCTATCGGGACTCGGCAGTCACGTTTGAACAATGACGAAATTATATACAGAATAAGTAAATCTCAATCTATTCCTTGCGTTTCTGGCGCATGATATTTATCAATAAAATTTGGAAAAGGAGGAAAGAGCTTATTTGATTAACTAGCCATTCAACCAAAAGTATTGTATGTTTCACGGGAAAAAAGTGAGTTTTCGCCGTAAATAAAACAAATATATAGAGTTTGTACAATAATGATTGATTAGCATTTAACGCCGTTTTCGAAGACATTTCATTAATATGACGTCGGTTTGTACAATATTGTTTTTATTGTTCTGTTCCTTCATAGTGACGTTCTCGATGACTTTGGCAATATGTACATATAAAACATTGTGGAAAAGAAAGAAACTGTAAATAGTGAGACCATTTTACTTTCGTTAACGACTTCGAGATATCGACATGTTCAAATGAACACGTTAACGACTTTGAGATATCGACATGTTCGAATGAACACGTTAACGACTTTGAGATATCGACATGTTCGAATGAACACGTTAACGACTTTGATATATCGACATGTTCGAGTGAACACGTTAACGACTTTGAGATATCGACATGTTCGAATGAACACGTTAACGACTTCGAGATATCGACATGTTCGAATGAACACGTTAACGACTTCGAGATATCGACATGTTCGAATGAACACGTTAACGACTTCGAGATATTGACATGTTCGAGTGAACACGTTAACGACTTTGAGATATCAATATGTTCGAGTGAACACGTTAACGACTTTGAGATATCAATATGTTCGAATGAACACGTTAACGACTTTGAGATATCAATATGTTCGAATGAACACGTTAACGACTTTGAGATATCGACATGTTCGAATGAACACGTTAACGACTTCGAGATATTGACATGTTCGAGTGAACACGTTAACGACTTTGAGATATCAATATGTTCGAGTGAACACGTTAACGACTTTGAGATATCAATATGTTCGAATGAACACGTTAACGACTTTGAGATATCGACATGTTCGAATGAACACGTTAACGACTTCGAGATATCGACATGTTCGAATGAACACGTTAACGACTTCGAGATATTGACATGTTCGAATGAACACGTTAACGACTTCGAGATATCGACATGTTCGAGTGAACACGTTAACGACTTCGAGATATCGACATGTTCGAGTGAACACGTTAACGACTTTGAGATATCAATATGTTCGAATGAACACGTTAACGACTTTGAGATATTGACATGTTCGAATGAACACGTTAACGACTTTGAGATATTGACATGTTCGAATGAACACGTTAACGACTTTGAGATATCGACATGTTCGAATGAACACGTTAACGACTTTGAGATATCAATATGTTCGAATGAACACGTTAACGACTTTGAGATATTGACATGTTCGAATGAACACGTTAACGACTTTGAGATATTGACATGTTCGAATGAACACGTTAACGACTTTGAGATATCGACATGTTCGAATGAACACGTTAACGACTTTGAGATATCAACATGTTCGAATGAACACGTTAACGACTTCGAGATATAGATATGTTCGAATGAACACGTTAACGACTTTGAGATATCGATATGTTCGAATGAACACGTTAACGACTTTGAGATATCGATATGTTCGAATGAACACGTTAACGACTTTGAGATATCGACATGTTCGAATGAACACGTTAACGACTTCGAGATATCGAAATGTTCGAATGAACACGTTAACGACTTTGAGATATCAATATGTTCGAATGAACACGTTAACGACTTTGAGATATCAATATGTTCGAATTAACGGAATCTGTCAATGTGAAAATGTTCAAGTTGGTTTTTCTGAACAGTCTCGGTTCAGACTATTGGCTGTCTATTTAGACAGAAGTTTCAACAAAGCTTATGTAAGTAATATATGAACAGTTTACATTTCGATCGGACTGTAATTTGTAAACAGTGTAGATATTATTCATACTGTGCGGATTGAGATCTACACTGTCCACAAATTACAGTCCGATCGAACTTTTACCTTCTTCCCACGCTAAACGGGTTCATTTCGTATCTTATATCTTATCAAATATTGGCGTATTTTAAATTTGCGATTTAATATTGCGATAACTCAAGTTGGCAGAAATCACTTTTATAACAAGACGAATGTTTGACGCAAAGCATAAAAAAACGCCGCACCGCAATATTTCGTTGCACATGAGGAAATAAAAAAAAGTACATTTAAATCGACAAACATTAAAAAAAAATATCTGTAGTTAGTAATGCATATATCGGTATTTGAAACTGACCGTGAACAGTGACGTATAGGACTAATACTAAAGTCGTCTGTTGCAGAAGCACGGTAAGGGTATATACTCGTACGTCGGAAATGGTGCAAACCGTAAATGAAGAAAATTAAGCTTTTTATGAGCAATTTCAACTTGTGCCACAATTATTTCAAAAGTCGTCTGTTGCAGAGGCTCGGTAAGGGTATATATGTGATAAAGGGTTAAAACTGTAAATGGAGAAAATTAAGACAATACATATCAGGTCATAACCTGATTCAGTGTTAATTTAAATTATTATCAGAGAGAGTTTCCTGTGGAGATATTAAGACCCAAAACATTGAATGGGTATACAAATGGTTGCCAAATTCAGTAGATTGGTTCTCCATTTTACTGTATAGATACAGTAGTAATTTCGCTAAACTAAACATGTACATACATTGAATTAATATACCGGCCTTTGTCTTTTTGTTTAATTCGTAAAACTCACACATGTATATAGAGTGTAAAAGGGATGTTTTAAAAGACATTTACCTTAAATTAATATACTTAAGTACAAAGAGAAATCCCGATATGTGGTCACACCGGCAGGTCTATAAATATCCTTGTGCTAAATTTCAAGACATTGCTACTGGAAGCTGGCGGCTTCCAATAACATTAACTACAAAGCATTTTATTACTTTCAAAATTGCCTTTAATAAGTTTCAAACAATAATGTAACACACGTAATCATTGAAACAAGTTTACAATTTTTTTTTTCAAATCAGCACATACAGCACATACATAATAATGTGACAAGAGGTACATTAAATAACAAAAAACACAAGATGGCCCTAAATCGATCACCTAATTGATAGTAAATTAGTAGCAAATATTTAACTGCAAATATCTGGAAAATGTTATCAGGGAGTGCAAATGAAACTGAAAGGAGTCGACACTTCTCAAGAAACAGCTTATCAGTAAAGGCCATTTATATCTTGAAATCTAACAAGAACTTTAATAAGAATGGAATTATAAAGTTTTTGTCATTTTGCACCTTTCCTGATGCCGCCTTGCTGTCCTGTTTTTTAACGAAATCAATATGGCTTCAACAGCTTATTTAGAGGGTCACTTAAGAAACATTTCTACCAAATTATCTTGCAATCGCACAAGTAGATTATGGAGGAAAAGGATTTTAAAATTTGGGTATTTTTCTCACTTTTCTGATGCCGCAGCAACCAAAGTTCTCGAAGGAAATTTAAATCTTTAAACAATTTTGAAAGAAGATCACCAAAGGAACATTCTTGTGATGTTTTGTAGAAATTTGTCTATTGGAATGGTAGGAGTTGGTTGTCATTTGTAGCTAAAAGTTCAATTTACCCTTTTTGTGATGTCGCCTGGTTGATATAATTGTGTAACCAATCAAAACGGCTTAAACAAATTAAATAGAGGATCATTACAGTAAGATTCGTATTATATTTTCTTAAAATCAGACAAACACTTTCATAAAAATGAAATTTTCAAATTTTGTCATTTTGCCCCTTTTCTGATGCCGCCTGACTGCCATGTTTTTCGACCAATCAGTATGGCTTGAACAATTTTTATAGAGGGTCACCCAAGGAACATTTCTACAAAATTATATTTGAATCTGACAGGCAGATTCGGAGGAGAAGATTTTTAAAGTTTGGACATTTTCTCCCCTTTCTGATGCCGCAGCAACCAAAGTTCTCATTGGAATTTTAATCTTTGAACAATTTTGAAAGAAGACCACCAAAGGAACATTCCTGTGATGTTTTGTGGTAATTGGTCTATTGGAATGGTAGGAGATGGTTGTCATTTGTAGTTAAAAGTTCAATTTACCCCTTTTGTGATGACGCCTGGTTGCTATGATTGTGTAACCAATCAAAACGGCTTAAACAAATTAAATAGAGGATCATTACAGTAAGATTCGTATTATATATGCCGCCTGACTGCCATGTTTTTCGACCAATCAATATTGCTTGATTTTTTTTATAGAGGGTCACCCAATGAACATTTCTACCAAATTATATTTGAATCTGACAGGCAGATTCGGAGGAGAAGATTTTTAAAGTTTGGACCTTTTGCCCCCTTTCTGATGCCGCAGCAACCAAAGTTCTCAATGAAATTTAAATCTTTGAACAACTTTGAAAGAGGGCAACCAGAGGAACAGTCCTGTGATGTTTCACGGAAATTGTCCTTGGAGTTTGGGAGGAGATGCTGTTTAAAGCTAAAAGTTAACGCCGGGCGGACGACGGACGACGGACAAAAAGTGATCAGAATAGCTCACCTTGAGCCTTCGGCTCAGGTGATGGAAAAAGACGATAAGCGAAAAATAAGACACAAAAAGAACTTACTGTTCAAATAGTATATACAGAGTATTTCAAAGACAAGTCGTCACAACAGTATCTTTTAAAAGCCTTTAGAATAGAGTAAATGTCAACAGTTTTCACCAATTGGCTTACCGTTAATATGGAAAAGTATGCCAAATTGGATTCTGTTGTAATGAAGCCAGGAAATACATGGATAAGTGAACTGGACGCCGTTGTATGAATCAAAAAGGGTTGAAAACTGCATTAAGAACTAATAAATCAACAAATACGCTTGGTACAAATACCTTTTCAGTATCCAGGAAGCAGATATAGAGAATGATTAACACTTTCCCGTTTGTTGACGCTTCTGCAGCAGAATACTTTTAACAACAGTGTGACATAAGGAGCAATTTCTCCTTTTGATCACAAGTTTTCATCTCTTTTCAATAATGAACGTTTGTTTATAGCGATTTTCCATGTTTTATCCTAGACGTGTTCAAAGTCGTCTGCTTCAGTTGTGTTGTATGCGGGACTGGGTTAAAAGACAAAGCATGCTAGACTAGAACATGTGTCTTTCCGAAAGGTACTCTATTTATATTTGATTTATTGGGTGTTTAGTATTCAGTTATATCACGGTGACAGTACACGTATCCATGTGTTACTAACCAGTACTAGACTAGAACATGTGTCTTTCCGAAAGGTACTCTATTTATATTTGATATATTGGGTATTTAGTATTCAGTTATATTACGGTGACATTACACGTATCCATGTGTTACTAACCAGTACTAGACTAGAACATGTGTCTTTCCGAAAGGTACTCCATTTATATTTGATTTATTGGGTGTTTAGTATTCAGTTATATCACGGTGACAGTACACGTATCCATGTGTTACTAACCAGTACTAGACTAAAGCATGTGTCGGGTCCATATGAGTTCCAGTATGTGTATGGTTTCCCGGTATGAACGTGACTTCACATAGGCTAATATAAAATATAGAGTTATAGCCTCTTAATTTAAACGATCCTGCATTCGCGTGTACCACACGTGGATTAGGTTTAAAGTTTCGTTTTCCAAATGAATAAAACTGGGGTATACTTGCTCCCCATTAGAACTTCTGATTTAGTATTCTGATCTAAATTTCGAATGTTTTCCCACTGATTTAAACGACAATTCTCCCAGATTAAGTCAATTATTATTTCATGAACAGGCATTTTCATATTGTCAAACATCTGAAAACGTGAAAATAATGGTTTGAACCGAGGACACAGTGGTCAGCGACAAATTTTCTTTATTAACTTATCTGGATATGAGAGTTGTGACCCTTCGTCTGTGGGTCAGTATGCTTGTCTTTGCAGGATTTAAAGACTTAGCCGTAACCTCACCAGACATATGAGATGACATACATAAACTAAACTGCTTACTTCTGCTAACGAAGGGATGTCGTTTCATATATGCGAAAATAGAACAAAACAGATCAACGAATTTACATTTATATACTAAATTAAAACAATAAGTGTGTAAGTGCTAAATATAAAGATACAAAATATCGAATACATCATTTAAACAAGTGAGCCGTCCCGCTAGAAAACCAACATTGTTGACTCTGCGTAAAATATCGACCCGGATCAGCCCAAGCATGCCGCGCAGGCTTACCTGGAGAGACACTTTTCGCCTCCTGTAGATTTTCTGTTTCAGGAATCATTACGCAATACCTCTATCCCCCTGAGACGTAGTGTGTCGGCCTGGATCAGTCTGCGCGAACTGCGCAGATTGATCAGGGTCAAAACATTACGCAGAGGCCATAATATTGGTTTTCTCGCGGAATGGCTCAAGTATCTTAATAAAACAGTTAAACATATCACTGCTTGAACCGATTTTGTGAAGTCTGTGCTCAACTTAACATTTCTATTTTGATATTTCTTGAAAATTGCTATGGACTCTTCCAAATACAAAGCTAGACACGTTTATTAAAACAAGAGGGCCATGATGGCCCTTGAATCGCTCACCTGATTTTTTTTTTTCACTTTAGCTATATAAGCCTCGCCCCTAGGCAGCCATAGTTTCCGACCAATCAACTTGGCTTGAAGGAATCTGATAGAGGGTCACCCAAGGAACATTTCTACAAAATTATTTGAAAATCTGCCAACCAATTTGGGAGAAGAAGAATTTTGAAGTTTTTTCGGTTTCGTTGCCATGGAAACCAGAATTGTGCATGGATTTTGCAAAAGATTTTTTAAGTTTTCACTATAGCCATATAATGCAAAATAGCCCTGCCTACTGGCGGCAATGTTTTTTGACCAATCAACATGGCTTGAAGGAATCTGAAAGTGGGTCATCCAAGGAACATTTCTACAAAATTATTTGAAAATCGGGCCGACACTTTTGGAGATTAAGATTTTTTAAATTTGCACTACAGCCATATAAGGCAAAATAGCCCCGCCCCCCCCCCCCTGGCGGCCATGTTTTTCGATCAATCAACATGGCTTGAAGGAATCTGATAGAGGGTCACCCAAGGAACATTTCTACAAAATTATTTGAAAATCAGCCTGACACTTTCGGAGGAGAAGATTTTTTAAGTTTTCACTATAGCCATATAAGGCAAAATAGCCCCGCCCCCCTGGCGGCCGTGTTTTTTGACCAATCAACATGGCTTGAAGTAATCTGGTAGAGGGTCATCCAAGGAACATTTCTACAAAATTATTTGAAAATCTGCCAACCAGTTTGGGAGAAGAAGAATTTTGAAGTTTTTTTCGTTTCGTTGCCATGGAAACCAGAATTCTGCATATATCCCTAAAATTTGAAAGAATTCTGGTGAGGTCATTAAGAGGATGCTTTCTGTGAAGTTTCATCCCAATTGACCCACTGGTTACTGAGGAGGAGATGTTGAAGATTTTTTAAGTTTTCACTTTGGCCATATAAGGCAAAATAGCCCCCGCCCCCTGGCGGCCATGTTTTTCGACCAATCAACATTGCTTGAAGGAATCTGATAGAGGGTCACCCAAGGAACATTTCTACAAAATTATTTGAAAATCGGCCTGACACTTATGGAGGAGAAGATTTTTTAAGTTTTCATTATAGCCATAAAAGGCAAAATAGCCCCGCCCCCTTGCGGCCATGTTTTTTGACCAATCAACATGGCTTGAAGGAATCTGATAGAGGATTACCCAAGGAACATTTCTACAAAATTATTTGAAAATCGGCCTTACACCTTTGGAGGAGAAGATTTTTTAAGTTTGCACTATAGCCATATAAGGCAAAACAGCCCCGCCCCACCTGGCGGCCATGTTTTTCGACCAATCAACATGGCTTGAAGGAATCTGATAGAGGGTCACCCAAGGAACATTTCTACAAAATTATTTGAAAATCGGCTTTACACTTTCGGAGGAGAAGATTTTTTAAGTTTTCACTATAGCCATATAAGGCAAAATAGCCCCGCCCCCCCTGGCGGCCATGTTTTTCGACCAATCAACACGGCTTGAAGGAATCTGATAGAGGGTCATCCAAGGAACATTTCTACAAAATTATTTGAAAATCTGCCAACCAATTTGGGAGAAGAAGAATTTGAAGTTTTTTCGGTTTCGTTGCCATGGAAACCAGAATTTTGCATGGATCCCAAAATTTTGAAGGAATTCTGGTGAGGTCATTGAGAGGATGCTTTCTGTGAAGTTTCATCCAAATTGACCCACTGGTTACTGAGGAGAAGAAGTTGACGGACGACGGACGCCGGACAAAAGGCGATCACAATAACTCACCTTGAGCAAAGCTCAGGTGAGCTAAAAAACCCAGTAAAGGTTACAGTTGAAAATATCAATATATATATTTGTTTAAATACGTTCGTTTTCTATGTGTTTAGTTACATACCACAAATATCGAGATAATTCAGTTTTTCAAAAGAGCAATTATTATCAGACTGCATACTTGTATAGTCGGTACTTGTCACAAACGTTCCTCGAGATGATGATAACGATCATTTGTATTTTCAGTCTAAATATACATACTAATAGTATGATAGTTGACATACACTGATGAAGTGGTGTAGTCATTTAGATAATGATCATTTGTAGTTTCAGTCTAAATATACATACTAATAGAATGCTAGTTGACATACACTGTTGACGGGGCGTAGTTATTTAGAAAACAAATTTGGAAAAAGTGTTAATTATTTTAACGTTTCTTGTTATATAGTCATACTACATTTATGTACACAAATAATAATCCACAACATTGCTTGTATTGTTCTTTTCCTTCATAATGACGTTCTCGATTGAGTTGACGTAACTAGGGTACATTTAAAACATTGTGGGAAGGGAAGAAACTGTCAATAATGAGGACTTTGTTTCTACCATTTTACATTCATATATATATTTACCGGCTGTTAAACCAGACTGGGTTATCTTAAGCATTCAGGTTTGAACAATGACGAAATGATATACAGAATAATCAAATCTCAGAATGCGTTTCTGGCGTGTGATATTTATCAATACACTTTGAAAAAGAAGGAAATAGCTTATTTGATTAACTAGCCATTTATTTTCATAAGGCACTTTCTTTGGTGTCTCGAAATAGTTATGTTTCACGGGGAAAAGTGAGCTTTCGCCGTAAATAAAACAGTTATATACGAGCTTGTAAACTAATGATTGCTTGGCATTTAACGCAGTTTTCAAAGACATTTCATTAATATGACGGAGGCTTGTACAATAATCGGGCGTAAAAGAATATGTGTGCTTATTGTAGATGCAGATTAGCTTGTTCATTCACATGGTATGATCTAGATCTGCACTGTTAATAAATTTGTTATTTCAGTAGACGCTTCTGATAAGCAGTTTACATTTAGGTAACATATGATAGAGATGTGCAGACATTTCTTTATTTACACACGCAACTTTTTGTTCAAACATGGGAAAGTAAGAGACTGTTTAATACACTTCTACTTCTACTGTTCGGTGTAAAAACCCAGATTTGTCTAGAAGTTTTCGAGATGGGATCATTTGTGAATATCGTACGACATAAAAGTCATTTACAGCATTTGCTGTCTGGTACGCACAGTTTATGAAGGCCAGTATATATTCATTCATTATTGGATCATATGCGAGTTGACAAACACTTTTGGATTTGAGTAGTAAGAAAACACATTTGGAAAAGGTATTCACTGTTTTCATTTGTTTGGTTATATAGCAGTAATACATGTACACATACAAAAAAAAGATTGTTTGTATTATTCTGTCCCTTAGTAAGAAAACACATTTGGAAAAGGTGTTCACTCTTTTGATTTGTCTGGTTATATAGCCATAATACATGTATATAAAGAAATAGTAACTCTACAAGATTGTTTGTATTGTTCTGTTCCTTCATGATTAACATTCTCGATGACTTTAGCATGAAGTACATACAAAACATTGTGGAAAAGGAAGAAACAATTCTACTTTCTTCCCCCCCCCACCCCCCCCCCCCCCCCCCGCTAACATATGTATATCGGATGTAAAACATGTACACATCTTCACGTAAATAGTTTTTCTGGTACACACGAGTTTATCTAGTCCTGAATATAATCAGCTTAACAGTGCCATCCGTCGTATCTGAACTAACCACTAGACATCCATCGCTCTGTCTGTACGATATAAACAATGGGAAGTTCATTCCGTCTTTCTCTGACAACATAATCTTCTCCTTACCACCACCGTGTCGGACTACATGTACATTGTTAGAAGCCGCTCCACACACTAACAGGTTATCTTCTCCATCCACATACATTCCGTATGGTGTCTCCAAGTCTCTGTCAGAGTACTGGTATATCACGTGACCTTGATTGTTTAAACATGTTACAATGTGAGTGTCCCGATCAGAGACAAACACCTGACTCCCATTCATGTTGACCTTTACACATCTAGGACGTGTAAACATGTATTTATCGTTCTCCACTCCCAACCTTCTCTGTTGTTTACCAGCCATGTTGAGTACTCGTACTTCACCATTACCGGGATTATCATGACAGGTAACGTAGATCTCGTCACCATAAACATCTACACCCTGACCCGTTCTCTCCATCTTCAATGTTTTCTTCACCACCATATCAGGGAATACTCTTACAAGCTGGAGTTGTTTATCTTGTGTAACTATGACGTCAGTGTCGCTGATAGCAGACACGTCTCCTGCCGGAATAGTTGACTGGGATTTAAACTGGAAGTCTTTATCAAACAGTTTTAGACCGTCTTTATGACAGGCGAGTACAACCTGTCCGTCAGACATGAATGTACATCCTACGATTATATTTGTTTTCACATTTATCTCCTGTTTGTCCTTAACAGTTATGTTCAGTATAGAGGTCCGGTTCTGGCCGGTATAAACAGGCTGGTTGTTAGCAACAGTCCCGAGTGATTGTAATTGTTGAATCATGTCAGTTAGAACGTCATTGGGTTGAAAACGAACGTCTATTGGGTAAATGTCTTTCTGGACATTGTCAATGATATGTCCACATTCACTTGCTCGTGACGACGCCTTTTTCATTCCGACAAACATGACGTCATTTTCACTCGTTTTTAGACATTCAGACAAAGATTTGTCCAGATCCCTAATTTGACGTAAAATGTCATCAGCTAAAGTCACGTGACCGTCTATCTCTTTATTCATCTTCTCTTCAATGTATTGGATTTCGGAAGACATTTCGTTTTCGAGTTGATCCAGTTTATCGTTCATATCCCTGCGTAATTGATGAATGCCGCTGAAACATTTCTTTATCTGAGTTTTCACGGTTGATTTAGCAATTTGTCTGTTCTTTCTAAGGTCGTCATATCTAGATGTTAAGTCTCTCAGAGTTTTAACGACTTTCTTCAACTCCTCTTCAACATATTTTAATCGAGCACTGCGCCTAGTGACATCGCCTGTATCGCAAGTTGTATGACCGGTAAGTTTACAAGTGGAACAAATGACCTCGTCGTGAGTGGTACAGTATATATCAAGTAATGTTGTTCTGTGTGTATCACAGAACATAAACGGTAACGTTGGTTTTGTCCTCGTGGATCCAGATGGAATGTTACTCCCTGTCAGAAGGGTGTGGTCTCTAGATGCCCTAGACCCTCTGTGTGCATTATCACATGACTGACACAGGTACTCACAGCATATGGTACAGTAGGAGATAGCCTCTACTGTTTGACCTCTTGACAAACATACGTCACAGTCAGTGTTGGGTATTTCGTCAGACCCTTCATAGAAAGATTGGGATCCAGATGCCATGCTGCTGGTGTGTAAATTCGATACTACGTTTCCTGAAATGTATGTAATAATAAGGGTTATCCCCTGTATGTTTATTGTATCCCGGTAAAAGTTGACATGCAACTTAAATGTGCAATGTACTACGGCATAGACGTCATAGTAGCAATACAGTAAATGTATGTATTAACAAGGGTTATGACGTGTATGTTTATTATATCAGGGTTAAAGTTGACGTATAACTTACATGTTCAATGTACTACGGCATAGAAGTCATAGTAGCAATACAGTAAATGTATGTATCAACAAGGGTTATGACGTGTATGTTTATTATATCAGGGTTAAAGTTGACGTACAACTTACATGTTCAATGTACTACCAGGGACGTAGATAAGAGGGATAAGTAACTAAATTATATACTAAAATATCACCCGTGCCAACATTTGTAGCAAGTAAAACTAACAAGAGGCCCATGAGGGCCTATGCTCTACTGGCATTGATCTGGCTTGTTTCAAAAGGAACCAATATGTCATCAATATTCAAATACCATCTAAGTTTGGTGAAGATCAGATAGTAAATGGAAGCTCTATTGTGTTCACAAGCTGTATTATAGCAATTTTGACAATTTCAAGGGCCATAATCCAGCCATGCATGGGTAGATCTGGCCATTTTTTAGAAAAGAACCAAACTCTCATGGATATCTAACTACTGTATAAGTTTGATTGAGATACAATAAAAAACAAGTAAATTCAGAGAATTATGGTCCCCCGCCAGGGTCAAGGTCACAAAAATTGGTATTGATGGAAAGGGGTTGTCACAAGGAATACACATGTGAAATATGAAAGCAGTACCTATTACGGTTCAGAAGTTATGACCAAGGTTAAAGTTTTTGTGACAGCGTGACGGAGGGACGGACGGACGGACTGACTGACGAATGAGAAATAATAGTCCCCAGCTTTCGCTAAAAGCGGGGGACAATAAGGACTGTATCGTGTTAACAAGCCCTATTATAGCAATTTTGACAATTTCAAGGGCCATAATTCAGTCATGCATGGGGCGGATCTGGCTTGTTTTTGAAAGGAATCAAGCTCTCATGGATATCTAACTACTGTATAAGTTTGGTTGAGATACAATAACAAGAGGCCCATGAGGGCCTATGCTCTACTGGTATGGTTCTTTGGTCATTTTCAATCCAGAGCATGTATGTATGGTGAAGATCGGATAGTAAATGGAGGCTCTTTTGTGTTCACAAGCTGTATTATAGCAATTTTTACAATTTCATGGGCCATAATCCAGTCTTGCATGGGCGGATCTGGCTGATTTTCAAAAGGAACCAAGCTCTCATCAATATTTAACTACTATCTAAGTTTGGTGAAGATCAGATAGTAAATGGAGCCTCTATTGTGTTCACATGCTCAATTATAGCAATTTGGACAATTTCAAGGGCCATAATCCAGTCTTGCATGGGCGGATCTGGCTGGTTTACGAAAGGAACTGAGCTCTCATGGATATCTAACTACTGTATAAGTTTGGTTGAGATACAATCAAAAGTGAAGACTGTATCGTGTTAACAAGCTCTTTTATAGCAATTTTGACCATTTCAAGGGCAATAATCCAGTCATGCATGGGCGGATCTGGCTGGTTTTCGAAAGGAACCGAGCTCTTATGGATATCTAACTACTGTATAAGTTTGGTTGAGATACAATTAAAAGTGAAGACTGTATCGTGTTAACAAGCTCTTTTATAGCAATTTTGACCATTTCAAGGGCCATAATCCAGTCATGCATGGGCGGATCTGGCTGTTTTCGAAAGGAACCGAGCTCTAATAGATATCTAACTACTGTATAAGTTTGGTTGAGATACAATAAACAAGAGGCCCTCATGGGCCTATGCTCTACTGGTATGGTTCTTTGGTCATTTTCAATCCAGAGCATGTATGTATGGTGAAGATCGGATAGTAAATGGAGGCTCTTTTGTTTTCACAAGCTGTATTATAGTAATTTTTACAATTTCATGGGCCATAATCCAGTCTTGCATTGGCGGATCCGGCTGGTTTTCAAAAGGAACCAAGCTCTAATCAGTATTTAACTACTATCTAAGTTTGGTGAAGATCAGATAGTAAATAGAGCCTCTATTGTGTTCACATGCTCAATTATAGCAATTTGAACAATTTCAAGGGCCATAATCCAGTCTTGCATGGGCGGATCTGGCTGGTTTACGAAAGGAACCGAGCTCTCATGGATATCTAACTACTGTATAAGTTTGGTTGAGATACAATCAAAAGTGAAGACTGTATCGTGTTAACAAGCTCTTTTATAGCAATTTTGACCATTTCAAGGGCCATAATCCAGTCATGCATGAGCGGATCTGGCTGGTTTTCAAAAGGAACCGAGCTCTCATGGATATCTAACTACTGTATAAGTTTGGTTGAGATACAATCAAAAGTGAAGACTGTATCGTGTTAACAAGAAATTGTTTACGGACGGACGGACGGACGCACGACGGACAAATCGCCACGACATAAGCCCTTCTGGCCTTTGGCCAGTAGAGATAAAAATAAAGACTGTATCGTGTTAACAAGCTCTATTATAGCAATTTTGACCATTTCAAGGGCCATACTCCAGTAGTGCATGGGCAGATCTGGCTGGTTTTCAAAAGGAACTGAGCTCTCATAGATATATAACTACTGTATAAGTTGGTTGAGATACAATCAAAAGTGAAGACTGTATCGTGTTAACAAGCTCTTTTATAGCAATTTTGACCATTTCAAGGTCCATAATCCAGTCATGCATAGGCAGATCTGGCTGGTTTTCAAAAGGAACTGAGCTCTCATAGATATCTAACTACTGTATAAGTTTGGTTGAGATACAATCAAAAGTGAAGACTGTATCGTGTTAACAAGCTCTTTTATAGCAATTTTGACCATTTCAAGGGCCATAATCCAGTCATGCATAGGCGGATCTGGCTGGTTTTCGAAAGGAACCGAGTTCTCATGGATATCTAACTGCTGTATAAGTTTGGTTGAGATAAAATCAAAAGTGAAGACTGCATCGTGTTAACAAGAAATTGTTTACGCACGGACACACGCACGGACGACGGACAAATCGCCACAACATAAGCCCTTCTGGCCTTTGGCCAGTAGAGCTAAAAAACTATTCAAGATATGAAAATAAAAAATAAAAACTCTGGACGTTTAAACATTCTTCTATTGCAGTAGATAAAAATATTTTAATATACTACAGGTTTTGATAATATGTTATCCTTATGAAAAATGTCAGTCTATTAATTTTTGGAAAAAAATAATATAATTCAGAAATCCCAATATTTGTGTCTTTTAAACCAGTCAGTGTTCAAAATACAAAGAAATTCCAGTTGTTCATTGTATCTCTAACTTAAGTTGAAATGTTAAGCTTTCAGAATATGTATGTTTTGTTCATGTGCCAAATGTGACTTCAAAGTTTTATTTGCTACAAAATGTGAAAATTTGGACAATTTTATTTCTATGTGTGATATTTTAATCAGATTACAGGTGTACAGGTGGAGTTGCCTATCCCTCTTATCTGTCCCTGGTACTACGGTGTAGAAGTCATAGTAACAATACAGTAAATGTATGTACATGTATTAACAAGGGTTATTATCTGTATTTTATTATATCCCGGTTAAAGTTGACATGCAACTTAAATGTGCAATGTACTATGGCATCGACACCATAGTAACACTATAACTGTAACTGTAAGAGAAAGAGAGGGGGCATGAATGAGACAGTGAGAGAGAGAGTGAAAAACATGCCCATACCATTTTGTCGACATAATTAAACGTTGAAGAAAGCATGTATATATGGACGTTCACCTCAAAGAACTGTTTTTTTTACCCATACCGAATTTTAGATATATAGATATCACTCTGAAGGTCAAGCTACTTTACCCATACCGAATATTAGATATATAGATATCACTCTGAAGGTCAAGCTACTTTACCCATACCGAATTTTAGATATATAGATATCACTCTGAAGGTCAAGCTACTTTACCCATACCGAATTTTAGATATATAGATATCACTCTGAAGGTCAAGCTACTTTACCCATACCGAATATTAGATATATAGATATCACTCTGAAGGTCAAGCTACTTTACCCATACCGAATTTTAGATATATAGATATCACTCTGAAGGTCAGGCTACTTTACCCATACCAAATTTTAGATATATAGATATCACTCTGAAGGTCAAGCTACTTTACCCATACCGAATTTTAGATATATAGATATCACTCTGAAGGTCAAGCTACTTTACCCATACCGAATTTTAGATATATAGATATCACTCTGAAGGTCAAGCTACTTTACCCATACCGAATATTAGATATATAGATATCACTCTGAAGGTCAGGCTACTTTACCCATACCGAATATTAGATATATAGATATCACTCTGAAGGTCGAGCTACTTTACCCATACCGAATTTTAGATATATAGATATCACTCTGAAGGTCAAGCTACTTTACCCATACCGAATTTTAGATATATAGATATCAGTGCGGCGTCCCAGTCTGACTGATATGCATGAAAATGGGACGGTTATTATTTATATATCTAATTTATAATCGATAAAAGTGTATTATACAAAATGACTTCTATCTACATGCTTTTTAGTTTGTTTTTGTTAATAATTGATAGACCTTCATTTAGGATAGTATGGCAAACAACTGTGTTATAGTTGAGTAAACTGTACATCATAAAACAAGTAGAACTGACATTTTCTAATGAGATTTTAAAAATATAATTTCATAAAGAGAGCATCATTTGATGTTTTCGCACTAGTTTATGATTGTTATTGATATGACCTTTATATGTAGACATTAACAAGAATGATATTATAATAGAATACTTTTAGATTCCTTCATAATGCAAATAATATCCTCTAAAAAAAACATCCCAATAACTAGTTGTGAATTGAGTAGATCAAGATAAGATTCCATGTTTGTGGTAACTGATCCTCAACTACACTGTTCGCAGAGGTCGGTAAAGATATTATATATCAATGAAATGGTTCTAGTTTACAGTAAAAACATAAGGCCGGGCTATGACTCGCCCACTTTTCACATATAGGCTAACATTACAACGATCTTTAAATATCTGTTCTATAATTGGCAAATATTAAACGGGTATGTCACGGTCAACTGGTCATAGCAGTAATTGGTCGTAAACGGCTGTTTATACAAGGATAAGTTTATAGGTCTATTTCGAGTAATGTTAAATGTATCGTGCTGCTTCAATATTTATTATTCTACAGTTATTATGAGATGCTTCACTTACACATGTTAATTACAATATTGAACCAGAGACATAATTATATATACATACAGAAAAACAAAGTGATATATTATGTTTACATGAAATCCGTTTCATTGAAGACATCAAAAAAGACATATATTCAGAATGGGGCGGGAAATGTTATTTTAGCCATTGAATTGTTTTTATTGGGGTTTTACGCCGCTTTCAACATTATTTTAGCCATGGAAAGTCAAATTCGAAATTTGTTGCTACAGTTTAAAAAATAATTAGATATAAATGTTGTGTGTAGTAAAATCGATAATAATGGACAATATATAGCAGGAGATGTAAATTTTTGTGACTCTGCATTTGTTATAATTAACTTATACTCGCCTAATACGAACAATCCGGTTTTTCCCATAACGTTTTCAATCAAATTGATTCATTCAATACAAAGGATAATTACATTATATATGTTGAGATTTCAACTTAGTCTTAAACCCATCCATAGATTATGCCAATTATAAGTCAACTTATCATAACAGAAATGCCAGAAACCTTCTCCTTCAATATATTTCTAATAGAGACCTTATAGACCCTTTTAGGGAATTGCATGGAAATACTAGAAAATATTCTTGGAGAAGATTAAACGCATTACAACAAAGAAGATTATACTATTTCCTTATGACAAATAACCTTAACTCGTTTTTAAGAAATTGCGATATAGATATAAGTTAAAATTTAGAATCAATTAATAATTTTAGGAATATAGCCAGTTTAAAAGTAAACTTTGATAAAACAAAGGTTATTTGGATTGGGTCGATCAAATATAGTTCCCGTTCAATAAAAACAAAATGGAAATTATCTTGGAGCGAAACCCAGTTTAAATTACTTGGTATTGTTTTTCATGTTGACCTAAAGAAGATGTACGACTTAAATTTTTAACCAGAGTTATTAAGTATCAAAAATAGTATTACCTATTGGAAAAGAAGAAAATTAAATCCCATAGGGAAAAAAACTATCGTGAAATCTTTTTAAGCACCACTACTTTCTCATTTATTTATAAGTTTATCATCACCCGCAAACTGTTTTATAAAACAACTAAGCGACATTTTGTTAAATTTTGTATTGGATGGAAAAGAATCTATGCTGAAGGAGGCTTGAAAATGAGACCTAAAAAATCCTATAAACAGTATTAAATGGCTAAAAGATTTTATCATAAGTGGAGAAAATAAATGCTATAAAGTTGTAAATAATATATTTGATGTCAAGAAAATCTTTAATTTAGAAAAAACAATACAGCGTAAAAATTTCAAAGTACATAAAAAATGAATTTTGGATTGATGTTCTTAAGTCGTACAATTTGTTAATTGAAAAATCAAATTTCAAAGAATGGAAACAAATTATACTTATATCATATGAACAAGTATACTATCTTTAATTACAATGGGACAAGACAATGAAAGTGATTTATCATATAAAAAGAGCGCCAAATGTCATAAAATACGCCCGTCTTGTTTTTTTTGAGACCAAGTATAGTGATAATTGTTATTGAGCTGACAAGACCAATTTTAGATAATTTCTATAATTAAAGGGTTATAACTCTCGATTGACTAGACCGATATGGCTAGTTATTGTACTTGTCCGAGATATTATACCAATACACATTTTGCCCAAATTTGGTGATGATTGGACAAAGGCTTCTTAAGTTATTTAGCTGACCAATTTTAGGTAATTTCTATAATTAAAGAGCGATAACTCTGGATTGACTACAGTGCTATAGCTAGTTATCAAACTTGTCCAAGAGATTATGCCAATACACATTATGACTGAATTTGGTGATGATTGAATAAAGGCTTCTAAAGTGATTGAGCTGACAAGACCAATTTTAGGTAATTTCTATAATTAAAGGGCAATAACTTTCAATTGACTGCAGCGATATGGCTAGTTTTCAAACTTGTCTGAGATATTATGCCAATACACATTCTGATTTAATTAAGTGATGATTTGACAAAGGCTTCTTAAGTTATTGAGCTGACAAGACCAATTTTAGGTAATTTCTATAATTAATGGGCGATAACTCTCTAAATACTAAAGCGATATGCTAGTTATCGAACTTGTCCGAGATATTATGCCAATACACATACTGTCAAAATTGAATGATGATGGGACAAAGGCTTCTAAAGTTATTCAGCTGACAAGAACAATTTTAGGTACTTTCTATAATTAAAGGGCGATAACTCGTGATTGACCAAAGCGATATGGCTAGTTATCAAGTTTGTCCAAGATATTATGCCAAAACACATTCTGACTAAATTTGATGATGATGGAATAAAGGCTTCTCAAGTTTTTTAGATGACACTGCCCGCCAGCCCGCGTGTACGCCACAATAAAAACTATGATTCTATCTTTTTTTCAAAACGGGCGTATACAAAGGGATATAACTTGCATAAAATGCAGGATAGAGTTATCTTACTTGAAAATCAACATAGGTTTGATAGTTGGGAAGGGTTGAATAAAGTTTCAAAGCAATGTATCAAGTAAATACTAGGATATCGACTCATAATGTAGTTGCATGCAAAACTTTAACCAAATTTCTAGTTAAAAAAAGGGCCATAAGTTTCAAAATATACTGGATAGAGTAATCATACATCTTTGTTTACATAGGTGTGATGGTTGGGAATGGGTACCTAAATTTCAAGTTTAACAAGAGCGCCAAATGTCACAAAATACGCCCGTCCTGTTTTTTTGAGACCAAGTATAGTGATAATTGGTTGTACGTCAGCCAAACTTAGAGAGCCGACACTGTTAGAACAGTTTTGGCCATTTCGAGGGACATAAGTGTGTAGTGACTAAGATAATGTTGTAAGTTATCAAACCTGACCAAGATATTCGGCCCATCAAAATATTGTATAAACTTGGTGATGATTGGATAAAGGCTTCACAAGTTTTTTAGCTGACAAGACCAATTATAGGTAATTTCTATAAATAAAGGGCAAGGGTGATAACTCTCGATTGACTTAAGCGATATGACTAGTTATCAAACTTGTCCGAGATATTATCCCAGTACACATTCTGACAAAATGTGGTGATGATTAGACAAAGGCTTCTAAAGTTATTGAGCTGATAACATACTGGACGCCGCCCGCCGGACGCCACAGGTAAAACTATAATACGATCCTTTTTTTTTTTCAAAACGGTAGGGCGTATAAAAAATTGCAAAATATACTGTATCAAGTTATCATACTTGATTGTTTACATAAGTGTGATGGCTGGGTAGGGTTGTATAAAGTTTTTTTTACCCATACCAAATTTTAGATATATAGATATCAGTGCGGCGTCCCAGTCTGATTGATATGCATGAAAATGGGACGGTTATTATTCATATATCTAATTTATAATCGATAAAAGTGTATTTTACCAAATGACTTCTATCTACATGCTTTTTAGTTTGTTTTTGTTAATAATTGATAGACCTTCATTTAGGATAGTATGGCAAACAATTGTGTTATAGTTGAGTAAACTGTACGTCATAAAACAAGTAGAACTGACATTTTCTAATGAGATTTTAAAAATATTGTTTCATAAAGAAAGGGGGTCATCATTTGATGTTTTCGCACTATTTTATGATTGTTATTGATTTGACCTTTATATGTAGACATTAACAAGAATGATATTATAATAGAATATTTTTAGATTCCTTCATAATGCAAATAATATCCTCTAAAAAACCCATCCCAATAACTAGTTGTGAATTGAGTAGATCAAGATAAGATTCCATGTTTGTGGTACACTGATCCTCAACTACACTGTTCACAGAGGTCGGTAAAGATATTATATATTAATGAAGGGGTTCTAGTTTACAGTAAAAACATAAGGCCGGGCTATGACTCGCCCACTTTTTACATATAGGCTAACATTACGACAATCTTTAAAAATCTGTTCTATAATTTGCAAATATTAAACGGGTATGTCACGGTCAACTGGTCATAGCAGTAATTGTTCGTAAACGACTGTATAATATATACAAAGCTAAGTTTATAGGTCTATTTCGAGTAATGTTGATTGATTGGGGTTTAACGCCGTTTTTAACAATTTCTCAGTTACATCACGGCGGCCAGTTCACCTACTCATGCATTTCCTGGTTTTCTCACACCAGTACTCCACACAACAATCTTCCCAAGCAACTGGCTGCTTTTCCACATAGACTTAGCCCATTGGTGGAAGAGGAATGACGCATGTCGCATTGACTTTTTTGTCAATCCTCGGAAAGAAAGTTGGCATGGAAATACTAGAAAATATTCTTGGAGAAGATTAAACGCCTTACAACAAAGAAGATTATATTATTTCCTTATGACAAATAACCTTAACTCGTTTTTAAGAAATTGCGATATAGATATAGGTTACAAATTTAGAATCAATTAATAATTTTACGAATATAGCTGGTTTAAAAGTAAACTTTGATAAAACAAAGGTTATTTGGATTGGGTCGCTCAAATATAGTTCCCGTTCAATAAAAACAAAATGGAAATTATCCTGGGGCGAAACCCAGTTTAAATTAATTGGTATTTCTTTTCATATTGACATAAAGAAGATGTGCGACTTAAATGTTTAACCAAAGTTATTAAGTATCAAAAATAGTATTTCCTTTTTGAAAAGAAGAAAATTAACTCCCATAGGGAAAATTTATTTAAGTACCACTTCTTTCTCACTTATTTATAAGTTTACCATCACCGACAAACTGTTTTAAAGAATTGAAACAAATATCATATGAACAAGTATACTATCTTGAATTACAAAGACAATGAAAGTGAAAAATGAGATAGTAAGTAAGTATGAACAGCTCTGTCTGAAACAGTATACGCGTCAGTTATGCATCGTCCCGCAAAAAAACTAAACTGATATTAATTCCAGCAACATAGGATCATCCTCGGTACCCAGAGTATTCATAACATAAATGATATCATATATTTTATGAATAGCCTAGGTTCCGAGGATGCATAAGGAATTGAATAAAACGGACCTTTTTTAAATGCAGCTGGTAGTCGAACATGCGTCCTTTAACCCTTTCCCCAATACAACATATCTACAGAAGACGATTTTGAACAATACTAACAAACATTTGAAACATAACTATATATATAAAAGTACACTTATTGAATGCGGTATAAAACATTCTGGCTAAAGGAGAAATTGCTCATAATGATTTTTTGGCGATAGCTGTTTAACCTCAGTTTTGACGTAGATGTTAAACTAATGTTCTAAATTGTAGACCAATCAAATGTTGTATTTAATGAATAATGTCGAGGAAATAAAGGAAATGAAACATTATGATTGGTTCATAGTTAAGTTGGCTATCCTACGAGAGGCACTAATGAGATGAAGTTTTAAAATGAAATGTTCTGCATACTAACTTTTAATTGTTTTCCTTAAGAAATAAATTTCAGTGAAAAAAATCAGTGAAAACGTATGAAATATAATATTTAAGAGCAAAATGTCATGTGGTGTATTCTCGTCCATGATAATCTATTTATAGAAACTGAAGCTGGATTGAGGTGGCCGATTAGCCTTTGGTAACCACATAGAACCTTTCTGATATTCAAGTCAAATAATATGCGCATGTTCCATTTCTTAATGTTTTCTCATATTGATTGCCTTTATCTTTTTAAAAGATATTTCTTCTTTTTTTTGTCACAATGTTTTCAATAAACATTTGTTACAGGGGCGCCAAAACATGTGTGTATATTGGAAAGGGTTAACGAATATATGGATATTAATAGGTGTTTGATACAATGGTAGCCACATGCAAATAATCAAACAATGGCTGGTACATGAAATTTCACATTGAAATATTTGATTTCCAGTATTTAGGCCTACAGCCAATAATACAATATACAATAACATTTTGAAATAATTTTTCTTTAAAAACACGTCTGTTTATGCATGTGTTGATGTCGTATTTTAAAAACAAAATATATTGTTCACTTCAAGAAGTAGCCGGAAGTAAACTGAAGCTTATTATCAGCATCAGTGTGTGATCTATGAATTGTATTGGTAACAAGAGCTGTCGGAGGACAGCCAGGGTTAGAAATTAACTCAAGTCCGCCGGTCCGAGACCGTCCGTTTTTGCGGCGGACCTGCTAAGCATTGCAGCTTGCCTGTCCGTTTGACCGGCGTAAATTCTAGTCGAAATTCGCAGCTTACCTCTTTACCACTTTAATCTATCAAAATTCAATTCACAACGGCGACAAATTTATTTTTCGGTTAAATAAACTAGACAAAATCGGTAAATAAATAAACGAAATATCGCCCAAACTTGTTTGAATAAGATATATAACTATTTCGTTAAATATCCATTTTGGTGTACTTTAATGACAATACCCACAATACCGTATTCGGTTTTCCTCAGTTCAAATCGACCACATTGTGAGTTATTAAACTTCAGGCCTCTAAGAGCTAGGTGGATTAAAAACACATAAAAACGTGAGTAAGACCGTTTGTGTTTACTTTATACGATAGATGAATGGTCAAATGCCTGTGTGTTTGTGTGTGTGTGTGTGTGTGTGTGTGTGTGTGTGTGTGTGTGTGTGTGTGTGTGTGTGTGTGTGTGTGTGTGTGTATGTTGGCTAAACAAATATTGTACACCAAAATAAAATCTTAATATTTAACCTTTTGAAATCTAGTTTGTGTAGAACATTTTCTCAAGTTTTTAACAGTCGTCTGCTGTGCTGCATAAGGTGTCATAGTACATGTTGTATTTATCCTGGATTATGTTTGAGGAAATGATTTTAGAAGAATTTGCGTCTCGAATTATCCTTTAAAATAACACTTTCCTACATACAGACACTTTCATATGCTATGTTTACACAATTATTGCAATGTAATTAACAAAATAAATAGTTTACATTCACATGTAAATATACTGAACAGTGCTGTAAGAACTACTAGAATTTTAGCCCATCTAGTTGTATGTGGCCCCGTCGTCTGGTGCATAAACGAGTGTGTCTTGGTCATATCATCAGTTATACCATTTGTAAATGGTCCAAAGGCAAGATGCCGATTTGCGAATAAAGACTTGTCAAATTATGCACCTATGACTAAATAATATGTAGACTGACATTTAGGGATGTACTGAATTGAGAAGTGGATTTTTATATATATTTATTTGTCTGTAACATTGTTATGAACTCTTCTGATTTAGTTGTAAGTTAAAACATGTTTAGTCAATACGCCATTTCATAATGCTTCAAAATTTCAAACAGAGTGGATTAAACTTGTTTGAGATAAAGGGCAAAATATCCTTCGTGAACCTTCCAAGCGCTGTCCAGACGCCATGTTTTATTATGTAATATAGTTGGGTAAAAAGAACATATTAAAATCCATGTATATAAGTTTTAATCTAGAACGTTAATATTGTCATATGCTTTTGAAAATAAGAAGAAAACATTGGAATACTTTTATTACAATTGAAGAAATGTTTGAAAAATAAATATATATATATTCATATTTAACAATTTTTAGACAAGTATTCAAACACGAAAAACTCAAAGATTTGCTCAGGGACATATACTTTTCTTTTTAAATATTGATAAATGAGAGATATTTCAATAATCTGAAGAAGTTTTAGAAAAAGTTAAATATTATAAATATGTTTTTTCCTTATTTCAAAGTTTTGAACCTGTCTGTTCTTACACCTGACAGATATTGGTTCTCATCAGGGCAAAATAGCGTATATTTGTGAGCTTTAATTACAACATAGCATGTGAACCTACAAAGATATGGATAAAATGACTCCAGAATGTGATTTATACCACAAAAAGACAAGAAATTAGCATATCATCTTTCAAATATTGGTAATTTGCATAAAAACGTTTTTTTCTCATGTGTTGAAATAGCAAACAAATAAGCATATCATAGGGCTTTCATAAATGAATCTAGCATAAAATTAAGCACAGCCACATACCAATTTTCTTGTGCTTTTTTCCATTATCCATACAAATAATGCTACAAAAAAATTAAATATTATAAAAAAAAATCTACTTCTCAGATCAGTACACCCTTAAGGCTCTTTTGAAACTTTACGAATTCAAGCTGATTACACAATTTGATCTGGATCTATAATGTTCAGGAATGCGGACGTATACCTTTCGCACAAACGGGCTCAAATGTGAGAAGCAAATTTAATTACTCAATTCTTGAAATATATCATTTACGAATTGTCAGTTATTTGTACAATTATAAATATATTAACATAGTGGTTACACCAACTGTAGAATGTCAAGGACGTTCGGAAATCGGTGGGCTGAAAAGAGATTAGTAATAACCACTATCATGTAACCTCCAGTTGTAAACTTTTTTTCACTTAACCCTTTCCCTCCGTCCGATTCGATAGCCTACTGGTAAAGACATTCGATTCGGGATTGGCAGGTCGAAGGTTCGAATCCCAGTGGTATGGCCAGTTTGGTAGCCGCCGGCTACTTACATAATGGTACCAAAAGACTATCTGCGCGGTGCCTTGAACAAAATATGACTCTGCCAGTAAACAGTTTCAGGTAAAAAAAGTGTCTAATAAATACAATCTTTACTTTTAGACGTTTTTTGACGCCTCTGCAGAAAGGAGAATGCTCATGATGAACACTTTCTTCTTTTGCCACTATTTTATCAATTATAATCAATTAGGAGGTTGTCTTTGTTTTGTTTTTTTAATTACATACATTTTGCCAATAGGTGTTCAAAGTCGTCTGCTGCTGATTAGCTGTAAGTGGGAAACAGTTTAAATATTTTTAATTGTTAAATATTTGCACAAAACGTGCAAAGCATATCGCGAGATTTGTATCAAGTAGGGTTTTCTAGGAATCTGGTGCTTGATTGCTGAGTTGTTCAAATTTAGAATGATGATGTTTACCATTTTATTCTGTTTTTAACTTTTTACAAACGTTTGAAAGGTCTGAAACTTCTTAATGATACATTATAGAGAATATTGTCGTAAAGAAACACGTTTTATACGTTTGGAGAAAACACTTTTGTAAATGGAGGAAATGTTTAATACAAGTAATATCTCCTCTCTCCCCAAATTCCAACTGTTTCCCAAACTTAAAAAGTCGTCTACTGCAGAAACGTTTGAAGACAAATCAGTCCTATGTGATAAATACTGATATATTGGGGTTAAACGCTGTTTTCAACAATGTTTCAGTTGTATCACGGCGGCCAGTTCACCTACTCATATGTTTCCTAGTTTTCTCACACCAGTACCCCACACAACGTACTCACCAAGCAGCTGTCTGCTTTTCCACACAGGCTGTTAGCCCATTGGTGAAAGACGACTGACGCTTGTCACAGTGTCTTTTGTCAAACGTCGGAAAGAATGTTGGCCGAGTTGGGGTTCGAACTCAAAATCCCTGGATTAACAACCCGCGTCGATACCGACTGAGCTACCGGGGCTCAGCTACGTGATAAGTAAGACGAGAAGTACGTAAACCAATGAATACCTTATAAAAAAAACGACTTCATCACATGTTTTGGAAATGACTATTTTCTTTTCAATGAACCTACCTTAAATAAGCGTTTTCTATGAAAATAGCTCAAGTTAATACGTATAATGATACAGGCTTAGATACGTGTCGACGCACAATTACGATCAGACAGTTCATATTTCATTATTGGCATTCTCATGTTTCTGAAACGCATATCTTTCTTTTCAAAGGACCTACTTTAAATATGCGTCTTCTACGAAAACAAGTACAGTTTTTACGAATGATGATAAAGGTTTAATACGCAAAATTATGTGCACCGTCAAAAGACTCCATCCTTGCAAATACACATCGATCCTCAACCAAGGTTTAGATCAGCTTGTGAAGACGCTCAGTTATCGATCAGACAGTTCACGTTCAAAACAGACAATTGACGGACTTTTCGCCATATTTACGAGATGTTTCTACGGTTGATCATGATTACCAAACCTCACAGTTATAATAATAATTTATAACAGATTTTCTCGTGCCAAGGCACACGCAGTCTATTTCTACTCTATATGAACTGCGTCAGGCGATTTGCGGCCTTATTGACACTCCGACGTGAAATCATTCTTCCGATTAATCTGAAGCCTCTTCAGCAAACGACTTTTGAAAAGTTTTTTTACAAAAGGAAAACTTGCTCAATACAGATTTGTTGTATGTGGAAAAGGTTTAATGTCTATATCACATCTTGGCCAAAAGTGAGTTAACTGATGAGATTGTGCAGATGCATTAAGATCCAACATCGCTAGACACGGTGCACGTGTGTTTAGCCCCGTGAAAATTCGGTAACAACAGATAGATAAAATTACATAGAGATTGGGGTACGTAATATGTTGATGTCCTTGGCAGGCAGGTTTGTCACTTCCCATTATACTGTTCACAACTGACGTGTCTACAGCAGACGGGTGTGAACAATGTCTGTAAATGAAACATTGCTACCTATTCAAGTTGAAATATTGTGGGAAAAGGAGAACTTGCTCGTTTTGAGCAATTTCATCTTTTGACACATTGTTTTCAATTGTCGTCTGCTGCAAATGCGTCAGAAAGTGTTTGTATGTAGAAAAGGGTTAAAGCCGTGATAATGTTCTAGTAATGGTCATTTTCTTAGAATGCTGATATGTGTCACTCTCGGGTCCGTTTCCTGGTCATGATTATTTAAAAAAAAAATCCAACATGTTTCAAAAGTCGTCTGCTGCAGATGCCTGAACTACGTCTGCATTTAAGAAAGCCAAATGCAGAGGCGTCAGAGAGCGTCTGTGTGTAGGATAGGGTTACCCTTACCTTGATATATTCGACAAATGACGTGTCTACCGCAGGCGTTATTATAAAACCTATGTACGGGAAAACAAGAGATAGTGCTCTAGATATACAAGTTCTCCTTTATCCATGATGGTTTCACGTCTCTATAAAAACACGTCTTCAATGCGTCCAGATATTAACATTCAGTTTTGCCTTATATGTTTATAAGTAATCCGCCGTTGCCTAGTGGTTGAACGTCGGGGACCGTCGAAGTACTTTGGGTAAGGCACATTTCTTAGCCGAATGCTTTTTTGCCTGATCTGGGATTAGGAATATGTGAACTGTCGCCGCGATATAACTGGAATAATGTTGGAAACGGCATATAACCCAAATTAAATGACGGTTTAACGTATGTACAAAAAACACGTATTCAATGCATCCAGATAATAACATTCAGTTTTAACTAAGGTGTTTATCGAGTTACCAAACATTAAAATACCCCTTTTTCATCCCGAATTAAAGCCGTTGAAATAATATATGGAGAACGAGTCCATTTTCTTAAATTAAAGTTATGAAAACAGTCTTAAACTGTTCATACATTAAACATACTATCTTCCGATATTTAACCTGAAATAGTTTTCTTTATAAAATTCCGTCCTGACAGAGTTGAGCTGAAATGTGGTGACAATTAATACGCCGATATGAATCACTCTCGGGTCCTTTCCCTGGTAATGATTATGTTCAATATTGCTCTTGTGTCAACCTGTTTCAAATGTCGTTTGCTGCAGATTTCTAAAATATAGCCTAAGGCTTTTTTTCTCGATAAGCAGCTACTAAGTACAGGTTTAAGGCTAAGATGTATTTACGAATGATGTGAAAGCTGCTCAACAAAAAAACGCCTTTCTGCATTTAATTTACCCTTTATCACACATAGACCCTTTCTGGCACCTCTGCAGCAGATAACTTTTAGAAATGTTTTGGCAAATGGAGAAAATAGCTCAAACTGAGCAATGTTTGTCACAATGTTTTCAACTCGATTCAACATTTATACGTTCTTTGCCTTAGGTTTACCGTACAAGCCATATATGGTCGACGTTATCTGTCGTAGGTTTCATGTATGTTGGGATAACTTGAATATTTAAAAACTGTTATCTGTCACAGCGGTCGAGCTCCAGATTGGAGGGATGTACTTGTCCTCAAATCAAGAGGTCTTAAGTTTGAATCCAGGATCTACTTGAGCTAACTCCATTCCATATGGCGATTAAACATCCATTTCCTGATCAGTATCAAGGTTTTTCACCATTTAACTGCTTCCCAAATACAACACAATTACAGCAGAACGACTTTTAATCCAATTTTTCATTTATCTACATTTCCTCCTGAACCTGAAATTCCAGTCAAACTTTACAGGAATTATCTTTATTGGTCAGTTTTCAAAGATTTAGATTCGATGTAGATCTTTGGATGCTGTGGCTATAGAATGGTGGAAATTGGTATAAACGTCAACAATTTAAATTTTCTTCTCTGGATCTGGTTGTCTTATTTCAAAATGTGGCAGAATTGTTCCGTAAGTAACCCTCTGCAAATTTATTTTTAGTTTAAATTGATTAGATGAAAAACATGGCCGCAATTGGCAGGGGCAAGCTTCCATTTTCTTAAATCTAATTAGATCACTTTTTGTCCATCATCCGTCAGGTCGTCGGCGTCGTTCATCGTAAACGTTTAGCTTTAAACAACATCTCCTCCTTAACCAGTAAACCAATTTCATAGTAATCTTCATTTGGTGGTCTTCTTGGTCTCTTTGTCTGACTGTCTGTCTCTCTCTGTCTATGTCTGTCTGTCTGTCTGTCTGTCTGTCTCTGTCTGTCTGTCTGTCTGTCTCTCTCTCTCTCTCTGTCTGTCTCTCTGTCTGTCTCTCTCTCTCTCTCTCTCTCTCTCTCTCTCTCTCTCTCTCTGTATCTCTGTCTCTCTATTTGTTCTGTCTTGCTATGTCCCTCTCTCTCTATGTTTCTGTCTCTCTCTGTGTCTCTCTCTTGCTCTCTCTCGCTGTCTCTCTCTATCTCTCTCTGTCTCTATCTCTCTCTATCTGTCTCTCTGTCTCTCTCTGTCTCGCTCTATCTCTCTCTGTCTCTGTCTCTCTCTATGTATGTGTGTCTGTCTGTCTATCCATCTCTCTCTCTCTCTCTCTCTCTCTCTCTCTCTCTCTCTCTCGCTCTCTCTCTCTCTCTCTCTCTCTCTCTCTCTCTCTCTCTCTCTCTCTCTCTCTCTCTCTCTCTTTTATTGTGGGGTTACAATTACGACTGACTCGATGATACCAGAATAAATGGACCAGCAGTACTGGTAACTTACCAAGGAAACACCGTGATATAACTGAAAACAATGTTGTAAGTGGCATAATGCAACATAGCGAAAAAAAAGAGCGTTTGGTCGTAAAAAATGGGGGGGGGGGCGTTTCAAAACATTCGTCAGTAATAAATTCATTTTGAATAAACAATCGAAATAATAAAGGAAAATAACGATAATGTTTAATAATTAGTGTATTCAAACAAACAAATCTGCTTGTCAAGGTCTCTGGTTTGTAATACTCGTTTCATTTAAAAATACGCGTACGTGCCACACGGGGTACCATCAATGACAGAGAGTGTTTTTTAAAAAAAAATCTCGCGTTAATCTCGCAGTTAGTAAACAAGCAAGATGGCCGTGACTTCGCAATTTTTACATGATTGCAGTAAATATCATATGAATTTAACATATTTAAATTCAATATCGGGTGCCTCGTCAAGTATTTATATATACATATGTTGTAAGATCAGTTTAAAAGTGTTACATTATAAATGTTGGGGACGAAAAAGGTAGATTGAAGCGTCTGAAAGACATCACTGGTGCAAATTTGTTGATGATAAATTTGAATTTGATCACGTGACCTCGATCACATGGGTCTCCGAACACATGACCTGACAGGTGCTCGCAATAGGGAATTCCACGGTATTTTTAAACGGGAAAACACGAAGCGGACGTTTTCTTAACTGCTTATTTTCTATGAAATAATGAAATAGAAGACATGTACGACCTTTTACATCCTTCCGTTACATATATATTGACATATTTTGGATTAATTTGAAAAAGCATAAAATACATCGATTTTTGACCAATATGGAGTTCAGTCCCTTTAACCCTTCCCCACATGTATATATATTTGGACGCTTCTGCATCTTTTGAACACATAGTGCTGAAACTAGGTTATTTATCCCTTTACTACAATGTTTTCAACTTCTGTCAATAAGTATTCCTTTATTTAAAGAATGATATACGATACATACGTTAACCCTTTCCCACATGTATATATATTTTGACGCTTCTGCAGCTTTTGAAGACATAGTGCTGACACTGGGTCATTTCTCCATTTGCTACAATGATTTCAACTAAGAATGATATACGATACATACGTTAATCCTTTCCCACATGTTTATATATTTTGACGCTTCTGCAGCTTTTGAACACATAGTGCTGACATTGAGTCATTTCCCCCTTTGCTACAATGATTTTAATTCCTGTCAATAAGTATATATACCTTTATTTAAAGAATGATATACGATACATACGTTAACCCTTTCCCACATGTATATATATTTTGAAGTTTCTGCTGCTTTTGAACACATAGTGCTGACACTGGGTAATTTCTTCCTTTGCTACAATGATTTCAACTTCTGTCAATAAGTATATATATCTTTATTTAAAGAATGATATACGATACATACGTTAACCCTTTCCCACATGTATATATATGTTGACGCTTCTGCAACTTTTGAACACATAGTGCTGACACAGGGTCATTTCTTCATTTGCCACAATGATTTCAACTTCTGTCAATAAGTATATATATCTTTATTTAAAGAATGATATACGATACATACGTTAACCCTTTCCCACATGTATTTATATATGTTGACGCTTCTGCAGCATTTGAACACATAGTGCTGACACAGGGTCATTTCTTCATTTGCCACAATGATTTCAACTTCTGTCAATGAAGTAGATATATCTTGATTTAAATAATGATATACGATACATACGTTAACCCTTTCCCACATGGATATATTTCCTTCTGTCGCTTGACACATTGTGCTACACTGGGGTCATGGTTGCTTTTGACGACAATGGTGGCTACTCGGGTCATTTAGGTGCTAAGGAGTTCACTCTGAGAGGAATGGGATGACAGAGAATAGTTTGCATTTCGAAGGATGATATATGATTTGGTAACGGCTTGCGCACTTTGGTCACTAGGTGGGCTGACGAGCAGGGGTTCATTTTTCTCCATTTGCTACAATGATTTCAACTCCTGTCAATAAGTATATGTACCTTTATTTAAAGAATGATATACGATACATACGTTAACCCTGTCCTACATGTAGATATATTTTGACGCTTCTGTAGCTTTTGAACACAAAGTGCTGAAACTAGGTCATTTCCCCTTTGCTACAATGTTTTCAACTCTTGTAAATAAGTATACCTTTATTTAAAGAATGATATACGATACATACGTTAACCTTTTCCCACATGTATATATATTTTGAAGTTTCTGCAGCTTTTGAACACATAGTGCTGACACTGGCTCATTTCTCCATTTGCTACAATGATTTCAACTCCTGTCAATAACTATTCCTTTATTTAAAGAATGATATACGATACATACGTTAACCCTTTCCACATGTATATATATGTTTACGCTTTTGTAGCATTTGAACACATAGTGCTGACACTGGGTCATTTCTCCATTTGCTACAATGATTTCAACTCCTGTCAATAAGTATATATACCTTTATTTAAAGAATGATATACGATACATACGTTAACCCTTTACTATATGTAGACATATTTTTACGCTTCTGCAGCTTTTGAACACATAGTGCTGACACTGAGTCATTTCTCCATTTGCTACAATGTTTTCAACTCATGTCAATAAGTATACCTTTATTTAAAGAATGATATACGATACATACTTTAACCCTTTACTACATGTAGACATATTTTTACGCTTCTGCAGCTTTTGAACACATAGTGCTGACACTGAGTCATTTCTCAATTTGCTACAATGTGTTCAACTCATGTCAATAAGTATACTTTTATTTAAAGAATGATATACGATACATACGTTAACCCTTTCCCACATGTAGATATCTTTTGAAGTTTATGCAGCTTTTGAACAAATAGTGCTGACACTGGGTCATTTTTCCCTTCGCTACAATGATTTCAACTCTTGTCAATAAGTATACCTTTATTTAAAGAATGATATACGATACATACGTTAACCCTTAACCGCAAGTAGACACATGTTTTGCAGATTTCATACGCATTATGTCAAATGAAGAATTGTTTCCTTATGAAACATGTCTTCTTTTGCTATAATGTTTCAAGTCATGTCAATAACTATACTTTAATTCAAAGATTATTTGCTTATATGATTTCATAGTCGTCCGCCGAAGACTTACTGTACGTGAGCTAGACTTAAAGTGTACACTCTTCACATGCAATTGATAAGCAAAACTTGATGTCTTTGATATCTAAGTTATTATCCTCTGAAGATTGTCGTTTTCTAATCTTATCTGTAATAGTATAAATCTGGGTTTCAAACCTGTGGATCTCAGATTATCCCACTCTATGTGTTGGTTCCAATCTGAATGCAAGCTGAAGTCGTAGCATAGGTTATCAACGGTTTAAGACAGCTGCCGCTAGCGAGGACAGAGTTAAATTGAGAGTTTGTGTAGAGACGTTATAATTTTCAAAAGTTTCCAAATATAAGGTTCAACCCTATATCGACCGGCACATTTTCAACATGTTTAAACATAAATTGAGTGAATCAGTATATCTCTCGCAGAAGAATTATGATGAATGTACATGCACAAACATTAAGTTCGATCAAACAGATCAATTTAACCCTTTCCCTTATATAGACGCTTTTTGACCCCTCTGCAGCAGAAGACTTTTGAAAACATTATAACAAAAGGTGAAAATGCTCAAAACAAGCAATGTTTTAAACTCTTTTCAATAATCAATATTTCTTATAGAGATATTTCATATGTTTGTCTATATATTTTAAAAGTTGTCTGCTGCAGCTTTGATGTATGTGGGAAAGGGTTATGGAATTTATACGTATTGTAGAATGGCATTTTGTACGAAAATACATACCTCTATTTCTTATCACATTGCCAGTAAAACATGGGCAAATGAACGTTTTCCCTTCTTTCATAGCAACCCGCAAACGTATTTTAACATATTTGTAGCAGACGACATTTGAAAACATCGCTGCAAAAAGAGAAATTGCTCATAATGATAATGTTCTGCATTCGTCGTCACAAAGTGTTTAATTGTATTCAGTCGATATACTTTCATGTATAAAGGCGTATGCTTAAATGTTTTCATAGTCGTCTGCTGCAGTTTTATTGCATTTGAGAAAGGGTTAAAATTGTCTATAATGTTAATGTTTATATGCCCTTTACCTGATAAAGTCGGCGTTTGATGCCTTTGTAAACGACGACTCATAGAAAGATAATAGGACAATCATACATTGTTCGGAAGTGCGATTTCTTAGGTTTCTGCAAACAAAATTGATTTCAAAAGTCGTCTCCTTAAATGCATTCGTATTAAATTATTTACTTGTCTGTGTTTACTAATTTGTCGACTTCATGAACTGCATGACAAGAAATGTGTTAAATCAGTACACATAGTCGTGATTTCTTTATTCCAGTGTGACTGTCCCCCTTTTTCTGATACTCAATATATATTACGCTTCTGTAGCAAACAGTTTTTGTAAAAAGAATTACATGTAACATGCAAGCCGGAAAAACGAGCGATTTCTCTCCTATACCCAAGAAGCATCGGTGGTGATAAAATGGATCGTCCGCGTCGGTGGTATTGTAGTAGAGCGTCCGCCTCAGAAGCGAAATGTTCCGGGTTCGATCCCCGGATAGGTCATAGATATGGTAATGGCTACCTTTTTTTGGCACTCAGGAGAGTGGGGTTAACATTATGACTGACTTGTAGGTGTTCGGATAACTGAAACTGTAATACTGGTAACTTACTTAAGAAATGCCGTGATATAACTGGGGAATAACGTTTCAAGTAGCGTTAAACAAGCAAACCTTTCCAAAAATGTTTTTTTAACTTTGTAAAGACCAAATCACCCGACGGCATATGGGAACTCGGCTGATGACGTTTGCGTTAAGCAGTATAACTGTTTATTCACATCAGTTAGCAGACATGATATTTCAAGGATGGTATACTTTGTAAACATACGAGGATGCATTTTAACATCTGTGCATTTATGTTTATAATTATGATGAAAAGCTAATATCATTTTGAGAAAAGGAGAAATTTCATGTCTTCAGCTATTTAACCTTTTCCTTAATACTTTAAAAGTAGACTGCTGAAAATCTTTCAAATGTTGCCTTTAACAGGGAAAGGGCTAATTTGATTGATTGTTAATTCCAAAATGTTTATTTAGCGGTTTTATTAACAATAAATGCAAAATTTCCAATTGTAAGACAACAAATCCTAGCACTTGTAAGTGGAATTACTAAAATCCTAGAATAAGCACTCTATTTATATATTTAGAGTAATGAATGTCAAGATTACTCAATGTCATTACTGCTTATGATTAACAACTAATAAACAGCATGTGTGGTCAAAAGAAATGCAATTTATGATAATTATGCGGGGGATTCAGCTATGCTGAATACCTCCGTATATTGTCATGCCCAGCTTTCTGGAAGTGTAAATTTGTATTTTTTTTTTGTGCTGCCCTCTGCTTTTTCAAAATGAACAATTTTTCTTGATTGTCCAGGGATCAATTAAATACGTTTCACAACAAACTAGACAGTATGCACATTATACAAAGTAAACGTACACAATGTAAAGTTTTAATCCACGAAGTTGTATACATAACTTAGAAACTTAAGTTAGACATAAGGATCTTAAATGTTTCTTTTAAATATATGGAAAACGAGTATCTTGAAAGCGGATAGCTCAAAAACCTTTTGCGAAAATCCCTGCAATGAAAAATACGGAAAATACGGCTGTCGTGCATCGACAACAGTTTCCCTTGCTAACACTCTATAGGTTACATTTTGCATCGTATCTTCATGAAAGTTTATCGGAATATTTATCTCTATCAAATCTTGGACAAGTTCGAAACTGGTTTATGTGAGGTCAAAAACCAGGTCACTAGGTCAAATTGAAGGACAATTTTGTTAACACTCTAGAGGCCTTATGTTCAACTTGTACATGTTGAAACTTTATCAGAATGTTTATCTTGATGTTATGTAGGTCAAGTTTGAACATGGGTTATGATGTGTCAAAAAATAGGTCACTAAGTCAAATTGAAGGAAAAGTTGGTTAACACTCTAGAGGCCGCAATGTTTGCTTCACCAGTTTGACATTTTGTTAGAATGTTTGTATTATTGATATCCATGTCATGTTCGAATATGGGTCACATTAGATCAGAAACTAGGTCACTAGACCAAATTGAAGGAACATCTTGTTAATTATGTAGAAGCATATTTTTTGGCTACAGCAGCTTGAAGTGTGGACAGAATTATATCTAAATGATATCTAGGTCAAGTTTGAATATAGGTCATACCGGGTTAAAGACTAGGTCACTAGGCCAAATTGAAGGACAACCTTGTTAATACTCTGGATACTGCATTTTTAGCTTGAGCATGTTGAAACTTTATCAGAATGTTTTTCTTAATAATACCTAGGTCAAGTTTTAACATGGGTCATGTTGGATCATAAAGTAGATCACAAGGTCAAATTGAAGGAAAATATTGTTAACGTCCCCCGCATTTTAGTACTTTCAGTAGTTTGATTTTGCAATTGATCACTTATGTTTTAGTATGCATCGCAGTTGTTTACTGTTTCTTCAACTTCAGTAATGTAAGTGATATGCATTAATGGAGTCTGAATTTCCGACAACATTGATGCCTTATATCAACTTTCTCTTGTTATCAATGTATTGTCTACAATTATGTTATCCATATACTAGTTCACGGATTTAATTCAGAATGACAAAAAAGGTATTATAATGTTTAGTAACTTAATACACACTTTAGGCAAAACTGAATGTAATTATCTGGATGCATTGGGTTTATATGCCGTTTTCAACGTTATTCCAGTTATATTGCAGCGACACTTCACATATTCATGATTCCTGGGCAAACACAAAAGTACTAGGCTAGAAATGTGCCTTGCACAAAGGCACTCCAACGCTCCCCGACGCTTAATCAGTGGGCCACGGAGGATTTGTTATAAACATACAAGGCAAGACTAAATGTTATTATCTAAACGCATTGAAGAAGGTGTTTTTATACAGACGTGAAACCTTCGTAGTTTTAAGGATAACTTGTTCATCTAGAGCAATATATCGTATTTCCCCTACACAGGTTTTATAATACCGCCTGCAGTAGACACGTCAATATTCGGCTATATAAGGGCAAGGGTTAACCCTTTCCCACACACAGACGCCTCTGCAACAAAAGCGTTTTGAAAAACATTGTGGTAAACGGAGAAATTGCTCGAGATGAGCAATATCTCCCATTGCCACATTGTTTTAACTCTACTCAACACTTATACTCTTATAAGTACAATAGTGTTGCCTAAATGTTTGCATAGTCGTCTGCTGCAGATGTGTTGTGTGTGGAAATGGGTCAAATAACATCAGTCTGTCAAGGAAACATCATATTACCCAGTCTCTATGTAATTTCTTCTTTCTTATATGGCTATGGCTTTCTTAAATGTAAATGTAGTTTAGGTATCTGTAGCAGACGACTTTTGAAACATGTTGGAACAAAAAGAGATTAAACATAATCATGTCCAGGAAACGGATCCGAGAGTGACACATACCAACATTCTAAAGAAATGACCATTACTAGAACATTATCACGGCTTTAACCCTTTTCCACATACAAACGCTTTATGACGCCTTTGCAGCAGACGACAATTGAAAACAATGTGACAAAAGATGAAATTGCTCAAAACGAGAAAGTTCTCCTTTTCCCACAATATTTCAACTTGATTCGATAACAATGTTTTATTTACAGACATTGTTCACAACCGTCTGCTGTAGACACGTCAGTTCTGGACAGTATAATGGAAAGGGAGAAACAGCACCTGCCTGCCTAGGACATAAACACATCCTGTAACCCAATCTTTATGAAATTTCATCTATGTAATACGGCCAACCTTTCACGGAGTTAAACACGCATGAGCCGTGTCTAGCGATTTTGGCTCGTAGTGCACAGTCTCACCAGTGACTGCACTTTTGGCCAAAATGTTATATAGACATACAACCTTTCCCACATATAACACCTCTGTAGTTGAAGACTTTGACAACATGTGGTGAACAAATTGGAAAGTCTCTTTCTATAAAGGATTATTTTTAGAATACAGTTGATATCATTGTGGCAATGGTAATTTCTCCTTTTTTCAAAAGGTTTTAAAAAGTCGTTTGCTGCAGAGGCATTAAATGATACCAAAGATTTAATTAATATCTCGTTTGATAACAAATACTAGAAGCCTAGACCTACTGGCTGTACGCCAATGTGATATAAAAGGATTCCACGTCGGAATGTCAATAAGGCTCCAAGTCGCCTGACGCGGTTTATAATAAAGTAGAAATAGACTGCGTGTGCCTAGGCACGAAAAGATCCGTTATAAATTGTAATTATGAGTATATTTTTGGTAAGTTCTGTAATCAAAATCAGCCTTAGAAACATCTTATGAAGTTAGCGTAAAGTCCGTCGATTGTGTGTTTCGAATTAAAACTGTCTGATCGAACTGAGCGTCTACACAGGCTGATCTGAACCGTTTTTGAGGATTGATGTGGTTTCGTAAGGAGGGCTCGTCGGAATATTGTTTACGGAAGTGCGCACTATGTTCACCTTAAAATAATGTTGCGTATTAAACCTTTATCATAATTCGTATTAACTGTATTTGTTTTCATAAAAAAACTAAATTTAACAAAGGTTGTATCCGAAACATGAGAATGACACTGAAATATGAACGGTTGATCATACCGTGCGCCTTTGTTGAGCACCGCGGTGTTTCCGCTGGGTTGGCTTTGGTGGCGTATTACACCTGTATCATATTAGCTGCAGTTCTGTTCGTAGAGACCGTTTATTTAAGGTAGGTTCATTGAAACGAAATATAGTCGTTTCCGAAACATGAGAATGACAAATGTGAAATGACATACACAGATATTCATTTTTCTTAGAATCAAGTCTTCTTTTTATACGGTAATCATTTGTTTCTAGGTAAATATGTA
>JASEVX010000014.1:6524825-6737325 GCA_031761405.1 Serripes groenlandicus | reverse complement strand
ATACGGTATGACCAAATATCTTTTAGACAAGAAGATTTTTAAAGATTTTTCCCTATCTATGTAAAACAAGTGACCAGAGGGAGGGGTCATTTTTTACCCCATGGCTATAATTTGAACAATCTTGGTAGAGGTCCACTAGTTTATGCTACATACCAAATATCAAAGGCCAGGGCCCTCTACTTTTAGAAAAGAAGTCTATGTAAAACAAGTGAGAGAGATCATTTTTGACCCCAGGGCTATTATTTGAACAAGCTTGGTAGAGGTTCACTAGATGATGCTACATACCAAATATCTTTTAGACAAGAGGACTTTTTAAGTATTTTCCCTATATGAGTCTACGTAAAACAAGTGACCCCTGGGGAGGGGTAAATTTTGACCCAAGGGCTATAATTTGAACAATCTAGGTAGAGGTCCACTATATGTAATGATGCTACATACCAAATATCAAAAGCCTGGGCCTTCTAGTTTGAGACAAGAAGATTTTTAAAGTTTTTCCCCTATCTATGTCAAACAAGTGACCCCCGGGGAGGGCTAATTTTTTACCCCAGGGATATTATTTGAACAAACTTGGTAGAGGTCTACTAGATGATGCTACATACCAAGTATCAAATACCTGGGGCCTCTACTTTTAGACAAGAAGATTTTTTAAGTTGTTTCTCTATATGAGTCTATGTAAAACAATAGACCCCAGGGGAGGGGTCATTTTGACCCCAGGGCTATAATTTGAACAATCTTGATAGAGGTCCACTAGATGATGCTACATACCCAATATCAAAGGCCTGGGCCCTCTACTTTTAGACAAGAAGATTTTTTAAGTTTTTCCCCTTTATGAGTCTATACAAAACAAGTGACCCCTGGGTTATAATTTGAACAATCTTGGTAGAGGTTCACTAGATGATACTACATACCAAATATCAAAGGCATCGGCCTTCTACTTTCAGACAAGAATATTTTTTAAGTTTTGGTTAATTTCCCCTTTTTTGTTGCTGTCGCAACCAAAGTTCTGCATGGAATAGAATTCTTTGAACAAGTTTGAAAGAGGTCCACCCAAGGAACATTCCTGTAAAATTATTTTGAATTTGGTTAATTGGTTTAGGAGGAGAAGTCATTTGTAGGAAAACGGACGGTGAGCGATCACAAAAGCTCACCTTGCACTTCATGCATAGGTGGGCTAAAAATACTGAAAATCTCAATTAATTTAATAGAGATGAAAACATTGTGGCAAAAGGAAAAATTGCCAATTTTAAGCAATTTCTCCATTTGCAAAAATGTTTTCAAAATGTGTCTGCTGCAGAGGCGTCAGAAAGCATCTAAATGTAGAAAATGTTTAACCCTTTACCACTAACAGACTACTTCTGATGTAGCGTCTGTATGTGGGAAAGGGTAACTAAGAAAGAATCTAAAAATAATTTACATGTACACAATTTACTTTAACCCTTTTTCTCATACAACAATTCTGCAGCAGACGACTTCGAAAGTATTTTGTCAAAACGTGGAAAATCTTCATAATTGAATGGATAACCTATGACAAAAAGTGGAAAACATTGTGGCAAAAGGAGAAATTGCAGGTTTTGTGCAATTTCTTCTTTTGTCACTATGTTTTCAAAAAGCGGTCTGCTGCAGAGGCGTCAGAAAGCATCTATGAGGGAAAGGGTTAAGGTAACAGGTTAAATTAAAATGCTCAAAACTTGTAATGCTTGGCTGTGGAAGAGTAGCAGACAACTTCTTGAATAATTGTAGGGAAGGAGAAATTTCTCCTATTAGAAAAAATTCTTCCATCCTTAAAAAGTTTTCTATTGACAGATATTATATTAGGAGATGCATTCCAATTTTTTCTCGAAAATTGTTGGAAAAGGAGAACATGCTGATAATGATGAATTTCTTCCTTTCCAAAAATATTTTTTTTTCAGGAATAACATCAAATTATATTTATCATTTGTCACAATATAAAATGTTTTTCCCCAAAGCTATATGTTCAAGCGTTTAACCCTGTCCCACATGCAGATGACTTAAAATGATGAAGTTATAACTTTAAATAACATTATTGTAAAATCAGAAAATCCTGACAAGTAATTTCTCTTTTTGTCATAATGTTTTCTATTGTATACAATTATTACATGGCCTTTGATAGATGTTGCACAGGTTTTTGCAGAGTTGTTTTCAAATAGGTCTGCTGTAGTCTGATTTATGTGAGAAAACGCTAATAGATATGCTACAAATTTTTTAAGAATTTGCTTATTTTTCAGTTTATTTGCTTCATGCGTTAAATGATAACAGCTATGATTGGATTTATTTCATATGATTACGAGTCCATGAATAAAAAACGAAACACTTTCAGTGTTAATCAGAATTATCTGATCTAAAGTGTCCTCTTCAATCATTGATTCTCTGAATACTGCTGTCCTTAAAAGAATAGTATTTATTCTTTCCAATGACTATTATGCCAAGCTCTGTTTTCAGAGTTTTTTAATCACAAATTTGCCAGCACTACATGAATATGCTCCGACAGTAGCTGTCAGATCCATCAAGTTTCTATTGTCTCTGCTTATGAAAGTTGTTTCCTTCCCTTCATGAAATCTAGAATGTTAGCACAAAAATCACCGGCTAAAGTAAAACCTCTCACAGCCATAATTTTATCACCCAGCAAAAACTAATTTAGAAATTTCTGAATTTTTAGTAATGTGTATATAAGTGGTCACTAAACGAGGTCCAATGTAGCCTGTGTAGGACAGGTTTGACTCAGTATCGCATTCCATGATGGGAATTAACGCCTTTATCTTTTTCTGTATCGAGCTGTACAGGGACATTGAGTTCAATTGGCCGTCTTACAAGGTCTTCTTGCTGGTGTTGTCTACTATTTAAAATAACCCATATCAGGGACAGGAAATTGGTTTTTCTTGCTTGGTCGAACACAAATTAAGTGGCCTGCATATACCTGAAATATAATTAAAAACATAGCTAGAAACAAATGTTTGTCATTTTGGCACAAGTATAACAAATTTCCTGTGTGATTACACAATGTTGAATCATATCTTACATAATCAGAAAAATATTAATATCTAACCATTGAAATACCACACTCATGTGATTACATGTGAAGTTGGGAACAATTCACAAGCCCCTTGATGGATTTTAATACATAAATAATGTGACATGAGAGAAATTGTTGATTTACCCATCATATATACTCAATTGTTGAAAATAATTAAGTTTCAAATGTAAATAGATATATTACTAATAGACAATTTATAAAAAAGCTTGACGATAACACGGGTCTCCCTCTCTATCGCAATAGCAATACACCAGTATTTACACTAGGATTTTGTTAACTGGATCAACCAGTTTAATAATAGCTTTTAATAGCACATGACCTAGTGTTCGGTTAGTTAGTTTAATATGAATACAGCCATGGTCTTTGTCTACAAATACTTTTCATTTGGTTTGTGTACTGCTGTAGACTCAAGCGATAGCTAATTTAGCTATTTTATACACTTGGTTAGCTGAATCTAGATCTTTCGGACTTGATAACTTCAAAGTCGTCTGCTGCATCTTTATTGTATGTGGGAAAGGGTAAATTATAAAGAAAAGAAACAACAGGTTGGGTATGCATTGTGAGCAATGACCATATATGCATGAATCTGATTCTAAAAAATCTCAAGGCTTTAGTTTATAGGATATTTAAACCCGTACTAACCAGAATTAATTTTTCCTTTTTGTTGTTTATACAAATGGATCTAATTAAACAAAGGGACACAACTTTGGATAACTATAACAAGTCGGATTCGCTACACTGTATATTTGCCACAGTACCATTAAAATTAAAATGTATCCCACTCTCTTTCACTATATCTTATTGCATAATTCCACCATTAAAATGTATCCCACTCTCTTTCACTATATCTTATTGCATAATTCCCAACTGTAATGTAAATGTAGTGTAGTCCAGGTTGTAAAAGTAATCAGATGGTTGAAAATGAGAATGTGTTTGAATATTTGTCAGTTCGAAGAATTTGTTGTCCGACAGTCATGATTGAAGATTTTCGCGAAAACTGCCGACATCTCTACAATATAATGTTAGGCCTACTTACCAACACTTTAGACGATACATTGGAGTTGTTTCTATTTAAATATTTCACCAGATACGTCTTAAGTCGTCATTATTCGGGAAACAGTAAAATTTAAGATTTCAAACGGCAATTTTTCGTTGTGTCTGTAAAGCGCTTTGCTATAAATGGCGTACGTCTAGATCACCTTGATTAGTACGGTACTAGTCGGCTATTTTGACAAACTGGAACAAAATATTTCATTCTCAGTTCCACGCATTTTTCGCTTTTTCTTAAAAATTGTCTGTTCACACGAAATTACGCAGTTCTTTTATTAGCTTAAACATCGATTTAGAATTAATAATGATTGACTAGACGACAATATTTTTCAAACTGTGTTTTATACGTCGGACCGGCCGCATTTTAAACATATCCAAAATGGCGGCCCCCATTGATTTTTTCCAGTTTCATTTCAGAAACCTTCATGGGTATTGAAAAAAAAAAAAAAAAAAATTCTCACGCCCGTTAACTATAAGCGAAAAAACCCATTCATGGGTTTTTTCGTATCACCGATAGCCACCATGTAAATTATATCTAGACAAGCTTTACATTTTTCTCTATCTTTAAAATATACATGTATATATATATATATATATATATATATATATATATATATATATATGTATTTATGATGACAAGTGTGTAGTGTTAAACGAAATGTATATGTACATGTATACAGATATGTGTTTATGTTGAAACGTGTGTAGTGTTAATTGACATATACATGTATACATATATGTATTTATGTTGACACGTGTGTAGTGTTAAACGAAATGCTGCTTAATACGGGCTATACTATCTTTACATATGTTAAGCTATGGAACGCCGGCACTGTCTTTAGAAGTGATGAAACTCCATTATTATGTCTGTTTGTTATTACATTATGTACAACGATCTTTACATGTTGTGCAAACATATTTATATTATTTCAGTATATGGTTATGTGTTGTGGTTTTGTACTTATATTCTGACAGTTTTTATTATATTATGTCGGTACATATTTACATTATATAGATACATCTTTACATTATGTCGGTACATCTTTACATTATGTAGATACATCTTTATATTATGTAGATACATCTTTATATTATGTAGATACATCTTTATATCATGTGCTTGCTTTATTATATTATGTCCATACTTTATTATATTATGTGGATACATCTTTACATTATGTAGATACATCTTTATATTATGTGGATACATCTTTATATTATGTGGATACATCTTTATATTATGTAGATACATCGTTATATTAGGTTGATACATCTTTACATTATGCAGGTACATCATTACATTATGTAGATACATCTTTATATTATGTGGATACATCTTTATAATATGTTAATAGGCAAAGCCTAGGTCGTGTGAAAGCAAGAACAATTAATTAAGCACTGTCTGTCCCCCAACAAGAAACAAATTAATAGGCAAATTGTAGAAATTTAAGTTACAAAAACAGAATTTGAAAAACATATTGAAAAAAACGAAACTTAGCATGCATTTAAGTTTAATTTGTACATATATATCTGTTTTATTTTTTATCAGGTCAGGATTGTAATAGACTGTAAGATTTCCAAGGATGTTGATGGAAAACAACACTAGAAGGCATTGAAGAATGTTCTGATTTATTTTTACAAATGCCAGTTATTTGTAAACTAGTAATACATATAATTGAAAACTGACTCTTACCATGGTTGATTGAATGACTTGCTCTTAACATTACTCCACACAACAATCTTACAAGGCAGATGGCTAACTTTGCATGATCTGGCTGAATGTATAATCTTGAGACAATTTAAGATGACTGAGAAAAATGTAATTTTTGACAAATATTTTCAAAAGTCCCATTTATAATGATGTATGTTGGAAAGGTTAAAGTTTAGCCGGCCTTGTCTGATGTAAATTACTTGATTTCTGTGACACATCCGAATACATTGTCGGAATGGTGTAATTGATCCAAAATGAACATATCCAAAATGAACAATATGTTCCTATTCAACAACATTTTCACTTTGAACACCTATCTCCTTTTCTGGTTTTTAATTTGTAAAACATGAAAACAGCATCAGATTATTTGTTAATAAGTACCAGACTTAGTGTCAACAACAGTTACTGAATATATATACATGTATCTGAAATATGTTGTTTGAAAAAAAAATGGATAATATAAGATCTGATCAATATATTCAATATACATTTTATTGCATAAAACAATAAACAGTATGTTAATAGCAAATAAAGAAATTATAAAAAGTACAAACAGAGAAATGGATTTTCCAGAAGAATTTGCAATAATTTAACATTGTTAGTGATCATGTTAAAATTGCTCTATTATGAAAATATGATGTATAAATTTCGTTAAAACTTTGATATTAGAACGGTTATCAAAGCTGGACCAATCCTTGAACATGTACAGATTCTCAGAGTTATCAATGTTGATAACCATTCCTTTTTTTAATTGTTATTGCTCAATTATAAAAGCTTTTGAAAAGGGTACAGGGAGTAAACTATTTTCACTAGAAGCCTGGATAAAAATAATTAAGTGTTTAAGTAAGACAACTCCCCACAACATAATTGTTTCATGTATACATTGTTAAGTTTAGTTGCCTCTTTCAAAACATGTACCTGCTGAGATTTGATCTTAGAACTCTTGTTAGACCAGGTGTTTTACCATTAAACTACAGTATAGGTTTTTATTTTGAGCAGCAGTTCATGAAAATATGTGTACTTTTATTACCAGTAAAGTATAAGAATTTTTTTGTTACAATGAATGTTAGTCCTATAATATATGACCTCTCACAAGCTCGAGCTTGTCAACAGAGTCTTATGTTATAGGACTACAATGAATGTATACCAATTTAAATTTTACCATTTCTATTGTATAGATTATACAATTTCACACAGAAAAATGGATTTCACAATAAATTACATAGAAAACAGATACATTTCTGTGGTATTTCAGTTATATCAGAGGACAGAACACTTATGTGAGGTCACTGGGTGACTAACATAACTGACATTAATTATGAACTGCCTTATAGCCTTTTTCTGTTGAAAAACAGATTACGTTTTCTTTATTGTTCAACCAAAATGTTTATACAAATTTATTTGAATAAAAAGTATTTTGAGTGTTTGTTGAATTTAAAAAGAGATTGATCCTCTTTATCTACAGATTTCAATGCTCAGTTTGTTTTTACCTTATTTGAGTTTGATATAGTTAGTGTACATTGCCCTGTTTCATAGACGGACCTAAATCGGTGACCGTAAAAGGCTTTTATTTTGCATTTGCTCTTCAATTTGAAGAGTTCTATGACATCATTGGTTGTTGTGCTCCCAAGTATGAAAATAGTGCTGTCAATAGATGTTGAATCTTTTTCAAATATTGTTTGAATACATACATGCAGAGTATTTAAAATAACCTAGTGAAAATAATGTTTAAATTCTTAGTACCAAGTTTGTCCAATCTGATCAATAAACACATTTTGGATAAAAAAAAAAAGAAGGAAACTACTAGAAATTCAGCCTGTTGAAAGAAAAGTAAAGTGTTTTACTGATAGCCCCCATATGACATCATTTCTTTTAAACAATCATGACTCATTTGAGTTTGATCAATAAACACATTTTGGTTAAAAAAAAGATGAATCTACTAGAAATGCAGCCTGTTGAAAGACAAGTAATGTGTTTTACTGATAGTCCACATATATATGACATCATTTCTTTAAAACAATGGACTCATTTGAGTTTGATCAATAAACACATTTTGGATAAAAAAAAAGATAAATCTACTAGAAATTCAGCCTGATGAAAGAAAAGTAATGTGTTTTATTGATAGCCCACATATGACATCATTCCTTTAAAACAATGGACTCATTTGAGTTTGATCAATAAACAAATTTTGGATAAAAAAAAAAATGAAACTACTAGAAATTCAGCCTATTGAAAGAAAAGTTATGTGTTTTACTGATAGTCCACATATAACATCATTTCTTTAAAACAATAGACTCATTTGAAGGCATGAAAGTGTTTTCCTCTCTTTCAGGTTGGAGGATATAGACATTAAGACATTTACTATGTATACCCCAAAATCAGGGTGAACTGATTCTGGTCATACTTTCATGATTTGACAAAGACTAGGTCATAGACATAAACTGTTAAACTGTACAATGTAAAAAAATAATGTAAATTGAAGGCAAATAATTTGAAATTGACTGTAGTTTTGTTTGTTTGCTACATTTACTGCAATAAATAGATAAACGTCTTAAAGTCAATACAACTAGACAGTCGAAGATATGATAGTTTTAATAGCTATTTTCTTGAGTGGAGTCAACATTTGACAAGACGGCTTCGGCTTCAAATGACAGATAGTCATAAACGGTACACACCATGTGACGTCACGCGATGTGACGAAAGCATCGTGGATCGTTCCCAACAGATATATAACAAATAATTCAGAAATGAAGTTATATTTTTAAGCAAATTATTGATATAATAAATAGCTTACCTTGAAATGAAGCTATGCCGATACAGAAACAGAATTGTTCGTCCTTTTCAGTTAAAATAATATCCGAGGCCAGTGTAACGAACGATAACTTCCGTTGAAATTATTTACAATCATTTTCAAGTGTTTATTGCTTCTCTATATTGCAAAGATATAAAATCCATGAAATAATGATGACAGGTACAAAAGAATAGTCGACTTAGCCTTCATAAAGTCCTTCCAGTGAATGAAATCCATTTGTGACGAGTCAAACTATCTTTTCCTACCATCTTGTCGTTTTCCTTTTGTTATTTATTTATTACTTGCCTTACAATGACGTTACTTTTCGTTGCAATGACGTCACATTTGGCAATCTCTATTACATAGGCGCTCTCACTCTCTATTACATAGGCGCTCTACATTCACCAGTAAGACCGGAAGCAAAATGGCCGAAAAAAAGTGCTATGGGGTTGAGATTTGATATGTGAAAAACAGTAAGATTGTACTGAATTCTCGTTGTTTTGATCTCGTATGATGTGTTCGTACGTGTAACCTATAGGCGTGCTTCGCTCGAGCCTTCGGCTCAAGCTTTCACACGTATTATGTGGATACATCTTTATATTATGTGGATACATCTTTATATTATGTAGATACATCTTTATATTATGTAGATACATCTTTATATTATGTAGGTACATCATTACATTATGTAGATACATCTTTATATTATGTAGATACTTTATTGTGCGCTGTGTTTACTTTATAACATTATGTCCATACTTTATTACATTATGTCCATACTTTATTACATTATGTCCATACGTTTTTACATTATGTGCATACTTTAGTATAGTGTGTGCACAAATTATTATATATTATTTCGCCTCACACGAAATTCTAGCAATTTCATTGTTTAAAGCGTGTCACGTGCAGAAATATATATTTCTATAGGGGTTGAGTAAATTCCATAGGGGGGGGGTGGGGGTGGGGAGGGGGGGAGGGGTGAGTAAAGTAAAAAAAGTCAGTTCAAAGGTTGGTTTTCGTAAAGTGGCTCTCAAATGTTACCAGTTACCCAGAAAGAAATGAAATGAATTGAAATAAATATGTTCATGTTGAACCGGTGTATTTTTTAAAATAATATATCTATTCCAATTCTTTAATGAATATTGATAGATCTTTTACTCAAGACGTCATATTATGCTACCAACAAATATCAACAAGTTACAGTATAGTTCAGTTTAAAGTGGTCGACGAAATAAATACATTATTGGGTTTGTTACTGACCCACTACGGAAATATAGTGGGTCTGTTGGACTATGTGCGACTTATTTTTCGATCCAACATGACAAATGTTTGAACAAGAACTGAATTTGATGGAAATTAATGTTCTTATGAATTTCAATGAATATTTGAACATACATTGAACCTCTTAAGTGTCTTTTGAAACTTGACCTTGTGATCTAGTTTCTGACTCCACATACATGTAATCGCGTTTATAGATTGACCTAGATTTGATGACGATAAATATTCATAAAGATACGGATTTGATATAAAATATGTTCTCTACAGTTTCCATAAGGAATTTGAGACGAACACAGTTTATTTAAGGTAGATAACTAGTAATTTAAATGATGTCCAGTACATACATAATATAAGTCTAAGGGGACATAACTCTTTGTTTCACTTGCCGTCTAGCCTTTCAATATGTAGGTTAACATTTCCATACAGTTTTAATCAAATCCATCCACCAAATTCTATTTAAATAGTAATTTGACGTGATATTCTATTAATAGTCATCTAGCGTGATACTCTGTTAATAGTCATTTGGCGTGATACTATTTTAATAGCAATTTAGCATGATTCTATATAACTAGTAATTTGGCGTGATACTATATTAATATTAATTTGGCGTGATACTATATTAATAGTAATTTGGCGTGATACTACAATAATCTAAATTTGGCGTGTTACTATATTAATAGTAATCTGGAGTGATACTCTGTTAATTGACGCCGCGTGGTAGCGCGGCGTCAGTATGGAATAAGTTTAATTTTGTACCATGGGGTGACGTAATCGAAAAGGGAGAAACCAATGTTATTATTGTTAAAAAAAACCTCGGTTGTTTGTTTGAAAAAAAAAAACCTTTATGAATCAATGAATTGTATAAAATGATTTAAGACACAAAAAGATACAAAATAGGCATGTCTTCTACCGTTATTACAAAACTTTAGACACATCTAATGGGTATTTAATAACTTTTACCTAACTTCCTAGGCTACGCTTTTTGTATAGTTTGGTTTACGACCGGATTCATCAAAGCTCAGAAAATAGTTTCTGGCGATGTTTTTGCCTATTTACAATATTGAGATTTTTAAATAAATGGGTAATCTTTAAAAGATCAATGATGATTCATTTTAATTACTACATATTACAGTATAATTCTAGAAACTGTAAAAACAACGTTAACCTAACTATGCAATAGGCATGGCCGTAACGTGACCCGTTCTATTTGTAACGGCAGCATGTCATCGCTTGGCGATTTTGGTCATTCTTATTGAATAGACTTCATCGGTTCCCATAGAGTAATTAAGTTGTCTCTGCTTTCTTCCGTTGTGAATATTTCGCTGTTTTCACGATTTCATCCAATTTCATCCGATTTCTAAAATAAATTCATCGGATTCGTACTCTGTTTTTCATGTTTGATTCGAGATGAACGATTCGTACCAACTGGTTTTCGCTCTTTGATCTTGGGGAACTGACTTGACCATTTTCTTTTGTTTATTTTTCAGTTTTATACTGGCATGTTCAAAACGATTAGAGTGACATTACAAACAAACAAAACAGACTTAATCATTCTTGCTATATGTTGACTATACATGTGAACTTTCATAATGCTCAATCTTGATCATAAATATCTTCTTCTTTTTTTTTTAATTACTTCGCATTTTTTGTTTATATACTCCCGTTTTTGCTATCATACTTCTGCTAAACTGGAAAGAGAATAGACTTCCTCTTCTCCATCCAAAGCCTGTTTCACATTTAACTTATAACTAGAGGCAATAAACCTTAATATATGCTAATATTTAAGCACGTATGTTTGTTTTTTATCTAATGGATCTAGTTAGAGGATTTAAAACAGTTTTTTGGTAAGAAAAACACTTGAGAAACTTCAGCTTGTATGACACATTATAGTTGCAGTGAATGTTAAGTAAACCGTAAACCAAATGGTTTCAGGACTTAACTTGCCATTTCACGACTAAACTTCACATGCTGAATATCACATAGATCGTAGCATATAAAACGTTTAATCCCTACGTCAATATTGAACCTTTCTGCTCTTCGTAACCTTTTTATATAGGCTATGGTAGCCAGGTAAACAATATAGGCACATCTTGGCCTTCTTGTTTAAAATAAAGGGACATTTGGCCTTATTTACATCCTGTCCGCATCTGCTTCTTTTTTAAGTCATGCTTCAAAATCATGCGCGGCGTCTTTGATGCTTTGCATCAAAATTCTTCTTGTAGTCAATCGGCGTGGTACCATATATATACACAGACACGTATACCACGTACATTACAAATTTATATTCCCAGACTGAAGGGAGGGGCATTGCTTCGGGTTGATTAGGTCCGGACCTTTCTTGTGTACATATTAATCTACGAAAATATGACCTTTATTACAAAGACGTTTTTTCCATCATGACTGGGTTATTTTTATGACAAATCACACCTTTGATGTAAAAAACCCATATAAGTCAAAAAGAATATCACTGTATCATGGTCGAAGCCTCAGTATCATTTCTTCTTATTTTTGATTAAAATTATGTTTTCAATTTGTGATAGATAGGAGTTGAAATGTTTCAAAACTCTCGCACCAGACAGGTATCTTTCATTTAGTATCCTTGTTTTATATTGTTTACGTTCTTCGATATTTTTCTAAATGAGTCAGATGCTATTACCCGATTACACAACCCACTCACAACCTCTGAAGCAGTTCCGCTTCATCCACTTTTATCTAAATAACCAATTTAATCAAAATGTGAGAAATGGAATATAAATGTAGTTCTTATAAAATCTAAGCAATGATTAATAGGAAACAACTAACCGAACTATGTAAATTTTCTCAAACAAGATCGCACCTGTTATCTCCCTTTGTTGGCAGATTTTACTAGAAGGATTTATACTTGCAAAGTTTACGCTCATTTTTACGACTATATGATCTTTTTGTCGGCAGATATTACTAGAAGGATTTATACTTGCGAAGTTTAGGCTCAGTTTTATGACTATTTGATCACTTTGTGGTGGGCAGATATTACTAGAAGGATTTATAGTTGGAAAGTTTACGCTAATTTTTACGACTATATGATCACTTTGTGGGCAGATGTTACTAGAAGGATTCATACTTGCGAAGTTTAGGCTCAGTTTTACGACTATTTGATCATTTTGTTGGCAGACATTGCAAGAAAGATTTATATTTGCAAAGTTTACGCTCATTCTTAGGACTATATAATCCCTTTGTGGGAAGATATTACTAGAAGGATTTATACTTGCTAAGTTTACGCTCATTTTTACGACTATTTGATCACTTTGTGGGCAGATATTACTAGAATGATTTATACTTGCGAAGTTTACGCACATTTTTTCGACTATTTGATCATTTTTGGGGCAGACAATGCAAGGAGGATTTATACTTGCGAAGTTTAAGTTTAAGCTCATTTTTACGACTATTTGATCACTTTGTTTGCAGATAGATATTACAAGAAGGATTTATACTTGCTAAGTTTACGCTCATTTTTACGACTATTTGATCACTTCGTTGGCAGATATTACTAGAAGGATATGTACTTTCTAAGTTTACGCTCATTTTTATGACTATTTGATCACGTTTGATAGAATGTAAACTACCATGATCACCAAGATTTAATTGTGTTACAAGATGTGTCTATCCCATCAGTATTTATCGAAATATAGGTTTAAACAAAAACTTAAATTGGAACTTCCTAGTCGAAAATGAACACCATTTCGCTTAACTATTTAAGTGAGCAGACTTGATAAATCAATATATCTATCTTGATATTCCTAAACATGGTTTTGGACTCGTCCGAATCAAAAGCGGGACAAGTCCATTTTAAACATTGAGCATTGAAATGGTTAAGAGGCCGGGGTCCAAATTCCACCAGTCTTTCTTAGCTTTAAGTAATACTTAAATACCTACACGCACATTTCATCACTTTTGTTTTCTTAATAAATATGTCAAAAGATTTAATTTCTTAAAACTAATTGTTAGTCAGCAAGGTAAATATTTATGTCTACGTATTCATATACTTTTGAAAAGACAATCCGTCATTCATGTTTTACAAAATATTAGGGAAACAAACATTATGAAATATGCTTTTAAGTATTTAAGTATTACTGAGTGCTAAGTAAAGTTGGTTGAATTGGACCGAGATTACTACGACGATCTGGTGTGTTCACATTTCGTATCACATAATATGATTCTGACCAATCAGATTCTTGGACACAAACTCTGAACACAGAGTCTAGTTGTAGGGCCAGGTTCTACTCTATACCAGACAGTAACCCTTCGAGGACAATAAAGGTTCAGTTTTGTGTTCTTTCTGTGATTTTCCGTCTCTAATTATGATTATGAAAATGCACAGTCGTGATGTCAGACACAATTGAAGAGATTGATGCCAGTCTGTCAGAGTCATATATTTACCGACTGCCATAATAACCTTGCAAACTGGTCGATACAATAAGTAGAAATCGATTAAATTGTTTACAGGCAAACAGACACATACATATACACAAATTGTTCTGGCATTTGAATAGTAAATATAATAACACGGAATATGTCTAGTGATGTTCAGATTAGGCGTTTTTATTAACTTAACAGTTCTACACTTACAGGATGTCTTAAGTTACATCTTATCTCCACCAATACATTGTTCCCACAACTATAATAATTATCTCCTGTGTAGGCCATATTGTTTTAGGCAAATATGATGAGCATTAAGGAAAAGATTATATTTAAAGAAAAAGAAATTAGGAAAACACCAAGGAATTTGAGTTTGACAACAATATTTCGTTGATGCCTTTGTATGATCTGATTATATCAATTTAATTATTTTTTGAACATGTAATTTGTTTAATTTAATTATATTTTATATTTCTCTATTCAACATAAAGTAAATTTGCCTATCAAAATGGCTACCAGTGGAGGGACATATTGTAGTTCTGTATAGTGCGCTTAGATGGACAATGGAAGCCGTGATAATTACTTTTAAATATTACAATAGACGGTTTCTAGTTTGTGTCAATATCTCTTTTTGAATGACATGACAAATATGTACCTGTAATAGCTATGTGTTAACCCATTGAGTATTGGAATCGATTTAAGTGAAGCATGTGACACCAGGATAGCCGCCGCGTCGTATTTGCATCGGATCTATACTTTTGGCTGCTCAACTCAACATTTGATCTTTGTATTCCTGTAATTGGCTATGGCCTCTTCCAGATGGAAAGCCAGACACGCCCATATCGAAACAATTGACGGTGTTAACAAGATTGTATTACACCTAAATTGTTAGGCATTTTTCTCCAAAGTGGTCTTGTGTGATTGCTTTGTCATCGTCTCTCACAAGTAATAAGGAAAGGTATTGAGCACACTAATAACGTGCTAAACCACCTTAGTTGAGTAAACATGGCAATATTATCAGTTAAACAAATTGATTGAAATGAAATAATAAAATTATACTATTTTCTATCTAAAATATTTGGGTAATGTCTAGAATTCAGGAAGTAAACTTGCTCATAATATAGGACTTTCTCATAACTGATCTAAATGCGTGTCCCTTTTTAATAAACGGCCATTTTTAATGCGTGTCCCTTTTAAATGGAATGCCATTGTAAATGCGTGTGCCTTTTAAATGGATGGCCATTGTAAATGCGTGTCCCTTTTAAATGGAAGGCCATTGTAAATGCGTGTCCCTTTAAAATGGACGGCCATTGTAAATGCGTGTCCCTTTTACATGGAAGGCCATTGTAAATGCGTGTCCGTTTGAAATGGACGGCAATTGTAAATGGAACCTGACTTTATCCGCCTCAATGGTGTAGTACTAGAGCGTACGTCTCGTTTGCCAGACGGTGCGGGCTTGATCCCCGGCACGGTCAATACAATTACTTTACACATCGCAGTAATGGCTTTCCAACTATAGTGCTAAGGATTGCTGGGTGAACATCAAGACTGTCAGGATAAATGGACACGAAGTACTGATAACTTATCCAGGGAACATCGTAATAGAACTGAAAGATTGTTGTAAGCGTTCTGTTTAGTTTAAACTTACTTATTTTATATCGATTGCAAAACAAGCTTTAAGCTTATATTAATCACGCTCGATGTCTGCTTCCTGGAGACATAACCAGTACTCGCGCCGTTTGTATGGGAAAATACCAAAGGCAGAACCCTGTTATCACGAGATTCGAACCCGAGCTGTTTTAAAATGTGTATTATGAAAAGCAAGCTAATGATAAAATTATATCAAGAAATACAGCGAAACAGCAGTAATGAATCGGACCGCTGTTTTCAAAAGATATATCCGTTACTGGAATTCGTTCGAGTTAAACGATTATTCCGAAATTCACATATTAGACAGCGCCAATGGCAATATTCACGATTTTGCAAACAGTACTGATTCAGATGAGTCGGCTCGTAACGAGCTGTCTCTCTTCTCAAACAATACTAATTCAGATGAGTTAGCTCGTAACGATCTGTCTCACTTCTCAAACAATACTGATTCAGATGAGTTTGCTCGTAACGAGCTGTTTCACATTACTGATTCAGATGAGGTAGCTCGTAACGAGCTGTTTCACAATACTGATTCAGATGAGTTAGCTAGTAACAAGCTGTCTCACTTCTCAAACAATACTGACTCAGATGAGTTAGCTCGTAACGATCTGTCTCACTTCTCGAACAATACTGATTCAGATAAGTTAGCAAGTAACGATCTGTCTCACTTCTCAAACAATACTGACTCAGATGAGTTAGCTCGTAACGATCTGTCTCACTTCTCAAACAATACCAATTCAGATGAGTTAGCTAGTAACAAGCTGTCTCACTTCTCAAACAATACTGATTCAGATGAGTTAGCTCGTAACGAGCTGTCTCACTTCTCAAACAATACCAATTCAGATGAGTTAGCTAGTAACGAGCTGTCTCACTTCTCAAACAATACTGATTCAGTTGAGATATCTCGTAACGAGCTGTCTCACTTCTCAAACAATACTGATTCAGATAAGTTAGCTAGTAACGAGCTTTCTCACTTGTCAAATAATACTGATTCAGATGAGTTAGCTAGTAACGAGCTGTCTCACTTCTCGAACAATACTGATTCAGATGAGTTAGCTAGTAACGAGCTTTCTCTCTTGTCAAACAATACTGATTCAGATGAGTTAGCTCGTAACGATCTGTCTCACTTCTCAAACAATACTGATTCAGATGAGTTAGCTCTTAACGAACTGTCTCTCTTGTCAAACAATACTGATTCAGATGAGTTAGCTAGTAACGAGCTGTCTCACTTCTTAAACAATACTGATTCAAATGAGTTAGCTCGTAACGAGTTGTCTCACTTCTCAAAAATACTGATTCCGATGAGTTAGTTCGTAACGAGCTGTCGCACTTCTCAAACAATACTGATTCAGATGAGCTAGCTAGTAACGAGCTGTCTCACTTCTCAAACAATACTAAACAATTAAAGGTGATGCGGGTAACGGGCTTGGACCTGAAATCAAAACAACTCTAAACAGTTGGAGGTGATGCGGGTAACGGGCTTGGACCTGAAATAACTAGAAATACTGTAAGCAAAGCTTACTGAAGAATACCCCCCGCTTCCCTCCCAAAGCATCGGATACAATGGTAAAGTTTCTACGGTTAAGGAGGAGTTGCGCTTGCAAGGTATCACAGGAGTTCCTCGTAACCTCTTAGTTGAATTATCTTCCCTTGGAAGAATCTGAGGAGAAAAATCCTTCATATACAGTTTGAATCAAATCAAGAAATGTGGAGGTATGTGTACAGGAGTCCCTCGCAGGTAACCTCTAAGTTTAATTATCTCCCCTTGGAAGAATCCGAGTTGTATGATCTTCCTTCATGCATATCTACATATGATGTGTAACCTTCATGTAAAGTTTGAACTTAATATATTTCGTCGTTTAGGAGGAGTAGTGCTTACAAGAAATGTGGATGTATGTGCACAGGAGTCCCTCGCAGGTAACCTCTAAGTTGAATTATCCCAATTGGAAGAATCCGAGGCGTATGATCTTCCTTCATGCATATCTATATATAATGTGTAACCTTCATGTAAAGTTTGAACCAAATCCACTGAGTTGTTTAGGAGAAGTAGTGCTTACAAGAAATGTGAAGGTATGTGCACAGGAGTCCCTCGCAGGTATCATCTAAGTTAAATTATCTCCCATAGGAAGAATCCGAGGTGTATGATCTTCTTTCATGCATATTTGCATATGATGTGTAACCTTCATGTAAAGTTTGAACCAAATCCACTGAGCCGTTAAGGAGGAGTAGTGCTTACAAGAAATGTGGAGGTATGTGCACAGGAGTCCCTCGCAGGTAACCTCTAAGTTGAATTATCTCTCCTTGGAAGAATCCGAGGTGTATGATCTTCCTCCATGCATATCAACATATGATGTGTAATCTTCATGTAAAGTTTGAACCAAATCCACTGAGCCGTTTAGGAGGAGTAGTGCTTACATGAAATGTGGAGGTATGTGCATAGGAGTCCTTAGCAGGTAACCTCTAAGTTGAATTAACTCCCCTTGGACGAATCCGAGGCATATGATCTTCCTTCATGCATATCTACATATGATGTGTAACCTTCATGTAAAGTTTGAACCAAATCCATTGAGCCATTTAGGAGGTGTAGTGCTTTCAAAAATTGTAGACATACGGACAGACAGACGGACAGACAGACGGACATACTTATGGCGTGTATTTGTGGGGTTATTTCCTTTGATGTTAACCCCACAAGCATGCAATTCATTCCGTAATTAACCCCCTTTTACGGAATGAATAATATTACTATGCAAATGAGATACCCGTAACATAAAAATAAACCTATTTGGACCTGAAATAAAGACAACTCTGAACAGTTGGAGGTGATGCTGGTAACGGGCTTGGACCTGAAATAAAGACAACTTTGAACAGTTGGAGGTGATGCTGGTAACGGGCTTGAATCTGAAATAAAGACAACTTTGAACAGTTGGAGGTGATGCTGGTAACGGGCTTGAATCTGAAATAAAGATAACTCTGAACAGTTGGAGGTGATGCTGGTAACGGGCTTGAATCTGAAATAAAGACGACTCTGAACAGTTGGAGGTGATGCTGGTAACGGGCTTGGACCTGAAATAAAGACAACTTTGAACAGTTGGAGGTGATGCTGGTAACGGGCTTGAATCTGAAATAAAGATAACTCTGAACAGTTGGAGGTGATGCTGGTAACGGGCTTGGACCTGAAATAAAGACGACTCTGAACAGTTGGAGGTGATGCTGGTAACGGGCTTGGACCTGAAATAAAGACGACTCTGAACAGTTGGAGGTAATGCGGGTAACAGGCTTAGACCTGAAATAAAGATAACTCTGAACAGTTGGAGGTGATGCTGGTAATGGGCTTGGACCTGAAATAAAGATAACTCTGAACAGTTGGAGGTGATGCTGGTAACAGGCTTAGACCTGAAATAAAGATAACTCTGAACAGTTGGAGGTGATGCTGGTAACGGGCTTGGACCTGACATAAAGACAACTTTGAACAGTTGGAGGTGATGCGGGGAACGGGCTTAGACCTGAAATAAAGACAACTTTGAACAGTTGGAGGTAATGCGGGTAACAGGCTTAGACCTGAAATAAAGACAACTTTGAACAGTTGGAGGTGATGCTGGTAATGGGCTTGAACCTGAAATAAAGACAACTATGAACAGTTGGGGGTGATGCAGGTAACGGGCTTGGACCGGAAATAAAGACGACTCTGAACAGTTGGAGGTGATACTAGTAACGTGCTTGGACCTGAAATAAAGACATCGCTCTTAGGAGTTGCTGAAGCTTTAAATATAGTTTGACGAAGACTACACATATTAGCTATGTACTTATGCTCGTCTCTCTCAGCGCCACAGCACATTAAACTGTAATATGTTAGAGTGAAATAATCAAAGTAAGGCCAAAACCCGATAGCTCAGTCGATAGGGTCGGGGACTGTCGATCCAGTAGTTCGATTCCCAGCTTGGTCAACTTTATTTACCACCTTTGACAAAAGCAAATGCGATACATGTCATTCGGTTTCCATTAATGGCTTACATAGTATGTGTTAAAACATCCGGTTATGAATTTCGGATTAAGCGTACAAGGTTCGATCCACGATCCATATGGTCTGCCCCATCAGCATATTTCCTTGCTTAGTAGTGGTTTGTCACCTAGGGATCATGATTAAGTGTTTTGTCCCAGTGAAGAAACGGCAATATTAATAAAATCGGTGTAAACCAAAACAAAACTAAGTTCTAATTAAACTATATATTGGGCAAACGGAGTAGCTACGTATCTATGTCATTCTAACAATGGCAAGTACTTATATAATTCGACAAGGATTAAACTCACGACAGGTCCTCCAAACTACCCGGAATCACGATGGGTCCTCCAGACTACTCGAAATCACGACGGGTCCTCCAAACTACCCGAAATTACGACAGGTCCTCAAAACTACCCGAAATCACGACGGGTCCTCCAAACTAACCTGAATCACGACGGGTCATCCAAACTACCTGGAATCACAACGATTCCCCCAAACTACCCGGAATAACGACGGGTCCTCCAAACTACCCGGAATCACGACGGGTTCTCCAAACTGCCTGGAATCAGGACGGGTCCTCCAAACTACCCGGATTTACGACGGGTCCTCCAAACTACCCGGAATCACGACTGGTCCTTCAAACTCCCCGTAATTACGAAGGATCCTCCAACTCCTTGAAATCACGACGGGCTCGAAATTAACCTGAATCACGATGGGTCATCCAAACTAACCGGAATCAAGACGGGTCCTCCAAACTACCCGGAATATCGACGGGTCCTCGAAACTATTCAGAATCACGACCGGTCCTCCAAACTACCTGCAATCACGACGGGTTCTCCAAACTTCCCAGAAACACGACGGGTCCTCCAAACTACCCGGAATCACGACGAGTCCTCCAAACTACCCAGAATCGCGACGGGTCCTCCAAACTACCGGGAATTACGACGGGTCTTCGAAAATACTCAGAATCACGACAGGTCCTCCGAACTACCCGGAATCAGAACGGGTCCTCCAAACTACACAGAATCACGACGGGTCCTCCAAACTACCCGGAATCACGACGGGTCCTCCAAACTACTCGGAATCACGACGGGTCCTCCAAACTACCCGGAAACACGACGAGTCCTACAAACTACCCGGAATCACGAGGAGTCCTACAAACTACCCAGAATCACGACGGGTCCTCCAAACTACCAGGAATCATGACGGGTCCTCCAAACTACCCGGAATCACGACGGGTCCTCCAAAAATCCTGGAATCACGACGGGTCCTACAAACTACCAGGAATCACGACGGGTCCACCAAACTACCCAGAATCACGACGGGTCCTACAAACTAACCGGAATCACGACGTGTCCTCCAAACTACCCTGAATCACGACGAGTCTTCCAAACTACCCGAAATCACAACGCGTCCTCCAAACTAGCGGAATTACGACGGATCCTCCAAATTATCCGGAATTTACGGCGGGTCCTCCAAACTACCCGAAACACGACGGGTCATCGAAACTAACGGAATTATGACGTGTCCTCTAAACTACCTGGAATCACGACGGGTCTTCCTAACTACCCGGAATCATGACGGGTCTTCCAAACTACCCGGAATCATGACGAGTCCTCCAAACTATCCGGAATCACGACGGGTCCTCCAAACTAACCGGAATTACAACCAGTCCTTCAAACTTACCGGAATTACGATGGGTCTTTGAAACTACCAAGTATCACAACGGGTCCTCCAAACTAACCGGAATTACGACGGGTCCACATAAGTACCCGGAATTACAACGGATCCTCCAAACTAACCGGAATCACGACGAGTCCTCCAAACTAACCGGAATTACAACGGGTCCTCTCAACTATCCTGAATTACGACGGGTTCTTCAAACTACCCAGAATTACGACGGGTCTTCCAAACTACCCGGAATCACGATGAGACCTCCAAACTAACCAGAATTACAACGGGTCCTCCAAACTAACCAGAATTACGACGGGTCTTCCAAACTACCCGGAATCACGATGAGACCTCCAAACTAACCAGAATTACAACGGGTCCTCCAAACTAACCAGAATTACGACGGGTCTTCCAAACTACCCGGAATCACGATGAGACCTCCAAACTAACCAGAATTACAACGTGTCCTCCAAACTAACCGGAAGTACGACGGGTTCACCAAACTAACCGGAATTACTACGGGTCCTCCAAACTACCCGGAATATCGACGGGTCCTCCAAACGCCCCGGAATCACGACGAGTCCTTCAAACAACCCGGAATCACGACGGGTCCATCAAACTACCCGGAATTAAGCTCACAGAAATACTACCATTAACATCATTGCTTGCCCAAACAACGTACATTTGTACGTCGGTTCATATGTAAAACTTTTAAAATGGTAGAAATTACTTCCCATCATCGGCACTCAGGATAAGCATTACGTCTGACTCTGGTGTCAGGATAAACTAAACCAGGACATGCAGTGATTTAACAAACAAATTGTTGAAAGCGGCTTTAAACTCCATTTATTAATTTCAAACAAACACACTAGAACCTACCAGTTTGATGATTAGTCAGAAAACTACAGTAATGGCAGTTCTTTACTGGAAAATAGACAGTGGGACAGGTGCACATAATTGGTGATATCACACTTGTTGATACTCTATGGGTCGCCCCTCGCGACGCAAAACCTTTTTGAAAACAATATTTTGATTTGATTTGCTTTCAACAACATTTTAGTTATATCATGGCGTTTTCTGGTTGTATTACCAGTACCGCTGGTAGCTTTCAGCCTGACACCAGCCCATCAGTGGTAATGCAAACCTAAGCGCTAAACAGGGATGTCATTACTAGCATTGTTAAAGTCCTTGGTATGACCCGACAAGGGATCGACCCAAGTTGTCCCACGGATTCGATCCCCGACAGGGTCATACCAAATACTTTAAAATGGTAATAATGGATGCCATCTAAGGCAAGGCGCTAAGGGTTGTGGGGTTAGCATTACGAATGACTGGCTTGTGTCAGATAAATGGACCTGCAGTACTGCTAACTTACCCAGAAAACTCCGTGATATAATTGGTCAATTGTTGAAAGCGGTGTAAAACACCAATTTATCAATAAATCAAGCAGTTGTCCCACGATCGATAATATAACTAGTATGTAAGATTAAAATACATATCTATGTAATAAGTTTGTTGTCCCACGCTAGATGATATAACTAGTATGTACGATTAAAGTACATATCTATGTAGACAGTTTGTTGTCCCACATTAGATGATATAACTGGTATGTACGATTGAAGTACATATATATGTAATCAGTTTGTCGCCCCACGCTAGATGATATAACTAGTATGTACGATTAAAGTACATATCTATGTAATCAGTTTGTTCTCCCACGCTAGATGATATCACTAATATGTACGATTTAAGTAAATATATATATGGTCAGTATGTTGCACCACTCTAGATGATATAACTATAGTATGTACATTTAAAGTACATACTATATATGGTCAGTTTGTTCTCCTACGCTATATGATATAATTAAAATGTACGATTAAAGTACATAGCTATGTGGTCAGATTGTTTCCCATGCTAAATGATATAACTAGTTTGTACGATTAAAGTACATATCTATGTAGTCAGTGTGTTGTCCCACGCTCGATGATGTAACTAGTATGTACGATTAATGTACATATCTATGTAGTCAGTTTGTTGTCCGAGGATAGGTGATATAACTAGTATGTACGATTAAAGTACATATCTATGTAGTCAGTTTGTTGTCCCTCGCTCGATATGTAACTAGTATGTACGATTAAAGTACATATCTATTTAGTCAGTGTGTTTTCCAATGCTAGATGATATAACTAGTATATACGATTAAAGCACATATATATGTAGTAAGTTTGTTATCCCACGCTAAATTATATAACTAGTATGTACGATTAAAGTACATATCTATGTGGTCAGTTTGTTGTCCCACGCTTGATGATATAACTAGAATATACGATTAAAGTATATATCTATGTGGTCAGCTTGTTGTCCCACGCTTGATGATATAACTAGTATATACGATTAAAGTATATATCTATGTGGTCAGCTTGTTGTCCCACGCTCGATGATATAACTAGTATGTACGATTAAAGTATATAGCTATGTAGTCAGTTGTTTGTCCCACGCTGTATGATATAACTAGTATGTATGATTAAAGTACATATATATGTCATAAGTTTGTTGTCCCACGCTAGATGATATAACTAGTATGTACGATTAAAGTACATATCTATGTAGTCAGTTTGTTGTCCCACGCTAGGTGATATAACTAGTGTATACGATTAAAGTACATATAAATGTAGTCAGTTTGTTTTCCCACGCTAGATGATATAACTAGTATGTACGATTGAAGTATATAGCTATGCAGTCAGTTTGTCGCTCCACGCTAGATGATATAACTAGTATGTACGATTAAAGTACATATCTATGTAGTCAGTTTGTTGTCCCACGCTAGGTGATATAACTAGTATGTCCGATTAAAGTACATATCTATGTAGTCAGTTTGTTGTACCACGCTAGATGATATAACTAGTATGTACTATTACTATTAAAGTACATATCTATGTAGTCAGTTTTTTGTACCACGCTAGATGATATAACTAGTATGTACGACGAAAGTACATATATATGGGGGTCAGTTTGTTGTCTCACGCAAGATGATATAACTAGTATGTACGATTAAAGTACATATATATGGGGGTCAGTTTGTTGTCTCACGCAAGATGATATAACTAGTATGTACGATTAAAGTATATATCTATGTAGTCAGTTTGTTGTACCACGCTAGATGATATAACTAGTGTATACGATTAAAGTATGTATCTATGTAGTCAGTTTGTTTTCCCACGCTAGATGATATAACTAGTATGTATTACTAACGGTGCCCGGGTAATGCATATGTAAAACATCTAACCGGTCTGAAACGGCACGTACGCGCGAGAATCGCTTTGTTTATATACGTTTTCTCGGCGTTTATGCCCGGTTTTTGTAATGTTTCTGTTTCCCTTAAGCGGGCGTTAAACATATATTTTATGCAATAATATAGGGATAATACACATTTTCGAGGGCGTAACCATCTGCGGACGCCCGCTTAATGTGTGTTTATGCCCGATTGCGAAGCACCAGGGCATAAACACATTTGAAGGGCGTCCGCTGATGTTCACGCCCGAGAAAATGTGTATTTTCGCTATTATTGCATAAAATAAGAGCAAACATCTAATATATATAGTCCGCTGTAACGTTCAGATATACGATAACCGCTGATGAACATGACCCGATAACGATTGACACATTCGAAGTTTAAAATGTAAAAATGGTTTGTCCCATAGATGTTCGTCTCTATAGCGTATCAATACCACTTCATGATAACCAAACTACTTTTGAAGATTGAAGGGTAAAAATGGTTTGTTACATAGATTTTCGCCTCTATAGCAGATCAATGCCACTTCATGATACGCAAACTACTTTTGAAGTTTGAAGGGTAAAAATGGTTGGTCCCATAGATGTTCGTCTCTATAGCAGATCAATGCCACTTCATGATACGCAAACTACTTTTGAAGTTTGAAAGGTATAAATGATTGGTCTCATAGATGTTTGTCTCTATAGCGGATCAATACCACTTCATGCTACGCAAACTACTTTTGAAGTTTGAAGGGTAAAAATGGTTGGTTCAATAGATGTTCGTCTCTACAGCGGATCACTTCCAGATACGCAAACTACTTTTGAAGTTTGAAAGGTAAAAATGGTTGGTTCTATAGATGTTCGTCTCTATAGCGGTTTGCTTGCCTCACCATGTCCAAACAACAGTTCAAAGAAATTAAATATTACATCTTCTATCGATTGTCTAAAAATTTTGAAAACATATCTAACTGTTATGAAACACAAAGAAATATGAGCTGGACGACCGATGTTTTCTCGAGGTTCAGGGATATATCTCTTACAAACTAATCAAACATGTTACTTTATTAATGTTAACGCCACACTAGGTTCACGGATATCTCTCTTACAAAGCAATCAAACATGTTACTTTATTAATGTTAACGCCACACGTGGTTCACGGATATCTCTCTTACAAAGCAATCAAACATGTTATGTTATTATTGTTAACGCCACACGAGGTTCACGGATATCTCTCTTACAAAGCAATCAAACATGTTTCTCCGAGGTTCACGGATATCTCTCTTACAAAGCAATCAAACATGTAACGTTATTATTGTTAAATACACACGACGTTCACGGATATCTCTCTTACAAAGCAATCAAACATGTTACTTTATTATTGTTAACGTTACACGAGGTTCACGGATATCTCTCTTACAAAGCAATCAAACATGTTACTTTGTTATTGTTAACGCAACACGAGGATCATAGATATCTCGCTTACAAAGCAATCAAACATGTTACTTTATTATTGTTAACGTCACACGAAAACCGATATTCGCGTTTAGCGACCAGGAAACGTCCGACGGCATCCGCGCTGTCAGATCAGGATATTCCAAGGACGCCGTCTTGTCATAGAAGTATCATGGAAGCTTCCCGAAAACGCTTCGGACGAACTAACTACATAGATAAACACTTTAATCGTACATACTAGTTACATAAGCTAGCGTGGATCATCACACTGACTACATAGATATGTACTTTAATCGTACATACTAGTTATATAATCGAACGTGGGACAACACACTGACTACATAGATATAAACTTTAATCGTACATACTAGTTATATCAGCTAGCCTGGAACATCAAACTGACCATATATGTATAGACTTTAATCGTACATACAAAGTATATCATCAAGCGTGGGAAAACAAACTGACTACATAAATATGTACTTTAAACTGGGTTCTTACCTTTTTTTCTGTTTTAATTGTTGAACTTCATTTCTAAAATGATTACTAAATGATTTTAAATGTCTTACTGTTTGTTTAATTACCAAATTTAATATAATTGTCTCTGCTTTATCGAACGATACTCGAGTATAGAAAATTATTTGTTTTTTGGGGGGTTTACGAAGTTTTCATTGATATTTAAATGATATCACAGCGATGGTTCACTTGTTTATTCTCGGTTGGTAAACAAACCAGTTCTAGGCTATGCAATGTGCCTTGCCCAAGAGCTCTCCACCATGACCGTCGCGACTTTGGATCGAACCTGTGACGCCAGGTTCCAAATCGGTCACTGCGGATTCCTTATAGAAATGAGACGAGCCTGCTGATATGGAATTTGTTTCTCCCTGTATAGTGAGACTTGGGATCGAACGTTTAACGCCAGGTTCCAAATCGGTCACGGCGTATTCCGTATAGAAAATGAGCCGAGCCTGCTGATATGGAATTTGTTTCCCTCTATATAGTGAAAACTTGGGTGAGCCTGTGACGCCAGGTTCCAAATCGGTCACGGCGGATTCCGTATAGAAAATGAGCCGAGCCTGCTGATATGGAATTTGTTTCACCCTGTATAGTAAAGACTTGGGTGAGCCTGTGCATACATGAAACATGGCTCTAAACATTTCACAATAATAATATTAAGCTCGAGTTCCACATGTATAAATTATTTTAAACACCTGTTCGATATAACTGAAGTACATGTACTATTGAAAATAGCGTTATATATGGACATCATTCTGCTCTGTAGAGCTCGGGGACGTCGTGTATGTTCATATTACCCAATCGTCTCTTTAAATAGCATAGCCTGGTAGCTCAGTCGTTAGATACGCGGTTGATCAGGAATTACGAGTTCGAAAAACAGCTCAGCCAAATTCTCTGCGACGATTGAGAAAAGTCACTATGACAAGGGTCCTTCGTCTTCCACCAAGTGTATAACAGTAACTGTTGAATGGCAGCCAGTTGCTTGGAAAGCATGTTGTGTGGAGTGCTGGGTGGAATAGCCAGGAAACACAAACAATCTCTCGATTTAATCCAAATCTCGACCATTCATGAAAGTACCGTGTCACCCTATTTTCAGATGACCGAGATGTCATGTAGTCATAGTAACCGAATCATGTAGTCATAGTAACCGATTCATGTAGTCATAGTACCCGAAATCATGCAGTCATAGTAACCAAATCATGTAGTCAGTCATAGTAACCGAAATCATGTAGTCATAGTAACCAAATCATGTAGTCATAGTAACCGAAATCATGTAGTCAGAGTAACCGAATCATGTAGTCATAGTACCCGAATCATGTAGTCATAGTACCCGAAATCATGTAGTCATAGTATCCGAATCATGTAGTCATAGTACCCGAATCATGTAGTCATAGTACCCGAAATCATGTAGTCATAGTAACCAAATCATGTAGTCATAGTAACCGAATCATGTATTCATAGTAACCAAATCATGTAGTCATAGTAACCGAATCATGCAGTCATAGTCCCCGAAATCATGCAGTCATTGTACCCGAAATCATGTAACCGAATCATGCAATCATAGTACCCGAAATCATGTAGTCATAGTCCCCGAAATCAAGCAGTCATAGTAACCGAATCATGTAGTCATAGTACCCGAAATCATGTAGTCATAGTAACCAAACTCATGTAGTCATAGTACCCGAAATCATGTAGTTATAGTAACCGAAATCATGTAGTCATAGTAACCGAATCATGTAGTCATAGTAACCGAATCATGTAGTCATAGTAACCGAATCATGCAGTCATAGTACCCGAATCATGTAGTCATAGTCCCCGAAATCATGTAGTCATAGTACCCGAATAATGTAGTCATAGTAACCGAAATAATGTAGTCATAGTACCCGAAATCATGCAGTCATAGTCCCCGAAATCATGCAGTCATAGTCCCCGGAATCATGTAGTTATAGTACCCGAAATCATGCAGTCATAGTACCCGAAATCATGCAGTCATAGTACCCGAAATCATGTAGTCATAGTAACCGAATCATGTAGTCATAGTCCCCGAAATCATGCAGTCATAGTAACCGAAATCATGTAGTCATAGTACCCGAAATCATGTAGTCATAGTAACCGAATCATGTAGTCATAACCGAATCATGTAGTCATAGTAACCGAATCATGCAGTCATAGTCCCCGAAATCATGTAGTCATAGTCTCCGGTCAAATTATCTTCACAATATCACGGAAGCAATGCGTGTGTACACACTTATTTGAAGAAGACATCATAACATACACAATCAAAGGGAATTAACTTCAGCCTTTCGAAATAAATTGAACCCAAAGTTATCTTGTGTAAATTTGCAAAAACATGATCATAGTCACCGCAAATAATCATTGACTCGGTGATTTAGTTGTAAGACCGTCTGTCTCGGGAGACCAGATGCGATCACTGTTCGGGTCATAAAAACGGGATTAAACATGGAAGTAATGGCTTCCCCCCTTTGTTGCTTAGTGTTACGGGGATAACAGAAGTCTGATGTATACGACCGATGTTAGACTACAGAATAACAGAACTGTTATCCACCTAGGATATTTAAATACTGTTGAAAGCGGGGATAACAGAAGTCTGATGTATACGACCGATGTTAGAATAAAGAATAACAGAACTGTTATTCACATAGGAAATTGAAATACTGTTGTAAGCGGGGATAACAGAAGTCTGATGTAGACGACCGATGTTAGAATAAAGAATAACAGAACTGTTATTCCCCAAGGATATTTAAATACTGTTGAAAGCGGGGATAACAGAAGTCTGATGTAGACGACCCATGTTAGAATAAAGAATAGCAGAACTGTTATTCACATAGGAAATTGAAATACTGTTGAAAGCGGGGATAACAGAAGTCTGATGTAGACGACCGATGTTAGAATACAGAATAACAGAACTGTTATTCACCTAGGATATTGAAATATTGTTGAAAGCGGGGATAACAGAAGTCTGATGTAGACGACCGATGTTAGAATAAAGAATAACAGAACTGTTATTCACCTAGGATATTGAAATACTGTTGAAAGCGGGGATAACAGAAGTCTGATGTAGACGACCGATGTTAGAATAAAGACTAGCAGAACTGTTATTCACCTAGGGTATTTAAATACTGTTGAAAGCGGGGATAACATAAGTCTGATGTATACGACCGATGTTAGAATAAAGAATAGCAAAACTGTTATTCACCTAGGGTATTTAAATACTGTTAAAAGCGGGGATAACATAAGTCTGATGTATACGACCGATGTTAGAATAAAGAATAGCAGAACTGTTATTCACCTAGGGTATTTAAATACTGTTTAAAGCGGGGATAACATAAGTCTGATGTATACGACCGATGTTAGAATAAAGAATAGCAGAACTGTTATTCAACTAGGATATTTAAATACTGTTGAAAGCGGGTATAACAGAAGTCTGATGTATACGACCGATGTTAGAATAAAGAATAGCAGAACTGTTATTCACCTAGGATATTTAAATACTGTTGAAAGCGGGGATAACAGAAGTCTGATGTATACGACCGATGTTAGAATAAAGAATAGCAGAACTGTTATTCACCTAGGATATTGAAATACTGTTGAAAGCAGGCATAACAGAGGTCTGATGTATACGACCGATGTTAGAATAAAGAATAGCAGAACTGTTATTCACCTAGGATATTTAAATACTGTTGAAAGCGGGGATAACAGAAGTCTGAAGTATACGACCGATGTTAGAATAAAGAATAGCAGAACTGTTATTCACCTAGGATATTGAAATACTGTTGAAATCGGGGACAACAGAAGTCTGATGTATACGACCGATGTTATAATAAAGAATAGTAGAACTGTTATTCACCTAGGATATTTAAATACTGTTGAAAGCGGGGATAACAGTAGTCTGATGTATACGACCGATGTTAGAATAAAGAATAGCAGAACTGTTATTCACCTAGGATATTTAAAAACTGTTGAAAGCGGGGATAACAGAAGTCTGATGTATACGACCGATGTTAGAATGATGAATAGCAGAACTGTTATTCACCAAGGATATTTAAATACTGTTGAAAGCGGGGATAACAGAAGTCTGATGTATACGACCAATGTTATAATAAAGAATAGCAGAACTGTTATTCACCTAGGATATTTAAATACTGTTGAAAGCGGGGATAACAGTAGTCTGATGTATACGACCGATGTTATAATAAAGAATAGCAGAACTGTTATTCACCTAGGATATTGAAATACTGTTGAAAGCGGGGATAACAGAAGTCTGATGTATACGACCGATGTTAGAATAAAGAATAGCAGAACTGTTATTCACCTAGGATATTTAAATACTGTTGAAAGCGGGGATAACAGAAGTCTGATGTATACGACCGATGTTATAATAAAGAATAGCAGAACTGTTATTCTCCTAGGATATTGAAATACTGTTGAAAGCGGGGATAACAGTAGTCTGATGTATACGACCGATGTTAGAATAAAGAATAGCAGAACTATTATTCACCTAGGATATTTAAAAACTGTTGAAAGCGGGGATAACAGAAGTCTGATGTATACGACCGATGTTAGAATGATGAATAGCAGAACTGTTATTCACCAAGGATATTTAAATACTGTTGAAAGCGGGGATAACAGAAGTCTGATGTATACGACCGATGTTATAATAAGGAATAGCAGAACTGTTATTCACCTAGGATATTTAAATACTGTTGAAAGCGGGGATAACAGTAGTCTGATGTATACGACCGATGTTAGAATAAAGAATAGCAGAACTGTTATTCACCTAGGATATTTAAAAACTGTTGAAAGCGGGGATAACAGAAGTCTGATGTATACGACCGATGTTAGAATAAAGAATAGCAGAACTGTTATACACCTAGGATATTTAGATAGTGTTGAAAGCGGCGTTAACCCTTACCAACATACGGACGCTTTTTGACGCCTCTACAGCAGACGACATTTGAAAACATTGTGACGAGAGGATAAATTGCTCATGATGTTACAATGTTTTTAACTCTGTTGAATAAGTATACTTTCATTTATAGAAATGTTCGATAATATGTTTGTAAAGAGTTATTGTATGTGGGAAATGGTTATTACATCATACACACTGAAGAACTGCCAAATTTCATTGTGAAAACTGATCAAATAATCTGCTTCACAGTTTGTGCATATTTTTGAAGTTTTGCGTCATTTTCAACAAACATTCAGTTGTATCAGGGCAATAGCTTACTTATTCATATACTCCGGGGAAACAATCCAGAACTAGGCTACCTTATTCATATACCATGGGGAAACAACCCAGTACTAGGCTACCTTATTCATATACCCTGGGGAAACAACCCTGTTCTAGGCTACCTTATTCATATACCCTGGGGAAACAACCCAGTACTAGGCTGCCTTATTCATATACCCTGAGGAAACAACCCATGACTATGCTACCTTATTCACATACCCTGTGGAAACATACCAGTACTAGGCTAGCTCGCCAGACGTATGAAATAACATGCATAAACTAAACTGCTTTCTTGTTCATATACCCTGGGGAATCAACCCAGTAATAGGCTACCTTATTCATATACCCTCGGGAAACAACCTAGTACTAGGCTACCTTATTCATATACCCTGGAGAAACAACCCAGTACTAGGCTACCTTATTCATATACCCTGGAGAAACAACCCAGTACTAGGCTACCTTATTCATATACCCTGGGGAAACAACCCAGTACTAGGCTACCTTATTCATATACCCTGGGGAAACAACCCTGTTCTAGGCTACCTTATTCATATACCCTCGGGAAACAACCCAGTACTAGGCTAGCTCTCCAGACATATGAAATAACATGCATAAACTAAACTGCTTACTTGTTCTAACAAACGGATGTCATTACATATATGGGAAAATAGAACAAAAGAGATCAACAAATCTATATTTATATATATGCACAATTAAAACAATAAGTCTGTAAGTGCTTAATATAAAGATACAACATCCCGAATACATCATTTAGACAAGTGTGCCGTCCCGTGCCATAGGCTTACCCTGGTAGACACTTTTCACCTCCTGTGGATTTTCTTTTTCAGGAATCATTACTCTATATCTTACTCCCCCTGAGACGGAATGTGTCGGCCCGGAGCAGTCTGCGCGGATTGCACAGGCTGATCTGGATCGATTGATTTCGCAGACGACACAATGTTGGTTTTCTGGCGGAACGGCTCAAGTATCTTAATAAAACAGTTAAACATATCACTGCTGTAACCGATTGTGTGAAGTCTGTGAACAACTCAACATTACTATTTCTTGAAAATTGCTATGGACTCTTCCAAATACAAAGCTAGACACGTTTATTTAAAAAGAAAATCAATATTGAACAGTTTACACTTGAAAATATACATATATTTATTTATAAAATACGCTCGTCTTCAATGATTTTAGTTACATACCACGAATATCGACATAAGAAAGTTTATAAAAGAGTAATTATGATCAAACCAGTATATCTCAATTTGGTAACTTTTAGACGATCAGTAAACGAGGTCTGTCTGTACTTGTATAGTCGAGTTTTATCAAAACCGATCCTCCTGAGGTGATCTGGATATTCGTTAGGTATTCTGTGACTTATCTCATTTAGGTAACTTTTAGACGATCAGTGAACGAGGTCTGTGTATACTTGTATAGTCGAGTTTTATCAAAACCGTTCCTCCTGAGGTGATCTGGATATTCGTTAGGTTTCGTGTGACTTATCTCATTTAGATAACTTTTAGACGATCAGTGAACGAGATCTGTGTATACTTGTATAGTCGAGTTTTATCACAACCGTTCCTCCTGAGGGGATCTGGATATTCGTTAGGTTTCGTGTGACTCATCTCATTTAGGTAACTTTTAGACGATCAGTGAACGAGGTCTGTGTATACTTGTATAGTCGTTACTTGTCACAACCGTTCCTAGAGAGGTTACCCTGGATATTCGTTAGGTTTCGTGTGACTTATCTCATTTAGTTAACGTTTAGACGATCAGTGAACGAGGTCTGTGTATACTTGTATAGTCGTTACTCGTCACAACCGTTCCTAGAAAGGTTTCCCTGCAGGGTGATCTGGATATTCGTTAGGTTTATGTGACTTATCTCATTTAGTTAACTTTTAGACGTCCATTGAACGAGGTATGTGTATGTACTTGTATAGTCGAGTTTTATCACAAACGTTCCTCAAGAGGTGTGTCATGATGCATGAACGATTTAGAACTTACTACACGTAGAAGCATGCTGATCTGGATATTCGTTAGGTTTCCTGTGACTTAGAGAATTTAGATAACGATCATTTGTATATTTAGTCTAAATGTACATTCTTATAGAATGATAGTTGACATACACTGTTGACAGGTTATTTAGATAACGATCATTTGTATGTTCAGTCTAAATATACATACTAATAGAATGATAGTTGACATACACTGTTGACGGGTTATTTAGATAACGATCATTTGTATGTTCAGTCTAAATATACATACTAATAGAATGATAGTTGACATACACTGTTGACGGGTTATTTAGATAACGATCATTTGTAGTTGCAGTCTAAATAAACATACTAATAGTATGATAGTTGACATACACTGTAGAAGTAGGGTAGTTATTAAGATAACGATCATTTGTATTTTAAATCTAAATGTACATACTAATAGTATGATAGTTGACATACTATGTTGACGGGTTATTTAGATAACGATCATTTGTATTTTAAGTCTAAATATAAATACTAATTGAATGATAGTTGACATACACTGTTGACGGGTTATTTAGATAACGATCATTTGTATGTTCAGTCTAAATATACACACTAATAGAATTATAGTTGACAGACACTGTTGACGGGTTATTTAGATAACGATCATTTGTATGTTCAGTCTAAATATACATACTAATAGTATGATAGTTGACGGGTTATCTAGATAACGATCATTTGTATGTTCAGTCTAAATATACATACTAATAGAATGATAGGTGACATACACTGTTGACGGGTTATTTAGATAACGATCATTTGTAGTTTCAGATAACAGAAGTCTGATGTATACGACCGATGTTAGAATGATGAATAGCAGAACTGTTATTCACCAAGGATATTTAAATACTGTTGAAATCGGGGATAACAGAAGTCTTATGTATACGACCGATGTTAGAATAAAGAATAGCAGAACTGTTATTCACCTAGGATATTTAAATACTTTTGAAAGCGGGGATAACAGAAGTCTGATGTATACGACCGATGTTATAATAAAGAATAGCAGAACTGTTATTCACCTAGGATATTTAAATACTGTTGAAAGCGGGGATAACAGTAGTCTGATGTATACGACCGATGTTAGAATAAAGAATAGCAAAACTGTTATTCACCTAGGATATTTAAAAACTGTTGAAAGCGGGGATAACAGAAGACTGATGTATACGACCGATGTTAGAATGATGAATAGCAGAACTGTTATTCCCCAAGGATATTTAAATACTGTTGAAAGCGGGGATAACAGAAGTCTGATGTATACGACCGATGTTATAATAAAGAATAGCAGAACTGTTATTCACCTAGGATATTTAAATACTGTTGAAAGCGGGGATAACAGAAGTCTGATGTATACGACCGATGTTATAATAAAGAATAGCAGAACTGTTATTCACAAAGGATATTTAAATACAGTTGAAAGCGGGGATAACAGAAGTCTGATGTATACGACCGATGTTAGAATAAAGAATAGCAGAACTGTTATACACCTAGGATATTTAGATAGTGTTGAAAGCGGCGTTAACCCTTACCAACATACGGACGCTTTTTGACGCCTCTACAGCAGACGACATTTGAAAACATTGTGACGAGAGGATAAATTGCTCATGATGTTACAATGTTTTTAACTCTGTTGAATAAGTATACTTTCATTTATAGAAATGTTCGATAATATGTTTGTAAAGAGTTATTGTATGTGGGAAATGGTTATTACATCATACACACTGAAGAACTGCCAAATTTCATTGTGAAAACTGATCAAATAATCTGCTTCACAGTTTGTGCATATTTTTGAAGTTTTGCGTCATTTTCAACAAACATTCAGTTGTATCAGGGCAATAGCTTACTTATTCATATACTCCGGGGAAACAATCCAGAACTAGGCTACCTTATTCATATACCATGGGGAAACAACCCAGTACTAGGCTACCTTATTCATATACCCTGGGGAAACAACCCTGTTCTAGGCTACCTTATTCATATACCCTGGGGAAACAACCCAGTACTAGGCTGCCTTATTCATATACCCTGAGGAAACAACCCATGACTATGCTACCTTATTCACATACCCTGTGGAAACATACCAGTACTAGGCTAGCTCGCCAGACGTATGAAATAACATGCATAAACTAAACTGCTTTCTTGTTCATATACCCTGGGGAATCAACCCAGTAATAGGCTACCTTATTCATATACCCTCGGGAAACAACCTAGTACTAGGCTACCTTATTCATATACCCTGGAGAAACAACCCAGTACTAGGCTACCTTATTCATATACCCTGGAGAAACAACCCAGTACTAGGCTACCTTATTCATATACCCTGGGGAAACAACCCAGTACTAGGCTACCTTATTCATATACCCTGGGGAAACAACCCTGTTCTAGGCTACCTTATTCATATACCCTCGGGAAACAACCCAGTACTAGGCTAGCTCTCCAGACATATGAAATAACATGCATAAACTAAACTGCTTACTTGTTCTAACAAACGGATGTCATTACATATATGGGAAAATAGAACAAAAGAGATCAACAAATCTATATTTATATATATGCACAATTAAAACAATAAGTCTGTAAGTGCTTAATATAAAGATACAACATCCCGAATACATCATTTAGACAAGTGTGCCGTCCCGTGCCATAGGCTTACCCTGGTAGACACTTTTCACCTCCTGTGGATTTTCTTTTTCAGGAATCATTACTCTATATCTTACTCCCCCTGAGACGGAATGTGTCGGCCCGGAGCAGTCTGCGCGGATTGCACAGGCTGATCTGGATCGATTGATTTCGCAGACGACACAATGTTGGTTTTCTGGCGGAACGGCTCAAGTATCTTAATAAAACAGTTAAACATATCACTGCTGTAACCGATTGTGTGAAGTCTGTGAACAACTCAACATTACTATTTCTTGAAAATTGCTATGGACTCTTCCAAATACAAAGCTAGACACGTTTATTTAAAAAGAAAATCAATATTGAACAGTTTACACTTGAAAATATACATATATTTATTTATAAAATACGCTCGTCTTCAATGATTTTAGTTACATACCACGAATATCGACATAAGAAAGTTTATAAAAGAGTAATTATGATCAAACCAGTATATCTCAATTTGGTAACTTTTAGACGATCAGTAAACGAGGTCTGTCTGTACTTGTATAGTCGAGTTTTATCAAAACCGATCCTCCTGAGGTGATCTGGATATTCGTTAGGTATTCTGTGACTTATCTCATTTAGGTAACTTTTAGACGATCAGTGAACGAGGTCTGTGTATACTTGTATAGTCGAGTTTTATCAAAACCGTTCCTCCTGAGGTGATCTGGATATTCGTTAGGTTTCGTGTGACTTATCTCATTTAGATAACTTTTAGACGATCAGTGAACGAGATCTGTGTATACTTGTATAGTCGAGTTTTATCACAACCGTTCCTCCTGAGAGGATCTGGATATTCGTTAGGTTTCGTGTGACTCATCTCATTTAGGTAACTTTTAGACGATCAGTGAACGAGGTCTGTGTATACTTGTATAGTCGTTACTTGTCACAACCGTTCCTAGAGAGGTTACCCTGGATATTCGTTAGGTTTCGTGTGACTTATCTCATTTAGTTAACGTTTAGACGATCAGTGAACGAGGTCTGTGTATACTTGTATAGTCGTTACTCGTCACAACCGTTCCTAGAAAGGTTTCCCTGCAGGGTGATCTGGATATTCGTTAGGTTTATGTGACTTATCTCATTTAGTTAACTTTTAGACGTCCATTGAACGAGGTATGTGTATGTACTTGTATAGTCGAGTTTTATCACAAACGTTCCTCAAGAGGTGTGTCATGATGCATGAACGATTTAGAACTTACTACACGTAGAAGCATGCTGATCTGGATATTCGTTAGGTTTCCTGTGACTTAGAGAATTTAGATAACGATCATTTGTATATTTAGTCTAAATGTACATTCTTATAGAATGATAGTTGACATACACTGTTGACAGGTTATTTAGATAACGATCATTTGTATGTTCAGTCTAAATATACATACTAATAGAATGATAGTTGACATACACTGTTGACGGGTTATTTAGATAACGATCATTTGTATGTTCAGTCTAAATATACATACTAATAGAATGATAGTTGACATACACTGTTGACGGGTTATTTAGATAACGATCATTTGTAGTTGCAGTCTAAATAAACATACTAATAGTATGATAGTTGACATACACTGTAGAAGTAGGGTAGTTATTAAGATAACGATCATTTGTATTTTAAATCTAAATGTACATACTAATAGTATGATAGTTGACATACTATGTTGACGGGTTATTTAGATAACGATCATTTGTATTTTAAGTCTAAATATAAATACTAATTGAATGATAGTTGACATACACTGTTGACGGGTTATTTAGATAACGATCATTTGTATGTTCAGTCTAAATATACACACTAATAGAATTATAGTTGACAGACACTGTTGACGGGTTATTTAGATAACGATCATTTGTATGTTCAGTCTAAATATACATACTAATAGTATGATAGTTGACGGGTTATCTAGATAACGATCATTTGTATGTTCAGTCTAAATATACATACTAATAGAATGATAGGTGACATACACTGTTGACGGGTTATTTAGATAACGATCATTTGTAGTTTAAATCTAAATGTACATACTAATAGTATGATAGTTGACATACTATGTTGACGGGTTAGTTAGATAACGATCATTTGTATTTTAAGTCTAAATATCAATACTAATTGAATGATAGTTGACATACACTGTTGACGGGTTATTTAGATAACGATCATTTGTATGTTCAGTCTAAATATACATACTAATAGAATGATAGTTGACATACACTGTTGACGGGTTATTTAGATAACGATCATTTGTATGTTCAGTCTAAATATACATACTAATAGTATGATAGTTGACAGGTTATTTAGATAACGATCATTTGTATGTTCAGTCTAAATATACATACTAATAGTATGATAGTTGACATACACTGTTGACGGGTTATTTAGATAACGATCATTTGTAACTTCAGTCTAAATATACATACTAATAGAATGATAGTTGACATACACTGTTGAAGTAGAGAGTTATTAAGATAACGATCATTTGTATTTTAAATCTAAATATACATACTAATAGTATGATAGTTGACGGGTTATTTAGATAACGATCATTTGTATGTTCAGTCTAAATATACATACTAATAGTATGATAGTTGACATACACTGTTGACGGGTTATTTAGATAACGATCATTTGTTACTTCAGTCTAAATATACATACTAATAGAATGATAGTTGACATACACTGTTGAAGTAGGGAGTTATTAAGATAACGATCATTTGTATTTTAAATCTAAATGTACATACTAATAGTATGATAGTTGACATACTATGTTGACGGGTTATTTAGATAACGATCATTTGTATGTTCAGTCTAAATATACATACTAATAGAATGATAGTTGACATATACTGTTGAAGTGGGGTAGTTATTAAGATAACGATCATTTGTATTTTAAATCTAAATGTACATACTAATAGTATGATAGTTGACATACTATGTTGACGGGTTATTTTTATAACGATCATTTGTATTTTAAGTCTAAATAATAATACTAATAGAATGATAGTTGACATACACTGTTGACGGGTTATTTAGATAACGATCATTTGTATGTTCAGTCTAAATATACCTACTAATAGAATGATAGTTGACATACACTTTTGACGGGTTATTTAGATAACGATCATTTGTATTTTCAGTCTAAATATACGTACTAATAGTATGATAGTTGACATACACTGTTGACGGGTTATTTAGATAACGATCATTTGTATGTTCAGTCTAAATATACGTACTAATAGAATGATAGTTGACATCCACTGTTGACGGGTTATTTAGATAACGATCATTTGTAGTTTCAGTCTAAATATACGTACTCATAGTATAATAGTTGACATACACTGTTAACGGGTTATTTAGATAACGATTATTTGTATTTTCAGTCTAAATATACGTACTAATAGTATGATAGTTGACATACACTGTTGACGGGTTATTTAGATAACGATTATTTGTATTTTTAGTCTAAATATACATACTAATAGTATGATAGTTGACATACACTGTTGACGGGTTATTTAGATAACGATCATTTGCATGTTCAGTCTAAATATAAATACTAATAAAATGATAGTAGTATAGGGGTCGGTTGGGCCCCAAACAGAGATGACGTAATCGGCGGCCATTTTGTTGACCTAGTTACTATTTATAGTATCTCATTTGCATATAAGGATTGACACGAGTAAGGACGCCATTTTGTAGTTATACAATGACTGCGCATGCGTGGCGGCCATTTTGAATGTTCTATATTTAGAATGACATCATGGGTCTATATTTAGAAAGCTTTAACAATGGAGCAAGTGTTTCAGTAGCACCCTTCGGGCGAGACCACCAACGATTTGTCTCTAGCCTTCTACCAATAGATTCTAGCGGGTATGTTCTTGGAACCCTCGAAAATAATAGCGGGGAAATTCGACCTAACCTTTGCTACATTGTTTCGGGAAACCTGACACGAGACATCCATACAACACGATATATCCCTTTAATATGTCGTATAGTCGAGCCGAAGCACGCAGTCAAACATGTATGGTAAAGCAATAAATGTAACGTCTTACCTCGAGAACGTCCAGAGTTCAAATGACAGATGCGCATGTCCTGACACCACGATCTATTTTTAGACGCGTTATTTCACAATCAGAAACACACCAAGTGTCCGAACAATAGACCATTGAAATGTTAATCTCCTTTAAAGGCGCCATACTGTCTGCGTCTATTTATTTAAGGCCGGAAACATGAACAATGCCCCATTGACATGTCAATATCAATCTCCTTTAAAGGCGACACAGTGTCCAGCGTCTATTGATTTAAGAACGGAAACGTGTACAATAGCCCATTGACATGTTGAAAATTAATCCCCTTTAAAGGCGACATACTGTCTGCGTCTGAACACCTGCAACGAACGCGTTAACGCTTGTCTGAGAATAACCCTTTACACTGCTGTTCAAAAGTTTACCCTACATGATGAAAGTTATTATTATGTTTGAATTTGCACTTGAAAAGTGTCACTGTAGTTAAACACGACTTTACCAATTTGATCAGATTTCAAATATAGAGGGAAAAGGAGCCCATTAAAAGCGTCAAATCGGTTTTTGATAATTTGTATCACTATTTACGCTTTAACTTTTTCTCTTTATGTTATCAAATGATAGAAGACCCAAAAAGCTTTCATTTAAACCAAAGTTTGTCGCTATAATTGTTTACCGTTTTCGAGTTATGTAATATGAGAGATTTTTAAACCCCCAAAATGAACTTGCCCCGATCCTCAAGTTTGATATACCATTGGAAAGATCTCGTTGCGCCCTTTTCATATATGAAAAAATTATGGTCCTACGAATATTAGTTCTCTAGTTATCGTCGTTTTAAATATGTGTTTGTTTCAAAGTGCGTCAAAAGTCTTCTCAATGCGTAAATGCCGATATCTCCTTTATTTCTTGTCCGAATGTAGTCGTGTTTGGACTCGTTGAAAACTGTTTCGTAAACTCTATCGATTGAGGAGGTCAAACCTGACGTTTGGTCTGTCTGTAAACCGGAAGTGACGTCATTATATGTTACAATGGTCATATCTTCCTTAGTTCTGAACCGATTTGTATATCATTCGAAAGCGCTCATCGAGATACGGATATATTCGAATTTGAAAGATAACCGATCAATGTTTTCATGACATTGTACTTTAAATAAGCAGCGCAAGGGGTAAATGAAAAACAAAGACATGAATACAATTTCTACAATTTTATTATATAATCAAGTATTGTAGCATAATCAAAATAACTAACACTATTTATTGAACACAGCATTCACAAATCACGATTCATTAAGGGATAAAAATGATTATCAATTCGTCTCATACTCCATCCATGACGTCTATGAATAACTGTCAACCGTTCCGTTATGTTGTAAACGTGGTTAATTTAGGGCTCCCCCCGGCATTTTCTTTCCGATAATTTAGTCACGTAGTCCCGGTGGTCCGTGTATTCGATACCCCTTTTTCGCATTGTCAATCATGGTATGTTGTCTTTTCCTGGATACCTCTGATTTGGCTAGTTCAACAGCTTGAGCCATGGGCGTCACAAAGTTAATGGTAGGTTCTTTCATCTCCCCACCCATCTGAATTTTTTCCACGACGTATTGTCCTTTATGATTAGGTTTCAGTTTCCCTTCAGCCATCCGCTGAAAATGTCGTGTCCACATTTCTACTTTGTCCATCGTCGACGGTAGTAAAGTACACAGCGAGTGATAGTTTTATCTTTATCTATTAGCTGTAACTTTCCTCCCCTTATAGCATGTCTTCACCATCACTGTCGTCGCTACCGTCGTCGTTCTCAGACTTCACTATACCTTCTATTAAATAACGGTGTTTCTTAATGGCCGACTGTATGGCCTGTTCTAGTATCATTCCCTCGGACACGAGTTCGTGTACATCTTCCATGACACGTTGGTGAATGACTCCGTGTTCTAATTGGAATGTGTGGAGAAGCAGTTGGCTATACATACGTAAGACATGTGTTGTATCTTCCGCTACTATTTTTGAGTCTGCCTTTTTCTTGGCCTCGTCATTGGACATTCCATCTCGCTCATACTTTTCCACTTTTTTTCGCCAAGATTTTTCATTATTGTTCGAAGCTTTACGGTACATGACTTCAAACACTTTGTGTTCTTCGCTGACTTTATCTTTTACATCTTCTTCGCTCTGGTCATAGGATATCCACCGTTTTAATGGAGGCGTTTCCGCGTGATCTTCTGAGGCAGAACGCTTATTACACCATCGTTTGACGTGATTTTGTAAAGAATGAACGTCACCAAACACGATACCGCAATCGTCGCAAACGGGCATGTCTAGACTGGTTTTAGACTCGAGGCTGGAATCACTCTCTATGTACTCTACCGGGGTATCCCTTATAGGAATGTTTATATTTGGTTCTCTTATAATATAGGACGGTTCAGACGGATTATTGTGAATCGGATCTTTTAAACGATTAGCTTCTGGAGTGTCTGGTTTCAAATCGACAAGAAGGTAACCGTACGGTTGTTTCGTAGCTTCTTGAAAACGACTCATTAAATAACCCGCCTTTCCAGGATACATTTGTCGCGCTAAGGTCATTACAGGTTGTTGGTCGATTGGATTTTTGAATAAGACTAAATAATGGCAATTTCTTCTCTGAGTTGGATCTTTACTAAAGTATAGATTTTGATTCAGTGCCATGATTGAGAGATTTCTATGGTGTGACCCCTCCGTAAATAGGTCCGTAATCCTCGGGTCTTTGTTGGTCGTTGACATGAGATCGTCCAAAATAATAAGATTGGTCATATTGGGGTTTAAATAAGCGTCATCCTCTAGGTTGTGAGGAATTCCCTGTATAAATTCTACCCTGGGATACACGGTTCTTTTTAAGTCGTCGTATAACGGCTGCCATCTTTTGTAGAGCCATATTATTCGTTGTGGAGCTGGTTGTATCTTGTCAGATTTAAGTATCTTGGTAACAAAGAAGGTCTTCCCGCAGGAGGTGGGTCCACTGACCATACACGTGAATGGATGTTTGAATACAAAGGTACTGTTTTGAGATGTTTTAAAACTTTTAAGGTACAACTTGTCTGTATTTTCTAATTTATTATTAATATCAGAAGAAACAGTGAAGCCCATTTCTGTAGCTCTTTGTGTTGTTGTGCTCAAAGAAAACGGTTTACTGTCCGACGAAGCGTGCCTTCGCTGCATATGACGCATTCTACTATATAGACTAGCAAATGTATCAGCACATTGAGAGCACGTTATTGAATCCATTGTTAGTATCTTTCTTGATGGTGTTCTTCCCTTATAATCTTCTCTCGAACTCTTAACCCGGGGTTTGGTGCACCGGTGCACCGGGAGCTTGGTGCACCGGATATTGGTGCACCGGATAGTGGTGCACCGGGAGCTTGGTGCACCGGTGCACCGGGTATTGGTGCACCGGATAGTGGTGCACCGGGAGCTTGGTGCACCAGGTATTGGTGCACCGGGAGCTTGGTGCACCGGATAGTGGTGCACCGGTGCACCAAGCTTCCGGTGCACCGGTGTACCAAGCTCCCGGTGCACCGGTGCACCAAGCTTCCGGTGCACCGGTGCACCAATAACCAATACCCGGTGCACCGGTGCACCTGTGCACCACTATCCGGTGCACCAAGCTCCCGGTGCACCAATACCCGGTGCACCAAGCTCCCGGTGCACCACTATCCGGTGCACCAATACCCGGTGCACCGGTGCACCAAGCTCCCGGTGCACCACTATCCGGTGCACCAATATCCGGTGCACCAAGCTCCCGGTGCACCGGTGCACCAAACCCCGGGTTAAGAGTTCGAGAGAAGATTATAAGGGAAGAACACCATCAAGAAAGATACTAACAATGGATTCAATAACGTGCTCTCAATGTGCTGATACATTTGCTAGTCTATATAGTAGAATGCGTCATATGCAGCGAAGGCACGCTTCGTCGGACAGTAAACCGTTTTCTTTGAGCACAACAACACAAAGAGCTACAGAAATGGGCTTCACTGTTTCTTCTGATATTAATAATAAATTAGAAAATACAGACAAGTTGTACCTTAAAAGTTTTAAAACATCTCAAAACAGTACCTTTGTATTCAAACATCCATTCACGTGTATGGTCAGTGGACCCACCTCCTGCGGGAAGACCTTCTTTGTTACCAAGATACTTAAATCTGACAAGATACAACCAGCTCCACAACGAATAATATGGCTCTACAAAAGATGGCAGCCGTTATACGACGACTTAAAAAGAACCGTGTATCCCAGGGTAGAATTTATACAGGGAATTCCTCACAACCTAGAGGATGACGCTTATTTAAACCCCAATATGACCAATCTTATTATTTTGGACGATCTCATGTCAACGACCAACAAAGACCCGAGGATTACGGACCTATTTACGGAGGGGTCACACCATAGAAATCTCTCAATCATGGCACTGAATCAAAATCTATACTTTAGTAAAGATCCAACTCAGAGAAGAAATTGCCATTATTTAGTCTTATTCAAAAATCCAATCGACCAACAACCTGTAATGACCTTAGCGCGACAAATGTATCCTGGAAAGGCGGGTTATTTAATGAGTCGTTTTCAAGAAGCTACGAAACAACCGTACGGTTACCTTCTTGTCGATTTGAAACCAGACACTCCAGAAGCTAATCGTTTAAAAGATCCGATTCACAATAATCCGTCTGAACCGTCCTATATTATAAGAGAACCAAATATAAACATTCCTATAAGGGATACCCCGGTAGAGTACATAGAGAGTGATTCCAGCCTCGAGTCTAAAACCAGTCTAGACATGCCCGTTTGCGACGATTGCGGTATCGTGTTTGGTGACGTTCATTCTTTACAAAATCACGTCGAACGATGGTGTAATAAGCGTTCTGCCTCAGAAGATCACGCGGAAACGCCTCCATTAAAACGGTGGATATCCTATGACCAGAGCGAAGAAGATGTAAAAGATAAAGTCAGCGAAGAACACAAAGTGTTTGAAGTCATGTACCGTAAAGCTTCGAACAATAATGAAAAATCTTGGCGAAAAAAAGTGGAAAAGTATGAGCGAGATGGAATGTCCAATGACGAGGCCAAGAAAAAGGCAGACTCAAAAATAGTAGGGGAAGATACAACACATGTCTTACGTATGTATAGCCAACTGCTTCTCCACACATTCCAATTAGAACACGGAGTCATTCACCAACGTGTCATGGAAGATGTACACGAACTCGTGTCCGAGGGAATGATACTAGAACAGGCCATACAGTCGGCCATTAAGAAACACCGTTATTTAATAGAAGGTATAGTAAAGTCTGAGAACGACGACGGTAGCGACGACAGTGATGGTGAAGACATGCTATAAGGGGAGGAAAGTTACAGCTAATAGATAAAGATAAAACTATCACTCGCTGTGTACTTTACTACCGTCGACGATGGACAAAGTAGAAATTCTCAGACAAGCGTTAACGCGTTCGTTGCAGGTGTTCAGACGCAGACAGTATGTCGCCTTTAAAGGGGATTAATTTTCAACATGTCAATGGGCTATTGTACACGTTTCCGTTCTTAAATCAATAGACGCTGGACACTGTGTCGCCTTTAAAGGAGATTGATATTGACATGTCAATGGGGCATTGTTCATGTTTCCGGCCTTAAATTAATAGACGCAGACAGTATGGCGCCTTTAAAGGAGATTAACATTTCAATGGTCTATTGTTCGGACACCTGGTGTGTTTCTGATGTGAAATAACGCGTCTAAAAATAGATCGTGGCGAAATAAAGTGGAAAAGTATGAGCGACATGGAATGTCCAATGACGAGGCCAAGAAAAAGGCAGACTCAAAAATAGTAGCGGAAGATACAACACATGTCTTACGTATGTATAGCCAACTGCTTCTCCACACATTCCAATTAGAACACGGAGTCATTCACCAACGTGTCATGGAAGATGTACACGAACTCGTGTCCGAGGGAATGATACTAGAACAGGCCATACAGTCGGCCATTAAGAAACACCGTTATTTAATAGAAGGTATAGTGAAGTCTGAGAACGACGACGGTAGCGACGACAGTGATGGTGAAGACATGCTATAAGGGGAGGAAAGTTACAGCTAATAGATAAAGATAAAAATATCACTCGCTGTGTACTTTACTACCGTCGACGATGGACAAAGTAGAAATGTGGACACGACATTTTCAGCGGATGGCTGAAGGGAAACTGAAACCTAATCATAAAGGACAATACGTCGTGGAAAAAATTCAGATGGGTGGGGAGATGAAAGAACCTACCATTAACTTTGTGACGCCCATGGCTCAAGCTGTTGAACTAGCCAAATCAGAGGTATCCAGGAAAAGACAACATACCATGATTGACAATGCGAAAAAGGGGTATCGAATACACGGACCACCGGGACTACGTGACTAAATTATCGGAAAGAAAATGCCGGGGGGAGCCCTAAATTAACCACGTTTACAACATAACGGAACGGTTGACAGTTATTCATAGACGTCATGGATGGAGTATGAGACGAATTGATAATCATTTTTATCCCTTAATGAATCGTGATTTGTGAATGCTGTGTTCAATAAATAGTGTTAGTTATTTTGATTATGCTACAATACTTTATTATATAATAAAATTGTAGAAATTGTATTCATGTCTTTGTTTTTCATTTACCCCTTGCGCTGCTTATTTAAAGTACAATGTCATGAAAACATTGATCGGTTATCTTTCAAATTCGAATATATCCGTATCTCGATGAGCGCTTTCGAATGATATACAAATCGGTTCAGAACTAAGGAAGATATGACCATTGTAACATATAATGACGTCACTTCCGGTTTACAGACAGACCAAACGTCAGGTTTGACCTCCTCAATCGATAGAGTTTACGAAACAGTTTTCAACGAGTCCAAACACGACTACATTCGGACAAGAAATAAAGGAGATATCGGCATTTACGCATTGAGAAGACTTTTGACGCACTTTGAAACAAACACATATTTAAAACGACGATAACTAGAGAACTAATATTCGTAGGACCATAATTTTTTCATATATGAAAAGGGCGCAACGAGATCTTTCCAATGGTATATCAAACTTGAGGATCGGGGCAAGTTCATTTTGGGGGTTTAAAAATCTCTCATATTACATAACTCGAAAACGGTAAACAATTATAGCGACAAACTTTGGTTTAAATGAAAGCTTTTTGGGTCTTCTATCATTTGATAACATAAAGAGAAAAAGTTAAAGCGTAAATAGTGATACAAATTATCAAAAACCGATTTGACGCTTTTAATGGGCTCCTTTTCCCTCTATATTTGAAATCTGATCAAATTGGTAAAGTCGTGTTTAACTACAGTGACACTTTTCAAGTGCAAATTCAAACATAATAATAACTTTCATCATGTAGGGTAAACTTTTGAACAGCAGTGTAAAGGGTTATTCTCAGACAAGCGTTAACGCGTTCGTTGCAGGTGTTCAGACGCAGACAGTATGTCGCCTTTAAAGGGATATGCTCCCAAATGAAATTTAAATAAGATTTTACTGAAATTTTGTTGAAATGACATTTAAACCTTAATTAACAAAATAACAAAAAGAAAATATAGGGTCACCAGGTTTATTTTTTTTTTACAGGCTCCTGAAAATATGAGGTTTTATATATTTTTCTACATTTTGGTCGAGAAAAATAAAATGTTCTATTAAGACTAGAGATGTCTACTTTCAGATATATTTTGCAATTTGCCATTGTCTGACCACTATGATATAACATTAACATCATATCTCGGTCTAAAAAAATATATTTTGAAACAAAACCTTGAAGAAATTGAAAAAAATAAGCAAATGAACAACTATAACAAGCAGTCCACTGACACTTTATATTGAGCAAGATTATTTCATTAGCTATCCATAAATGCAAAGAAATATATGTGTCACCGTGCTTATTTTCAAAATAATCACAAAAATATACATGTATGTTACAAACAATTTTTACAAAAAATGATCAAAAATCAAGATAAAATTCAATGGCAATACTTTGACTTGTCATGGCTGTCTATAGCTGGCAAAGAATAATGAAATCAAGGCCTCATATTTGTAAATGTGATCAATTTCAACATTAAATCACATGAGACGATTCTTAAATGTACCCACAAAATAGGGTTTAGTGAAGCAATAAGTGAGATATTGAGGGAAAAAGAGTAGTTCACCCCTTCTTATCTGCACCTCATGAAGGAAAATTGTTCTCATTTTTTTTACCCTCTGTTCTTGCCTGGTACAACCACATCTTGACAGGATGTGGCAAATATGTTGTCCCTTTTCCCCCATATAAACAATATTTGATACATCATGGCTTTTGAAAACATAGTGAAGCAATAAGTGAGATATTGAGGGAAAAAGAATAGTTCACCCCTTCTTATCTGCACCTCATGGTGGAATATTTTTTCTCATTGTTTTACCCTCTGTTCTTGCCTGGTACAACCACATCTTGACAGGGTGTGGCAAATATTTTGACCCTTTTCCCCATATAAACGACATTTGATACATCATGGCTTTTGAAAACATAGTGAGAAAATGTAAAATTGTTCATAATGAGCAATTTTACCTTTTCCGAAATCTTACAGTCTGTTAAACGAATGAACGCCTGACCTTATAAAAAATAAAACAACATATATACTTATTGAACTTAAATACATGATATGTTTGGGTTATTTCAATATATGTTTTTCAAAATTCTTATAACTTTCTACAATTTGCCTATTAATTAACCCTTCACCTCATATAGACGCTTTCTGACGTCTCTGCAGCAGATGGCTTTTTGAAAACATTGTGACAAACGAAGAAATTGCTCAAAACGAGGAATTTCTCCTTATGTCAGAATGTTTTCCACTTTTAGTCATAGGTTATCCATTCAATTATAGAGATTTTCCAATTTTTTACAAAATATGTTCAAAGTCGTCTGCTGCAAAATTGTTGTACGACTATGTGGGAAAGGGTTAACTTGTTTCTTGTTTGGGGACTGACACTGCTTAATTAATTGTTCTTGCTTTCACACAACCTAGGCTTTGTCTATTAACAATTACATATGTATTAATATCACTCCATTTTGTAACTGTATGGTCCAGGTCCTTTCTACTTTTAGACAGTGTTGTTGTGTTGTCATTCATTATTAATGTTTATACTCTTTCACCCTCTTTCTTTGATTAAATCTACACCAACATCTGATTCCATAGCGTTAGCACAACATGACCATTTTTTTTAACACATTTGAGATGGAGTTTTTTCATATTCAGATTTGGCAGTCAGATACCTGTACAGCAAATACGCACTTTCTCGGAGGTTTTGCCGAAGAGTGTACCCACACCTGATTTACTGTCATAAGCTCTACTGCTGCCGCGCTTCTTCTAACCCATGTCATACTTGAAAGTGACCTCCCTGGAGATTTCTGAATTATCCGTGGGCACCCTGAAACAAATATAACTTTTATGTCAACACTCATATGAAGGGGAAAATATCAGGGAGTAAAGCCCCTATTCAAGAAAACAGATAGAGAAAAAAACAAGAGGGCCTAGATGGCTCTAAATCTATCATTTGAGTATAGTAGCAAATGCTACTTCTTATAAAGGTAAAAATTTGACAAAGAATGGGAACGAACTGCAAACTAGACAGCTAAACTATCTTGAAATCAGACGAAAACATTAATTGGAATTAAATTTTAAAGTTTTGCCAGAAAACGCCATGATATAACTGAACCATTGTTGAAAGCGGCATTAACCCTTTCCCTCAAATACAAGCTTTCTGACGCCTCTGCAGCAGACAGCCTTTTGAAAACATAGTATTTTCTCCTTTTGCTACAATGTTTTCCAGTTTTAGTCATAGGTTATCCATTCAATTATAGACATTTTCTATTTTTTGACAAAATATGTTCAGTCGTCGGATGTAAAATTGTTGTATGAAGGAAAGGGTTAAACACCAAATAATCAATCTTCAGAAGTTTTTGGAATCTTTTGAAATCCTTTTTTGAAAAAGAAGCAATAATTCAGAATTTCTCCTTGAACCAAAATGTTTACTATTCTTAAATATTTTTAAACTTTTGAATGCAAAGAATTTGAGGGCTATGTCATACATCTGAAATACTGTTGAAAACAACATAAAACACAAAACAGTGAAGATATCGAACGATGAAAGAAAACTTACTCCCAAAAATCACCTTGCCGCACAGGAATCTCTTGCCACATTCTGACTGTGTGGGTCAACTTCTTCCCGTCGTCTCATCAATGCTGTGTGGTGAAGGCATTTTATTTCCATTGTCGCCATTAGCCCATTCATCTGCCTGTATGTAACTATGTTAAGCCTGCGTGCATGACACCTGTAAAACAAAACATTGATTCTTATAATTCAGCTGTTATGAATAATCAAATGATTTAATGACATTGGAATTCTGCATATCTACCAAAGTATTGGAATCTAAAATATTACAATGTAAATATAATAACAAATGTCATAGATCTATGAAAAAAAAAAAATTCTGATCAATTATTAAATTCTCAAAAACTATGTTTTCAAACCTGTCAAATCAGTATTTCATCATTCACCATCACATACACCGATTTAATTTTTTGACCTTGCAAACAATAAAAACACTAAGATAAATCCTTTCCCTCGTACAGAAGCATTTCGACGCCAGACAACTTTTGAAAAACATTGTGGCTAAAGGAGAAATTGCTCGAGTCAATATGAGCAATTTCTCCTTTTGCAAGAATGTTTTCCACTCATACAGACAAACAGAATATATTTTGTTGTCTTTGCATACAATAAAGACACTAATGACTAATGTAAATCCTTTCCGATATATCAGGGTCTTAAGACCCTGGATATATACAGACACATTTTGACATCTGTGTAGCAGAAAACTTTTTAAAAACATTGTGAGCAATTACTCATTTTGCAAGAATATTTTCCAGTCTTTTTAATAACAATTTCTTCATTTGTTTAAATTGTTAAGATTTCCTGAATTTGTAAAATTGTCTAGATGTTTTCAGTCGTCTGCTGCAGATTTGTTGTATGTGGGAAAGGGATAATGTTCTTCTTACAAACCTATCATATATGTTAAAATCATATGAAAATGTGTTTCTGGAGTGTTAAAAATATGTAAACCCACTGAAAAATTTACTTTATATGTGAATACTAACCAAGAAATGTTAATGTCATAAATTGGCATTCCTTTCTCATTTTCGTCAGGTGGGATATGGCTCTTTCCAGTTGTCTGCGAGTTGACTAATCTTCAGTCACAGGCAATATATAACATGCTGGCATATTCTACATGTTGTTCTCTTTCAATTTTGAGTAAGAGAAAAGGCATTGAACAGTTTCTGCAGGCTCTAAGATGGTCAGCTAGATGTCTCAAATCAATAATTCTTCGCCCATTACCCCACCCACTTTTCATGCCTTCAACTGTGTGTTTGTCTGTCTCGATTTCGCCTTCTTCATATTATTGGGATCTTTCTCTGCCTCTAAGCGAAAGCTCTAGAAGTCTTGCCTGTCTACCTGCTTTCACAAACTTTCCTTTTCATCTACGTTTCATGTTTTTACTGATTGTTGACATATTAATCTGAAGATTTTTCACAACCGGAAATTAGAAGGGGAAGTAACTCATGCTAGAATTTTAGAAAAGTTGTACTTCCCCGATTATGGTTCTTGGTGCCAAGATTCTTATCTCTCAGATGGCGTATGATATGGGCGAGTATCCCTTTAAAGGGGATTAATTTTCAACATGTCAATGGGCTATTGTACACGTTTCCGTTCTTAAATCAATAGACGCTGGACACTGTGTCGCCTTTAAAGGAGATTGATATTGACATGTCAATGGGGCATTGTTCATGTTTCCGGCCTTAAATAAATAGACGCAGACAGTATGGCGTCTTTAAAGGAGATTAACATTTCAATGGTCTATTGTTCGGACACCTGGTGTGTTTCTGATTGTGAAATAACGCGTCTAAAAATAGATCGTGGTGTCAGGACATGCGCATCTGTCATTTGAACTCTGGACGTTCTCGAGGTAAGATGTTACATTTATTGCTTTACCATACATGTTTGACTGCGTGCTTCGGCTCGACTATACGACATATTAAAGGGATATATCGTGTTGTATGGATTTCTCGTGTCAGGTTTCCCGAAACAATGTAGCAAAGGTTAGGTCGAATTTCCCCGCCATTATTTTCGAGGGTTCCAACAACATACCCGCTAGAATCTATTGGTAGAAGGCTAGAGACAAATCGTTGGTGGTCTCGCCCGAAGGGTGCTACTGAAACACTTGCTCCATTGTTAAAGCTTTCTAAATATAGACCCATGATGTCATTCTAAATATAGAACATTCAAAATGGCCGCCACGCATGCGCAGTCATTGTATAACTACAAAATGGCGTCCTTACTCGTGTCAATCCTTATATGCAAATGAGATACTATAAATAGTAACTAGGTCAACAAAATGGCCGCCGATTACGTCATCTCTGTTTGGGGCCCAACCGACCCCTATACTACTAATGATAGTTGACATACACTGTTGACGGGTTATTTAGATAACGATCATTTGTATGTTCAGTCTAAATATACATACTAATAGTATGATAGTTGACATACACTGTTGACGGGTTATTTAGATAACGATCATTTGTATGTTCAGTCTAAATATAAATACTAATAGAATGATAGTTGACATCCACTGTTGACGGGTTATTTAGATAACGATCATTTGTAGTTTCAGTCTAAATATACGTACTAATAGTATAATAGTTGACATACACTGTTAACGGGTTATTTAGATAACGATTATTTGTATGTTCAGTCTAAATATACGTACTAATAGTATGATAGTTGACATACACTGTTGACGGGTTATTTAGATAACGATTATTTGTATTTTTAGTCTAAATATACATACTAATAGTATGACAGTTGACATACACTGTTGACGGGTTATTTAGATAACGGTATTTGTAGTCTAAATATAAATACTAATAGTATGATAGTTGACATACACTGTTGAAGGGTTATTTAGATGACGATCATTTGTATTTTAAGTCTAAATATAGATACTAATAGTATGATAGTTGACATACACTGTTGAAGGGTTATTTAGATGACGATCATTTGTATTTTCAGTCTAAATATAAACACTAATAGAATGATAGTTGACATACCCTGTTGACGGGTTATTTAGATAACGATCATTTGTATTTTAAGTCTAAATATACATACTAATAGAATGATAGTTGACATACACTGTTGACGGGTTATTTGGATAACGATCATTTGTATTTTAAGTCTAAATATACATACTAATAGTATGATAGTTGACATACACTGTTGACGGGTTATTTAGATAACGATTATTTGTATTTTCAGTCTAAATATACATACTAATAGTATGATAGTTGACATACACTGTTGACGGGTTATTTAGATAACGATTATTTGTATTTTAAGTATAAATATACATACTAATAGTATGATAGTTGACATACACTGATGAAGTTGCGTAGTTTTTTAGAAAACATATTTGGAAAAGGTGTTAACTATTTTGACGTTTCTGGTTATATAGCCATACTACATTTATGTACACAAATAATAATCCATAACATTGCTTGTATTATTCCTTTACTTTATAATGACGTTCTTGATTGAGTTGACGTAACTAAGGTATATTAAAAACATTGTGGGAAAGGAAGAAACTGTCAATAATGAAGACTTTCTTTCTACCATTTTACACTCACATGTACATATATTTACCGGCTGTTAAACCAGACTCGAATATCTGACGCATTCACATTTGAAATATGACGAAATGATATACAGAATAAGTAAATCTCAGAATGCGTTTCTGGCGTGCGATATTTATCAATACAATTTGGAAATGGACGAAAGAGCTTATTTGATTAACTAGCCATTCCATCAAAAGGCACTTTCTTTTGTGTCTCGAAATAGTTATGTTTCACGGGAAACAAGTGAGTTTTTGTCGTAAAAAAAACGTTATATACAAGTTTGTAAAATAATGATTGATTGGCATTTAACGCCGTTTTCAAAGATGTGTCGTTAATATGACGGAGGCTTGTACAATAAGCGGGCGTACACGAATATATGTGCTTATTATAGATACAGATTAGTTTGTTCATCCACACAGTATGGTCTAGATCTGCACTGTTAATACATTTGTTATTTCAGCAGACGCTTCTGATAAGCATTTACATAACATATAATAGATGTGCAGACATTTCTTTATATACACATGCAACTTACTTTGTTTAAACATGGAAAAGTTCTTCTTAATACACTCCTACTTCTACTGTTGAGTGTAAAAACTCAGATTTTTCTAGAACTTTTCGAGATGAGATCATTTGTGAATCGTATGAAGTAAACTGAATCAATACACTTATAGGTCATAAAAGTCATGATCATTTACAGCATTAGCTATCTGGTACGCACAGTTTATGAATTTACATATTAATGGGATAGAATGGGAGTTGACAAACACAGAGTGGGGTAGTTAGTTAGAAAATACATTTGGAAAAGGTGTTCACAATTTTGACTCGTTCGTTATAACACGCACGTTAATACCACCCCGGATAGAATTCCCAAATCATGTAGACTCACGCGCTCGTAAATATTACTCCGGATAGAATTCCCGTATCAAAAACTCATGTAGATTCACTCGTTCGTTATTACACGCGTAAATATCACTCAGGATTGAATTCCTGTATCAAAAACTTGTGTAGACTCAATCGTTCGTTATTACACGCGTAAATATCACGCAGGATAGAATTCTCGTATTAAAAACTTGTGAAGACGCAATCGTTTGTTATAACACGCGCGTAAATATCACTTCGGATAGAATTCCCGTATTAAAACCACGTGTAGACGCACTCGTTCTTTATTATACGTGCGTAGATATCACTCCGGATAGAATTCACGTATTCAAACCTCGTGTAGACTCACTCGTTCTTTATTATACGTGCGTAGATATCACTCCGGATAGAATTCACGTATTAAAACCACGTGTAGACTCACTCGTTCTTTATTATACGTGCGTAGATATCACTCCGGATAGAATTCACGTATTAAAACCACGTGTAGACTCACTCGTTCTTTATTATACGTGCGTAGATATCACTCCGGATAGAATTCACGTATTAAAACCACGTGTAGACTCACTCGTTCTTTATTATACGTGCGTAGATATCACTTCGGGTAGAATTCACGTATTAAAACCTCGTGTAGACTCACTCGTTCTTTATTATACGTGCGTAGATATCACTTCGGATAGAATTCACGTATTAAAACCACGTGTAGACTCACTCGTTCGTTATTACATGTGCGTAAATATCACTCCAGATATAATTCCCATATTAAAAGCTCGTGTAGACTCACTCGTTCGCTATTACTGAAACGTAAATGTCACTCCAGATATAATTCCTGTATCAAAGCCTCGTGTAGACGCACTCGTTCGTTATTACACACGTGTAAATATCACTCCGGATAGGATTCCCGTATCAAAAACACGTGTAGACTCACTCGTTCGTGGTTACACGCACGAGTAAATATCACTCCAGATATAATTGTCGTATCAAAACCTCGTGTAGACTTACTCGTTCTTTATTACACTCGCGTAAATATCACTCCGGATAGAATTCCCGTATTAAAAACTTTCGTAGACTCACTCGTTCGTTAAAAAATACACGTAAATATCACTCCGGATATAATTCACGTATCAAAAACTCGTGTAGACTCACTCGCTTGTTATCATACATGCGTAAATATCACTTCGGATAGAATTCCCGTATTAAAACATCGTGAAGACGCACTCGTTCATTATTATACGTGTGTAAATATCAAACCAGATAGAGTTCCCGTATCAAAACCTCGTGTAGACGTACTCGTTCGTTATTACAAGCGTGTAAATATCACTTCGGATATAATTCCCGTATCAAAACCTCGTGTAGACGTACTCGTTCATTATTACACACGCGTAAATATCACTCCGGATAGAATTCCGGTATTAAAACTTCGTGAAGACGCACTCGTTCATTATTACACGCGCATAAATATAACTCCGGATAGAATTCACGTATCAAAATCTCGTGTATAAGCACTCGTTCGTTATTATATATACGCGTAAATATAACTTCGGGTAAGATTCAAGCATCAAAAACTCGTGTCAACGCACTCGTTCGTTATTACATGCGCGTAAATATCACTCGGATATAATTAATTTATCAAAACCTCGTGAAGGCTCACTCGTTCGTTATAACACGCGCGTAAATATCACTCCGGATAGAATTCCCGTATCAAAAACTCTTGTAGACGCACTCGTTCATTATTACACGCGCCTTAATATCAATCTGGATATAATTCACTTATCAAAACCTCGTGTAGACTCACTCGTTCGTTATTACACATGCGTAAATATCACTCCGGATAAAATTCACGTAGCAAAACCTCGTGTCGGCGCACTCGTTCGTTATTACATGCGCGTAAATATCACTCCGGATATAATTAATTTATCAAAACCTCGTGAAGAATCACTCGTTCGTTATAACACGCGCGTAAATATCACTCAGGATATAATTCACTTATCAAAACCTCGTGTAGACTCACTCGTTCGTTATTACACATGCGTAAATATCACTCAGGATAGAATTCCCGTATCAAAAACTAGTGTAGACGCACTCGTTCATTATTACGCGCGCCTTAATATTAATATGGATATAATTCACTTATCAAAACCTCGTGTAGATTCACTCGTTCGTTATTACACATGCGTAAATATCACTCCGGATAAAATTCACGTAGCAAAACCTCGTGTAGAGGCATTTATTTATTATTACACGTGCATAACTCCGGATATAAGTCCCGTATCAAAACCTCGTGTAGGCTCACTCGTTCGTTATTACACACGCATACATATCACTCCGGATATAATTTACGTAGCAAAACCTCGTGTATACATACGCACTCGTTCGTTATTACATACGCGTAAATATCACTCCGGATAGAATTCACGTAGCAAAACCTCGTGTATACGCACTCGTTCGTTATTACACACGCGTAAATATCACTCTGGATAGAATTCACGTAGCAAAACCTCGTGTATACGCACTCGTTCGTTATTACACGCGTGTAAATATCACTCCGGATATAATTAACGTAGCAAAACCTCGTGTATACGCACTCGTTCGTTATTACACGCGTGTAAATATCACTCCGGATATAATTCACGTAGCAAAACCTTGTGTATACGCACTCGTTCGTTAATACACGCACGTAAATATCACTCTGGATAGAATTCCCGTATCAAAAGTTGAACTATAAATAAGATGTATAATTGAGCATGAGAAGAAGTACAAGTTGACATAGCTTAGCCCTGGTAGCTCAGTCGATAGCGATACGGGCTGTCAATCCAGGGGTTATGAGATCAAACCCCAGCTAGGCTTACTTTCTTTCCGACGTTTGACAAAAGTCAATGTGACAAGCGTCTTTCACCAATGGGCTAAGAGTCTATGTGGAAAAGCAGCCAGTTGCTCGGAAAGTATGTTGTGTTGAGTAATGGTGTGAGCAAACCAGGACAAATATGAGTAGGTGAACTGGCCGCCGTGATATGACTGAACAATTGTTGAAAACAGCGTTAAACCTCAATCAATCAATCAAAAGCTGCACAGCGTAGGTTCAAACCATCATGTCGACCTGGTCAGTCTCATCATAATCTATGTTGACATCATCCTTTAACAAGCTTGTGCAAGTCATTAGTGAAGGGTGTTTAATTTGATCAGACTGTTTGAATGCGCAGGCTCATCTTGATCTGCACTGTTCACCAGATCAACCTTGTACCTTTTCTAATGCACTGACTCATTCATTGTACACTTAGTGCACGTCCATAATTTCAGCTGATTTGTAACCAAAAATGTCCAAACGGGTTCATCAGTAGACCTGACGCCTGTTTGTATTGTTCGTGTATAAAACCAAGGGCAGGTACGAAATGAGTCACGTTTCGCGATTTGACAGAGGATTACTATTTTACTTCATTTAAAAAACTAACAGTAAATTAATATCTTTAACCCAGTATAGTAGGACGAAAACAACAATACACGCGTATGTTTTATCCCAGCAAAATAATTCGGTAAAGATATAAGCAAGCTGTTTCGTATTGGCGATTATTTGTTGTGGGTTTATTTTGATGGCTGTTTTTGTGAGAGCCAAATCTTCACGCCTCATAATTAAACCATTTTAAAAATGCAAGCATTTGGCACCGCATACATAAACACGTACTATAGTAGTTAACGGGTCTTTCTTCAACGCGGTTCAATCCCCGGCTGCGTAATACCAAATACTTTGAGATTGAAGCAATGGATTTCTCTCCTTGACGTCAGGGGATAACATGACGTCTCACTCGACGGTTTCAGGTACCAAATACTTTGAGATTGAAGCAATGGATTTCTCTCCTTGGCGTCAGGGGATAACATGACGTCTCACTCGACGGTTTCAGGTACCAAATACTTTGAGATTGAAGCAATGGATTTCTCTCCTTGACGTCAGGGGATAACATGACGTCTCACTCGACGGTTTCAGGTACCAAATACTTTGAGATTGAAGCAATGGATTTCTCTCCTTGACGTCAGGGGATAACATGACGTCTCACTCGACGGTTTCAGGTACCAAATACTTTAAGATTGAAGCAATGGCTTTCCCTCCTTGGCGTCAGGGGATAACATGACGTCTCACTCGACGGTTTCAGGTACCAAATACTTTGAGATTGAAGCAATGGCTTTCTCTCCTTGACGTCAGGGGATAACATGACGTCTCACTCGACGGTTTCAGGTACCAAATACTTTGAGATTGAAGCAATGGCTTTCCCTCCTTGGCGTCAGGGGATAACATGACGTCTCACTCGACGGTTTCAGGTACCAAATATTTTAAGATTGAAGCAATGGATTTCTCTCCTTGGCGTCAGGGGATAACATGACGTCTCACTCGACGGTTTCAGGTACCAAATACTTTAAGATTAAAGCAATGGATTTCTCTCCTTGGCGTCAGGGGATAACATGACGTCTCATTCGACGGTTTCAGGTACCAAATACTTTAAGATTAAAGCAATGGATTTCTCTCCTTGACGTCAGGGGATAACATGACGTCTCACTCGACGGTTTCAGGTACCAAATACTTTAAGATTAAAGCAATGGATTTCTCTCCTTGACGTCAGGGGATAACATGACGTCTCACTCGACGGTTTCAGGTACCAAATACTTTAAGATTAAAGCAATGGATTTCTCTCCTTGACGTCAGGGGATAACATGACGTCTCACTCGACGGTTTCAGGTACCAAATACTTTAAGATTAAAGCAATGGATTTCTCTCCTTGACGTCAGGGGATAACATGACGTCTCACTCGACGGTTTCAGGTACCAAATACTTTAAGATTAAAGCAATGGATTTCTCTCCTTGACGTCAGGGGTTAACATGACGTCTCACTCGACGGTTTCAGGTACTAAATATTTTAAGATTGAAGTAATGGCTTTCTCTCCTTGGCGTCAGGGGATAACATGACGTCTCACTCGACGGTTTCAGGATAAAAGAACCAGAAGCACATGAGCCGTCCGACAGTGTGGCCTCAGTGTAATGTATCGACCCAGATCAGCCTGTGCAGTCCGCGCACACTGATCCGGGCCGACACATTCCGTCTCAGGGGGATAGATGTATAGAGTAATGATTCCCGAAACAAAAGTTCCACTGGAGGCGAAAAGTGTATATCCGGGTAAACTTGCGCGGCATGATTAGGCTGATCCGAGTCAATACTTTAAGCAGAGTTCACAATGTTGGTTTTCTCGCGGGACGGCTCACATCATCTTTTCATAGACACCATTTTTATTTATATTTCGTTAATAAATAAACTGGCGAGCGTTCGTTTTCAGCATTACTTCTATCACGCTCATTCGCTAATTCACTGCGTTTTTTCTTATATCTTTGGATCCATGGCATACAGGAAACATACTCTGGCCAAAAGCCTCTACTCTCCACCAACTTACCCAAATCAACATTTTCTCCGTTCAATCTGAATACAACCTTATTTGAGTTTCGGCATAGAAATCTACGAATCATTGTCACCGTATGGCCCCTGCTAGTCACATAATTGGCTCGTTTGTCTGAGATCATATATTTCCTATACCCTCCGACGAAATAGCGTTGTGTACGTTTACGCTTCACGGAGATTAACCCGTCCTCATTCGACTCGTCAGATGAGCGGGATGTGACATGGACTGGGATCGCATTACCATGTCGATTAGCAGGAGGGCCTGCCTCAGCTTATATATCGGAAAATGTTATTTTCTTATTTTTTCTGTATACCATACATTGTGCATTAATAATGTCACATTGAACAGATTTGTTTACAGTCTGACTGTATGTATGGCTTGTACTACATCCGGTTGCGTCATGCACACAGGTCCCGGAAATGTCTCTCTTCCCCCATAATAATGGCCTTCGCGAGGTCCGGATCTGGACTCGAACTTACTTTGATGAAGTCAAACTGTGTTTTACTAGTTGAGACGTAGTTAGTCAACTGATAATAGCTGCAATAACTCAGGGACAACCATTTCGACAAGGGTTGCTATACAGATATCATCGTCATGACTAACATTTCCCATGATGTTTAAACCCATCATCGACAGTTACACCACGGTCTAATTCAAACGTGATACTATCACACGTATCTATGACAGTTACACCACGGACTAATTCACACGTGATACTATCACACGTATCTATGACAGTTACACCACGGTCTAATTCACACGTGATACTATCCCACGTATCTTTGGCAGTTACACCACGGTCCAATTCACACATGATACTATCCCACGTATCTATGACAGTTACATCACGGTCTAATTCACACGTGATACTATCACACGTATCTATGACAGTGACACCACGGTCTAATTCACACGTGATACTATCCCACGTATCTATGACAGTGACACCACGGTCTAATTCACACGTGATACTATCCCACGTATCTATGACAGTTACACCACGGACTATTCACACGTGATACTATCCCCCGTATCTATGACAGTTACACCACGGTCTAATTCACACGTGATACTCTCCCACGTATCTATGACAGTGACACCACGGTCTAATTCACACGTGATACTATCCCACGTATCTATGACAGTTAAACCACGGTATAATTCACACGTGATACTATCCCACGTATCTATGACAGTTACACCACGGTCTAATTCACACGTGATACTATCCCACGTATCTATGACAGTTACACCACGGTCTAATTCACACGTGATACTATCCCACGTATCTATGGCAGTTACACCACGGTCTAATTCACACGTGATACTATCCCACGTATCTATGGCAGTTACACCAAGGTCTAATTCACACGTGATACTATCCCACGTATCTATGGCAGTTACACCACGGTCTAATTCACACGTGATACTATCCCACGTATCTATGACAGTTACACCACGGTCTAAATCACACGTGATACTATCCCACGTATATATGACAGTTACACCACGATCTAATTCACACGTGATACTACCCCACGTATCTATGACAGTTACACCACGGTCTAATTCACACGTGATACTATCCCACGTATCTATGGCAGTTACACCACGGTCTAATTCACACGTGATACTATCCCACGTATCTATGACAGTTACACCACGGCCTAATTCACACGTGATACTATCCCACGTATCTATGACAGTAACATCACGGCCTAATTCAAACGTGATACTATCCTACATATCTATGGCAGTTACACCACGGTCTTATTCACACGTGATACTGAGATTTGGTTTAATACATCAGATGAGAGTGAATGTACAGTTTTCGTGACGCATTGTATTTCCTCACTGCGCTATTTCTCATATGCTAGTACTAGTTGTTTTAACTAGTAATACATCTCTTTGTAGAGACGCCACTGTATCTTTCAATATTGCCATTTCTTGACTTAACTGATAGTTGGGACCCGCAGTTGCAGATTCGTGGCACTGACTTTTACAAAGATTTAGTTTACGCTGAGACACTGATATTACATCGTTCAGTGACGCGTAGTCTTCCCCTTCTAGCATAGATATAATAGTATAGATGTCATGCGATAACTTAACACTTACAGGATCACCTCTGCTGGTGACAATTCGCCTCTTGAGTTCAATGTCTGCATCAAAAGGAAAGTCGTTTCCCGATATGGACGTGACTTCACAATGGCTAATATAAAAGATAGAGTTATAGCCTCTTGATTTAAATGATCCTGCATTCGCGTGTATTACACGTGGATTAGGTTTAAAGTTTCGTTTTCTAAATGAATAAAACTGGGGTATACATACTTCCCATCAAAACTTCTGATTTAGTATTCTGATCTAAAGTTCGAATTTAACGAAACGATTCATTTATTTGCCCACTGATTTCAACGACAATTTGCTCAGATTAAGTCAATAATTATTTCATCAACAGGCATTTCATATTGTCAAACATCTGAAAACGTGAAAATAAGGGTTTGAACCGAGGACGCAGTGGTCAGCGACGAATTTTCTTTATTAAACTAATCTGGATTTGAGAGTTGTGACTCTTCGTGTGTGGGTCAGTATGCTTGTCTTTGCAGGATTTAAAGAATTAGCCGTAACCTCACCAGACATATGAGATAACATGTATAAACTAAACTGCTTACTTGTGCTAACGAAGGGATGTCGTTTCATATATGCGAAAATAGAACAAAAGAGATCAACGAATTTACATTTATATACAAAATTAAAACAATAAGTCTGTAAGTGCTAAATATAAATATACAAAATATGGAATACATCATTTACACAAGTGAGCGTCCCGAGAGAAAACCCGCATTGTGGACTCTGCGTAAAGTATCGACCCGGATCAGCCTTAGCATGCCGCACAGGCTTAAACGAACAAATACTTTTGCCTCCTGTGGATTTTTCTGTTTCAGGAATCATTACTCTATACCTCGATCCCCCTGAGACGGAATGTGTAGGCCCGGATCAGTCTGTGCGGACTGCGCATGACAATCTGGGTCGATACATTACGCAGAGGCCATAATGTTGGTTTTCTCGCCGAACGGCTCAAGTATCTTAATAAAACAGTTAAACATATCACTGCTGTAACCGATTGTGTGAAGTCTGTGCTCAAAAACTCAACATTTCTATTTTGATATTTCTTGAAAATTACTATAGACTCTTCCGAATACAAAGCTAGATACGTTTATTTAAAACAAATCAGTATTGACAATAAACATTTATCTATTTAAACTCCTCTCGTTTTCTAATAGTCACATACCACGAATATTTGTTAAAATAAGAATCCTGATCAACTGTATAAGTACTTGTAAAATCGGAACTTGTCACAACCGTTCCTCGAGAGATTTGTCATTGAGCATAAACTGCATGGTGATCTGGATAGACGGTAGGTTTCCTGTGACTAAGTTCATTTATGTAACTCTTAGACGATCATTGAACGAGCATTATTGTATAGTCGAGTTTTATTACAACCGTTCCTCACGAGGTTGTCATGCTGCATGAACGATTTAGTGCTGACTGCTCGAAGACGCAGGGTGATCTGGTTAGTCGGTAGGTTTCCTGTGACTTTGTTCATTTAGGTAACTTTTAGACGATCATTGAACGAGCATACTTGTTTAGTCTAGTTTAATCACAACCGTTCCTTACGAGGTTGTCATGCTGCATCAACGATTTAGAGCTGACAGCTCGAAGACGCAGGGTGATCTGGATATTCAGTAGGAGTAGTTCATTTATGTAACGTTTGAACGAGGACTGTACAATCTTGTATTCTTGTATAGTCGAGTTTTATCACAACCATTCCACATGAGGTTTCCCATGGTGTATGAACAGACTGCACGTAGACGCATAGTGATCTGGATATTCAGTAGGTTTCCCGTAACTTAGTTCATTTAGGTAACGTTTGAACGAGGTCTGTGCATTCTTGTATTCTTGTATAGTCGAGTTTTATCACAACCGTTCCACATGAGGTTTTCTACGGTGTATGAACAGACTGCACGTAGACGCAGGATGATCTGGATATTCTGCAGGTTTCCTGCGACTTAGCTCATTTTGATAACGATCATTTGTATTTTCAATCTAAATGTGCATACATACTAATAGCATGATAGTTGACATACACTGTTTGGAAAAAGTGTTAACTATTTTGACGTTTCTGGTTATATAGCCATACTACATTTATGTACACAAATACTAATTCATAACATTGCTTGTGGTGTTCCTTTCTTTCATAATGACATTCTCGATTGAGTTGACGTATCTAAGCTACCGTTTAAACAGTGTGGGAAAGGAAGGAAGAAACTGTCAATAATGAGGACTTTCTTTCTAAACAAAAATTACACTCATATGTACATTTATTTACCGGCTGTTAAACCAGACTAAAGCAGTTACGCTTGATTGATTGATTGATTGGGGTTTAACGCCGTTTTCAACAATTTTTTAGTCATATCACGGCGGCCAGTTCACCTACTCATGGGTTTCCTGGTTTTCTCACACCAGTACTGCAGACAACAATCTTCCAAAGCAACTGGCTGCTTTTCCACATAGACTTAGCCCATTGGTGGTAGACGAATGACGCATGTCGCATTGACTTTTGTCAAACGTCGGAAAGAAAGTTGACCGAGCCGGGATTCAAATTCACAGCCCCTGGATTTACAGCCCGCGTTGTTACCGACTGAGCTATCGGGACTCGGCAGTCACGTTTGAACAATGACGAAATTATATACAGAATAAGTAAATCTCAATCTATTCCTTGCGTTTCTGGCGCATGATATTCATCAATAAAATTTGGAAAAGGAGGAAAGAGCTTATTTGATTAACTAGCCATTCAACCCAAAGTATTGTATGTTTCACGGAAAAAAAGTGAGTTTTCGCCGTAAATAAAACAAATATATAGAGTTTGTACAATAATGATTGATTAGCATTTAACGCCGTTTTCGAAGACATTTCATTAATATGACGTCGGTTTGTACAATATTGTTTTTATTGTTCTGTTCCTTCATAGTGACGTTCTCGATGACTTTGGCAAAATGTACTTATAAAACATTGTGGAAAAGAAAGAAACTGTAAATAGTGAGACCATTTTACTTTCGTTAACGACTTCGAGATATCGACATGTTCGAATGAACACGTTAACGACTTTGAGATATCAATATGTTCGAATTAACGGAATCTGTCAATGTGAAAATGTTCAAGTTGGTTTTTCTGAACAGTCTCGGTTCAGACTATTGGCTGTCTATTTAGAAAGAAGTTTCAACAAAGCTTATTTAAGTAATATATGACAGTTTACATTTCGATCGGACTGTAATTTGTAAACAGTGTAGATATTATTCATACTGTGCGGTTGAGATCTACACTGTCCACAAATTACAGTCCGATCGAACTTTTACCTTCTTCCCACGCTAAACGGGTTCATTTCGTATCTTATATCTTATCAAATATTGGCGTATTTTAAATTTGCGATTTAATATTGCGATAACTCAAGTTGGCAGAAATCACTTTTATAACAAGACGAATGTTTGACGCAAAGCATAAAAAAACGCCGCACCGCAATATTTCGTTGCACATGAGGAAATAAAAAAAAGTACATTTAAATCGACAAACATTAAAAAAATATATCTGTAGTTAGTAATGCATATATCGGTATTTGAAACTGACCGTGAACAGTGACGTATAGGACTAATACTAAAGTCGTCTGTTGCAGAAGCACGGTAAGGGTATATACTCGTACGTCGGAAATGGTGCAAACCGTAAATGAAGAAAATTAAGCTTTTTATGAGCAATTTCAACTTGTGCCACAATTATTTCAAAAGTCGTCTGTTGCAGAGGCTCAGTAAGGGTATATATGTGATAAAGGGTTAAAACTGTAAATGGAGAAAATTAAGACAATACATATCAGGTCATAACCTGATTCAGTGTTAATTAAATTATTATCAGAGAGAGTTTCCTGTGGACCCAAAACATTGAATGGGTATACAAATGGTTGCCAAATTCAGTAGATTGGTTCTCCATTTTACTGTATAGATACAGTAGTAATTTCGCTAAACTAAACATGTACATACATTGAATTAATATACCGGCCTTTGTCTTTTTGTTTAATTCGTAAAACTCACACATGTAAATAGATTGTAAAAGGGATGTTTTAAAAGACATTTACCTTAAATTAATATACTTAAGTACAAAGAGAAATCCCGATATGTGGTCACACCGGCAGGTCTATAAATATCCTTGTGCTAAATTTCAAGACATTGCTACTGGAAGCTGGCGGCTTCCAATAACATTAACTACAAAGCATTTTATTACTTTCAAAATTGCCTTTAGTAAGTTTCAAACAATAATGTAACACACGTAATCATTGAAACAAGTTTACAAGTTTATTTTTCAATCAGCACATACAGCACATACATAATAATGTGACAAGAGGTACATTAAATAACAAAAAACACAAGAGGGCCAAGATGGCCCTAAATCGATCACCTAATTGATAGTAAATTAGTAGCAAATATTTAACTGCAAATATCTGGAAAATGTTATCAGGGAGTGCAAATGAAACTGAAAGGAGTCGACACTTCTCAAGAAACAGCTTATCAGTAAAGGCCATTTATATCTTGAAATCTAACAAGAACTTTAATAAGAATGGAATTATAAAGTTTTTGTCTCTTTGCACCTTTCCTGATGCCGCCTTGCTGTCCTGTTTTTCAACGAAATCAATATGGCTTCAACAGTTTATTTAGAGGGTCACTTAAGAAACATTTCTACCAAATTATCTTGCAATCGCACAAGTAGATTATGGAGGAAAAGGATTTTAAAATTTGGGTATTTTTCTCACTTTTCTGATGCCGCAGCAACCAAAGTTCTCGAAGGAAATTTAAATTTTTAAACAATTTTGAAAGAGGATCACCAAAGGAACATTCTTGTGATGTTTTGTAGAAATTTGTCTATTGGAATGGTAGGAGTTGGTTGTCATTTGTAGCTAAAAGTTCAATTTACCCTTTTTGTGATGTCGCCTGGTTGATATGATTGTGTAACCAATCGAAACGGCTTAAACAAATTAAATAGAGGATCATTACAGTAAGATTCGTATTATATTTTCTTAAAATCAGACAAACACTTTCATAAAAATGAAATTTTCAAATTTTGTCATTTTGCCCCTTTTCTGATGCCGCCTGACTGCCATGTTTTTCAACCAATCAGTATGGCTTGAACAATTTTTATAGAGGGTCACCCAAGGAACATTTCTACAAAATTATATTTGAATCTGACAGGCAGATTCGGAGGAGAAGATTTTTAAAGTTTGGACATTTTCTCCCCTTTCTGATGCCGCAGCAACCAAAGTTCTCATTGGAATTTTAATCTTTGAACAATTTTGAAAGAAGACCACCAAAGGAACATTCCTGTGATGTTTTGTGGTAATTGGTCTATTGGAATGGTAAGAGATGGTTGTCATTTGTAGTTAAAAGTTCAATTTACCCCTTTTGTGATGACACCTGGTTGCTATGATTGTGTAACCAATCAAAACGGCTTAAACAAATTAAATAGAGGATGTTTACAGTAAGATTCGTATTATATATGCCGCCTGACTGCCATGTTTTTCGACCAATCAATATTGCTTGATTTTTTTTATAGAGGGTCACCCAATGAACATTTCTACCAAATTATATTTGAATCTGACAGGCAGATTCGGAGGAGAAGATTTTTAAAGTTTGGACCTTTTGCCCCCTTTCTGATGCCGCAGCAACCAAAGTTCTCAATGAAATTTAAATCTTTGAACAACTTTGAAAGAGGGCAACCAGAGGAACAGTCCTGTGATGTTTCACGGAAATTGTCCTTGGAGTTTGGGAGGAGATGCTGTTTAAAGCTAAAAGTTAACGCCGGGCGGACGACGGACAAAAAGTGATCAGAATAGCTCACCTTGAGCCTTCGGCTCAGGTGATCGAAAAAGACGATAAGCGAAAAATAAGACACAAAAAGAACTTACTGTTCAAATAGTATATACAGAGTATTTCAAAGACAAGTCGTCACAACAGTATCTTTTAAAAGCCTTTAGAATAGAGTAAATGTCAACAGTTTTCACCAATTGGCTTACCGTTAATATGGAAAAGTATGCCAAATTGGATTCTGTTGTAATGAAGCCAGGAAATACATGGATAAGTGAACTGGACGCCGTTGTATGAATCAAAAAGGGTTGAAAACTGCATTAAGAACTAATAAATCAACAAATACGCTTGGTACAAATACCTTTTGAGTATCCAGGAAGCAGATATAGAGAATGATTAACACTTTCCCGTTTGTTGACGCTTCTGCAGCAGAATACTTTTAACAACAGATTTATTGGGTGTTTAGTATTCAGTTATATCACGGTGACAGTACACGTATCCATGTGTTACTAACCAGTACTAGACTAGAACATGTGTCTTTCCGAAAGGTACTCCATTTATATTTGATTTATTGGGTGTTTAGTATTCAGTTATATCACGGTGACAGTACACGTATCCATGTGTTACTAACCAGTACTAGACTAAACCCAGTGAACCATTCTATGTTATCTGAACGTGACGGAGACGTTTCCTGACGTTTCCTGACGTCTCCAGCTAACAAGTGCTGAAGACGTTGCCGTCACCCTTTATTGTTACATTTTTACGTATTATTCGACGTATCGGTTTAGTTTTCTGAACGTGTTGAGGACTATTAGAAAACCTTTAAAACCTTTAAAACGCTTTGCCAATACCTGCAATGTATACGTCTTTAGGACGATGGTAAGACGTTTTCCAAGATAAAACGTGCTTAAAACGTTGCCGTCACCCTTTTTTGTTACATTTATTCGTATCGGTTTAGTTTTCTGAACGTGTCGAGGACTATTAGAAAACCTTTAAAATGCTTTGCCAATACCAGCAATGTATACGTCTTTAGGACGATGGTAAGACGTTTTCCAAGATAAAACGTGCTTAAAACGTTGCCGTCACCCTTTTTTGTTACATTTATTCGACGTATCGGTTTAGTTTTCTGAACGTGTTGAGGACTATTAGAAAACCTTTACAATGTTTCGCCAATACCTGCAATGTACACGTCTTTAAGACGATCGTAAGACGTTTTCCAAGATAAAACGTGCTTAAAACGTTGCCGTCACCCTTTTTTGTTACATTTCTTCGACGTATCGGTTTAGTTTTCTGAACGTGTTGAAGACTGCTAGAAAACCTTTAAAATGCTTTGCCAAGACCTGCAATGTACACGTCTTTAGGACGATCGTAAGACGTTTTTCCAGATAACACGTGCTGAAGACGTTGCCGTCACCCAAATTTGTTACATTTCGTCGACGTATCGGTTCAGTTTTCTGAACGTGTTGAAGACTGCTAAAACACCTTTAAATGGCTTTGCCAAGACCTGTAATGGACACGTCTTTAGGACGATCGTAAGACGTTTTCCCAGATAACACGTGCTGAAAACGTTGCCGTCACCCAACAATGTTACATATCGTCAACGTATCGGTTTAGTTTTCTGAACGTGTTGAAGACTGCTAAAAAACCTTTAAATGGCTTTGCCAAGACCTGCAATATACACGTCTTTAGGACGATCTTAAGACGTTTCCCAGCTAACACGTGCTGAAAACTGCTAGAAAACCTTTCAAAGGCTTTGCCAAGACCTGCAATGTACACGTCTTTAAAAGGTTCTTAAAACGTTTCCCTTATAGTAACGTTTTGCAAACCGCATCACTACGTTTGCAAGACAGAATGAAAAGAAGACAGAAACCCCCTGAAGACGTTTTACAGTAGTGCTTAAAAGGTTTTAATGACAAAGCGAAGACATGTATATAATGTTCCTTTTATTTTTCTTTAAAACTTCGATATAAAAAAAAACCTATAAACTGCAAACTCAAGTTTCAAACTTGACCTAGATATCACTAAGACAAACATTCTGACAAAAGTTTCAACATGCTCCCTCCAAAAATATAGCTTTAAGAGTGTTAACAAGATTTTGCTTAAATTTGACCTGGTGACCTAGTTTTTGACTGGACATGACCAAGTTTTGAACATTGCCTAGATATCACTAAGAAAAAACATTCTGACAAAGTTTCAACATGCTCAAGTAAAAAATGTGGCTTCCAGAGTGTTAACAAGAATTTCCTTAAATTTGACCTCGTGACCTTGCTTTTAACCGGATATGACCCAGTTTCGAACATGACCTAGATATCACTAAGACAAACATTCTGGCATAGCTTCAACATGCATAATATAAAAATATAGCTTCCAGAGTGTTATCAAGGTTTTCCACAAATTTAACCTAGTGACCTAGTTTTTGACCGGACATAACCCAGCTTCAAACTTGACCTAGATATCACTTAGACAAACATTCTGACAAAAGTTCATCATACCCAATCCAAAAGTATAGCTTCTATAGTGTAAACAAGATTTTCCTTAAATTTGACCTAGTGACCTAGTTTTTGACCGGACATGACCCAGTTTCAAACTTGACCTAGATATCACTTAGACAAACATTCTTACAAAGTTTCAACATGCTCCATCCAAAAATATAGCTTCAAGAGTGTTAACAAGATTTTGCTTAAATTTGACCTGGTGACCTAGTTTTTGACCGGACATGACCCAGTTTCAGAGACTTCATGGAGACGAATGTTCTGACAAACTTTCATCGTGATTGGATGCAAAATGTAGGCTGTAGAGTGTTAACAAGGGTAAATGTTGACGCCGGACGGACGCCGGACAAAATTTGATCCCAATAGCTCACCTTGCACTTCGTGCATAGGTGAGCTAAAAAGCTTATCAGTAAAGGCCATTTGTATCTCGAAACGTAACAAGAACTTTTGTTATGTTGCACCTTTCATGATGCCACTTTGCTGCCCTGTTTGTCAACAAAATCACTATCTATAAGATTTAAGCAGATTGTGTAGAGAATACCTCAAAAGAACATTACTGCCAAACTATCTTGGAATCTTACTAATGAATTTATCGATTTTATGGAGGAAAAGGTTTAAGGTTTTGAAAGTTTGGGTATTTTTTCATTTTCTGATGCCACAGCATTTCTATAAAGTTCTACACAGAATGTAAGTCTTGAACAAATTTGGAGGACCATCAAAGGAACATCCCTGTTAAGTTACCATGAAATTGGCAGAGTGGAATGGTAGGACGGTTTTCATTTGTAGGTAGAGGTTCAATTTATCCCTTTTGTGATGATGCATGGTTGCTATGATTTTGTTACCAATCACAACAGCTTGAACAAATTCCGTAGAGGAACACTGAAGTAATTTCCTCCTCAAGTTTTTTTTATAATCAGACAAAGATTTTCAAAAAATTGTAATTTCCAAATTTTGTTATTTTATCCCTTTTCTGATGTCTCCTAAATGCAATGTTTTTCAACAAATAAGTATGGTTTGAACACTCTTTGTAGAGGGTTACCCAAGGAACACTTCAACCAAATTACATTGAAATATGACAAACAGCTTTGGAGAAGCAGATTTTTAAAGTTTGGACATTTTGCCTATTTTCTGATGCCACAGCAACCAAGGTTCTCAATGGTATTAAAATGTTTGATTTTCTTTTAAAGAGGCCTACCAATTGAACATTCCTATGAAGTTTGGTAGAAATAAGTCTTGAGGTTTAGAAGATGATGTTGAAAAAAAGAAATTTCCCAATTTTGTAATTTTGCCCCTTTTTTGATGCCACTTGACTGCCATGATTTTTAACCAATCAATTTGGCTTGAAATTGGCCCCCCTTTCTGATGCTACAGCAACCAAAGTTTCAATGGAATTAAAAAGGTCAGCTAAGGAACATTTCTACAAAGTGATAGTGAAATCAGAACAGCAGATTTGGAGAAGAAGATTTTCAAAGATTGGACATTTTGCCCCCTTCCTGATGCCGCAGCAACAACAGTTCTGGATGGAATTAAATGTTTTGAACAAATTTGAAAGAGGCCAACCAGAGGAACATTCCTGTGATGTTTTAAGTAAATTATTCATGTAGTTTGGGAGGAGATGATGTTTAAAGCTAAAAGTTAACGCTCCCAGGTGATCTAACAAGGAAAGAATATGAGAATCTAGGCAGAAAAGTATGGAAGGGAATATCCGCCAAAACTCTATGGGTCTTTATGACATTCTTATTTATTAACAATACATGCTCATGTGTCTTGATGACATTCTCATTTATAAACATTACATGCTCATGTGTCTTGATGACATTCTCATTTATAAACATTACATGCTCAAACTCTATGGGTCTTTATTACATTCTTATTTATAAACATTACATGCTCATGTGTCTTGATGACATTCTCATTTATTAACATTACATGCTCATGTGTCTTCTTTCTTAATATTGTTTGTCTAAGTCATATTATGACAACAGATGGCGCTTTAAATTGAATTCTTATTCCAGGGAGATAACCGCATATGAACGGAAAATATCCCACATTTAATGAAGGATCCCTAAGTGTCACTACTCTTCAAAATAGAGGTAACTGGTGTTTAGGTAGCATTCTATCACAAACGAGTTTATATTAATAATTGTGAAATGTATATATATTAAGAGTGATTCATTATAGCTGGGAGTTCAATAAGAATTTAATTTAAAGCGCCATCTGGTGTCATAATATGACTTAGACGAACAATATTAAGAAAGAAGTTGATTGATTGGGGTTTTACGCCATTGTTAACAATTTCTCAGTCATATAACGGAGGCCAGTTCACCTACTCATATGTTTTCTGGTTTTCTCACACCAGTAAAACACACAACATTCTTTCCAAGCAACTGGCTGCTTTTCCACATAGACTAAGCCTATTGGTGAAAGACAAATGACGCATGTCGCATTGACTTTTGTCAAATGTCAGAAAGAATGTTGGCCGAGCCGGGATTCGAACTCACGACCCCTGGATTGACAGCCCTCGTCGACACCGACTGAGCTAATGGGGCTCGGCTAAGAAAGAAGACACATGAGCATGTAATGTTAATAAATGAGAATGTCATCAAGACACATGAGCATGTAATGTTTATAAATAAGAATGTAATAAAGACCCATAGAGTTTGAACATGTAATGTTTATAAATGAGAATGTCATCAAGACACATGAGCATGTAATGTTTATAAATAAGAATGTCATAAAGACCCATAGCATTTTGGGGGATATTCCCTTCCATAGAAAAGAGCAATTTTTTCAATTGGATTGAAATCGTGTAGGAAATGGAGCATTATGTTATGACCAAGTGTTCTTTTTCCTACAAATATTTCAATAATCATCAGTAAAACAGTTTCTGTGGAGGACAGGGTAAAGTTGTAATCACTCGTTTATTTCTTCATTGTCACTGGATGAGGATGAAGTTTCATCGAGTTCGAATTGTTCAATTTTTGGAGTGCCAAATGAAGACGCCAGTTTGATCTTTTTGGCTTTATAAGCTGCACCACCCTTTAGCCCGCTTGACCGCTTCAGTACATCACTGGCCCTTGACCTTAGACTGCATTCAGTTTTCTGTGGTGTTTTCCTTCGCAATACACCTGTTATGAAAATAAGGAAATGATAATTAAAATGACAGGCATCCTTCGAGAATCGAAAACAATGCTTACACAGATCAGCCTCCGCGTTGTCAATGTCTGGTCAGGGTCTAAACTGTTTGAGATAGTATTGGATGAAATTATCTTTACCAGCGTTAAATATTGTAAACCCTGATCAGGCGTCGCGTTCACAACGTGGTCGCTGGGCTTGGTCTACATAATTTGGAAAGCCTGAAGATCGCAAGCCAACTAATACAATTATCAGAAAGTTTAACGTTAAAGTTATTTTAAGGCTTAAATCCCATAAACAAGAGGGCTATGATGGCCCTGGATCGCTCACCTGATTTTTGATTTTTTTTCACTTTAGCAATATAAGCCCCGCCCCCTGGTAGTTTCCTACACTGGCTTGAAGAAATCTGATAGAGGGTCACCCTAGGAACATTTCTAGTAAATCTTTTGAAAATCGGCCAGACACTTAACCCTTTCCCTCATACGGCAATTCTGCAGCAGACGACTTTGAACGTATTTTGTCAAAAGATAGGAGATCTCCATAATTGAATGGATAACCTATGACAAAAAGTGGAAAACATTGTGGCCAAAGGAGAAATTGCACGTTTTGTACAATTTCTTCTTTTGTCACTATATTTTCAAAAAGCTGTCTGCTGCAGAGGCGTCAGAAAGCGTCTATATGAGGGAAAGAGTTAAGGAGGAGAAGATTGTTTAAGTTTCCACTTTAGCCATATAAGGCAAAATAGCCACGCCCCCTGGCGGCCATGTTTTTTAACCAATCAACATGGCTTAAAGATATCTGATAGTGGGTCATTTAAAGGAACATTTCTACAAAATTATTTGAAAATCTGCCAGACACTTTTGGAGGAGAAGATTTTTTAAGTTTTCACTATAGCCATATAAGGTAAAATAGCCCCACCCCCTGGCGGCCATGTTTTTCGACCAATCAACATGGCTTCAAGGAATCTGATAGAGGGTCACCCAAGGAACATTTCTACAAAATTATTTGAAAATCAGCCTGACAATTTTGGAGGAGAAGATTTTTTAAGTTTTCACTATAGCCATATAAGGCAAAATAGCCCCACCCCCTGGCGGCCATGTTTTTCAACCAATCAACATAACTTGAAGGAATCTGATAGAGGGTCACCCAAGGAACATTTCAACAAATTTATTTGAAAATCGGCCAGACACTTTTGGAGTAGAAGATTTTTTAAGTTTTCACTATAGCCATATATGGCAAAATAGCCACACCCCCTGTTGGCCATGTTTTTCGACCAATCAACATGGCTTCAAGGAATCTGATAGAGGCTCACCCAGGAAACATTTCTACAAAATTATTCGAAAATCGGCCTGACACTTTTGGAGGAGAAGATTTTTTAAGTTTTCACTATTTTTTTCATTTTGTTGCCATGGAAACCAGAATCCTGCATGGATCCCAAAAATTTGAAAGAATTCTGGTGAGGCCTTTGTGAGGATGCTTCATATGAAGTTTCAGTTGACGGACGACGGACGCCGGACAAAAGGCGATCACAATAACTCACCTTGAGCAAAGCTCAGGTGAGCTAAAAAACAATTACATGAAAGTTACATTTAAATTGCAGAAAACAATTTAAAATCAAATGGCACTGGAAGTTAACTACTTGTACTGTTCTGTTCAAGACAGTGTTGTATAATTGCTGCTGTTATTTGATATACATATATATTACAAACAAACACTTTCAAGACAAGCATTAATCTTTGTACATGACATCTAAAGTACAGGCATAATGATCGCTATTCAATTGTTATGTCACAAACTCTAGATTATCCTAAACATTTACTAATGTTGCCACTGGTGTTTAAAGAGATATTGACTAACAAGAGGCCCATGCTCTACTGGCATGGATATTGAAGGTGTTATTGTGACAATAAAAAATAAAGAATTGTATTTTGTTAACCAGCTATATTATAACAATTTTGACAATTTCAAGGTCCGTAATCCAGTCATGCATGGGCGGATCTGGCTGGTTTAGGAAAGGAACCAAGCTCTTATGGATTTCTAACAACTGTATAAGTTTGATTGAGATACAATAAAAAATAAAGATTGTATTTTGTTAACAAGCTCTGTTATAGCAATTTTGACAATTTTAAGGGCCATAATCCAGTCATGCATGGGCAGTTCTGGCTGGTTTTCGAAAGGAACCGAGCTCTGATGGATATCTAACTACTGTATAAGTTTGGTAAGATACAATAAACAAGAGGGCCATGATGGCCCTGGATCGCTCATCTTGTTTTTTTTTCCATTTAAGCCATATAAGCCCTGCCCCCCTGGTAGTTTCCTACACTGGCTTGACTTGAAGACATCTGATAGAGGGCACCCTAGGAACATTTCTAGTAAATCTTTTGAAAATCGGCCAGACACTTTCGGAGGAGAAGATTTTTTAAGTTTTCACTTTAGCCATATAAGGCAAAATAGCCCCGCCCCCTGTCGGCCATGTTTTTTCAACCAATCAACATGGCTTGAAGGAATCTGATAGAGGGTCAGCAAAGGAACATTTCTTCAAAATTATTTGAAAATCGGCCTGACACTTTTGGAGGAAAAGATTTTTTAAGTTTTCAATATAGCCATACAAGGCAAAATAGCCCCGCCCCCTGGAGGCCATGTTTTTTTACCAATCAACATGGCTTCAAGAAATCAGATAGAGGGTCACCCAAGGAACATTTCTACAACATTATTTGAAAACGCCCTGACACTTTTTGAGAAGAAGATTTTTTAAGTTTTCACTATAGTCATATAACGCAAAAAGCCCCGCCCTCCAGGCGGCCATGTTTTTTGACCAATCAACATGGCATGAAGGAATCTAATAGAGGGTCATCCAAAGAACATTTCTACAAAATAATTTGAAAATTGGCCCGACTCTTTCGGAGGAGAAGATTTTTTAAGTTTTCACTTTAGCCATAACAGGCTAAATAGCACCCCCTCCCCTGGTGGCCATGTTTTTGCGCCAATCAACATGGCTTAGAATGAATGTATATTGTTTTATGGCGCATCGACAGCTAAGGTCATTTAGCGCGCAATTAAATTTAAATATTCATGATCCCTGGGTAAACATACCAGTACTGCTAGAAAATGTGCCTTGCCCAAGGGCACTCCACCATGACCAATTGCCGCGACTGGGGATCGAACCAGGGACACCCTGTTTCGAAATCCCCGACGCTAACCACTCGACCACAGCGGATTCCTAACAACATGGCTTAGAGGAAAAATAATTGGAAAATCGGCCCGACACTTTCAGGAGAAGATTTTTTAAGTTTTCACGATAGCCATATAGGGCAAAATAGCCCAGCCCCCTGGCGGCCATTTTTTTTGACTAATCAATATGGCTTGAAGGAATCTGATAGAGGATCACCCAAATAACATTTCAACAAAATTATTTGAAAATCCGCCCGACACTTTTGGAGAAGGAAGATTTTTTAAGTTTTCACTATATAGTCATATAAGGCAAAATAGCCCCGCCCCCCTGGCGGCCATGTTTTTTGACCGATCAACATGGCTTCAAGGAATCTGATAGAGGGTCACCCAAAGATAATTTCTACAAAAAAAATTCAAAATTTTCCAAACAGTTTGGGAGAATAAGAATTTTTGAAGTTTTTTTTCGTTTCGTTGCCATGGAAACCAGAATTCTGCATGGATCCTAAAAATTTGAAGGAATTCTGATGGGGCCATTGAGAGGATATTTTCTGTGAAGTTCCAGCCCAATTGACCCACTGGTTACTGAGAAAAAGAAGTTGACAGACGACGGACAAAAGGTGATCACAATAACTCACCTTGAGCAAAGCTCAGGTGAGCTTAAACAAGAGGCCCAAGAGGGCCAGTATCGCTCCACGGCCATAAGGCAAAAATCAAATCTCCAAACAGCCCTGCCCCCTAGTGGCCATATTTTTTACCAACAGCCATGGCTTAAAGGAATCTTGTAGAGTGTCACCCAAGGAATGTTTCTGCAAAATTATTTGAAAATCGGCCTGACACTTTCGGAGGAGAAGATTTTTTAAGTTTTCACAATAGCCATATAAGGCAAAATAGCCCCACTCCATGGCGGCCATATTTTTGAACCAATCAACGTGGCTTGAAGGAATCTGATAGAGGGTCACCCAAAGAACATTTCTACAAAATTATTTGAAAATCTGCTCAACACTTTCGGAGAAGAAGATTTTTTAAATTTTCACTATGGTCATAAAGAGCAAAATAGCCCCGCCCTCTGGCGGCCATATTTTTCGACCAATCAACATGGCTTGAAGGAATCTGATAGAGGGTCACCCAAGGAACATTTCTACAAAATTATTTGAAAATCGGCTGAACACTTTCGGAGAAGAAGATTTTTTAAGTTTTCACTATGTTCATATAAGGCAAAATAGCCCCGCCCTCTGGCGACCATGTTTTTCGACCAATTAACATTTCTTGAAGGAATCTAATAAAGGGTCACCCAAGGAACATTTCTACAAAATTATTTGAAAATCGGCCTTACACTTTCAGAGAAGAAGATTTTTTAAGTTTTCACTTTTTTTTTCTTTTGGTTGCCATGGAAACCAGAATTATGGATGGATCAAAAAAAATTGAAGGAATTTAAGAGAGGACATTGAGAGGATGCTTCCTATGAAGTTTCAACCAAATTGGCCAAGTGGTTAGTGAGAAGAAGTCGTTTAAAGGAAAAAGTTTACGCACGCACGCACGCACGACGGACAATTCGCCATGACATACGCCAGTGGAGCTAAAAATGAAATATAGAGCTCACTTTAGTTGAATAGTTAGGTTCCAAACGTTTTTAATTCCTTGAACCTTTTAATTACACATGAATATCTGAACTGCAACAATCAAAATTATACCAATATATGTTCTTTTTTATAGCAGATCATGTAAGTTTAACCCTTTCCTCCACAAGCTATGTTTAGACTAATCCAAAAGGAAAGGATCTGATGAAAAATATGAACATATAGGTAAAAGAAAAATGCCATTTTAGAATTGTATTGAGAACAGTGTATGAAATGAAGCAATCGCTAAAAGGCGCTTGTGTGGAGGAAAGGGTTAATTGTAGATATTTGACACATGAACTTATGTTTGTATGTTAATTTGGTAGTCTGGTTCCCTGCGTACTATATGACAAATACTACGTCAGGCACACCACAAACATGGCGGAGCCCAGTGTATCCGATAAGACAAATATAGCAATGAGTAACTCCTATACCCTGTAGGGCACACTTTTTAAAATTTAAACTTGCACTTATATTTGTGTATGTTAAAAGAAAATATCTTCATTTTGTCCCTCTTTCGTAGGTTTAAGATATAATTCCTCAATTTATTTACTTATCAAGTAGCTACATTTCGGATGGTGTTATGTATTACGGATACACATAAGAGTATATTCGGTTTCGAGATAGTATCTGTCAATGTATTAAGGGGTGGCTACGTAAAACATTGAATATAAATATCATTTGGTTTTATACCTTGAAGTGGCTTACTTGGGTATTTACAATTTGATATAATTTTGGTTTTTTTAGGTTATTTCTGATGCAATTACCAAATACAATCAGCTTTGTTCAACACATATACAAACACTTAAGACTCTGCAACAAGATACATTGAAAAAGTTATTTGCAGGTTACGATTGCCTCTGTTGCTTACCAACTGGATTAACTATTTGCATGCTAGCTGCAGATTTCGTTAACCGTTGGTGGTGTTTTCAAACAGTTTGGACACAGATCAGGCCAAGAAAACAAGGTGCCTGATCTGAGATCCAAACTGTTTGACACTCGGTTTCTATCTAAGCAAATATTTGGAACAGAAATATATTTTTCAAAAATGTTGCAGACGACAGTTTAGCAGACTTGCAAAGAGTTAAAATGAACTCTTTCCCTCATACAAATCTACAGCAGACGACTGAACATATTTTGTAAAACAGATAAAAAATATCTATAATTGAATTTGAATGGGTAACATTATGACTCAAAGTGGAAAACATAGTGGCAAATGGATAAATCGTTTGTTTTAAGTAATTTCTTCTTTTGTCACCATGTTTTCAAAAAGCTGTCTGCTGCAGAGGCGTCAGAAAGCGCATATATGATTGAAAGGGTTAATAAACCATAAAAGTTAATGATATTCGGTGTTAACGATAACCGGATCTGTTGCAGACGACTTTGAACATATTTTGTAAAAAAAACACGAAAATCTCTATAATTGAATTTGAATGGACTAAAAGTGGAAAACATAGTGGCAAAAGGATAAATTGCTTGTTTTAAGTAATTTCTTCTTTTGTCACTATGTTTTCAAAAAGCTGTCTGCCGAAGAGGCGCCAGAAACCGCCTATATGATTGAAAGGGTTAATAAACCATAACATTTAATGATATTCTTTGTTATTGATAACCTGACCTATTGCAGACAGAATTGCCAACACTAACAATCTAAAGTTCATAAAATAACAGTGTTTTGTGTTTTTCAATCCATAATGTAAAATCATCGAAGTTAAGTTTTACCACAGGACTTTTCGGCTCTTTTTTAAATGAACTATGCCTTCCCGGAGTTTCAAGGAATGGTCTTTCTTGTCTCAAGTTTTTCATAATTTTCGTTTCATCTTCAACAGACGAAAGCGTTTTATGCTTCTGAGCCCACTTGATTACTGCCGTTTCCTTGTCAAAGTTATTGGTTACCTCGTCCGTCCCAAAAAAAGCACCACTTCGCTTCAATCACCAAAGAATTGTCAGTGATATTGGAGCACATTGCACGCAAATGTCCCTTGAATAGTCGTACAAGATGTTCCATTTGTAAGTCTGCTGGTATAACTGTCTTACCAGTGTTTACAAAAAGACCATAACATGTTTCAGCTGCTTTCTGATCACTGAGAAGGGCTATTGATTGTGAATGAAGCTTTCATTTATTTGACTAAATAATATGTATTCTTGCAAAAAAATACAAATATGTTGCTTCTATACACTTTTCTTTTCATTTACTCCTATTTTTTAAACCTAGTTTTATGCCATGTGGTCAACATATAGGTTGTGCGAAATTAAAGGTAAAGTTTATCCGAAATTACAAGGCATCCGAAATACGTCTACTTTACGAATGCATTAAATTCAACGGTTAGCATTAAAGGCAATAACATATGAAGTTACCAATGACTTCTTTGTTATAATATTCACACGAAAAAACTACTGCTATGAAAGTGCCCAGCAGTAGGGCTGTCACGATACGCTTCAAGCGTACCACGATATATTGCAATACAGTGGAACCGTATTGCGATACGTACCACAATATATTGCTTTATTTATGGATTGATTGGATTCTATGATTATTTCAACTTGGAACCCTTTTTAACAATGTATTTTCATTTAAATAACACAAATAATAAATAACAGCACATGTAAAAGATGAAATCACTTGATTTTAGTGAAAAAATGAAAAAGATAAAGAAAACTTGAGAACTGTAGGAACTACTTTAACTTTCGTTTTCGAGACTGGGTGATGACGATTGACATGCTTGTTTAAATTTGTTGTACAACCACTGTATTTAACAGATGCATAATGTCTGCATAACACTATACCTTCAATTAATTTATTGGAATGTTTTTCCCTTTTAAGCAAACAATGGCCACATACATCAGATTTTGCTTTTTATTTGGTATTTTATCATACTCCATCTGTTCAATAGGCGCAGCCATTGTTGTATATGATCGTACTTGTTTCAATTTCCTTGATTTTTGGAATAATGTTCTTCAGAAGTTCCGACTCTCCATTTTGTAAGGTTGATGTGATTTAATTATGAAATATAACACCATAATATTATTGTTATTTGTTTAATGCAGTTTAGAGATTATTCACTAAATATTCAGACAAGGATGTTCGATTATTCGTTATGAAATATTGACGTGTGAATCAAGTAGGACCTACATGACAACCGATGAGTTCGTATTTTATAGTTTAGTTTTGGTTTTACACTTGTGCGCATTTATAGCCAGGACTGCCCAGGAGAGTTGCAAAAATAAAAACATGTATGATAAATTGATAATACTTTTATAGGAATTGAACTTTAATAGTTCTGATTCGAAGTTCGTTGAAATTCTAAATTTTAAGTTTTTGCGAAATAAACTCGACCATAGTTAGCGAACGAACTCAGCCATTGTCACGCGCACTTGATATCAACTTATTATTTATCGTCTGATTGACACAACATTTGACACCGAAGCTTCATTTTATCGATTGAATGACGGAAGACCAAAGAAGCCAACATGTTCCTTCAGTCACAAGCGGGCACATAGGTAGAACCACCCACCAACTATAAGTCAGCCGGAAGACTTCCCCATATTAAAATCTGAACCAACCCACAAACAGTGGTGAAAGGCTATGGGGTTGTGAGTAGAAGACTGTAACAGAGAGTGGCGAGGGGCTTAGGTAGTGGTTGTGAGTCGAGGACTGTAACAGACATTGGTTGGGGCTTATTAAGTGGTTGTGAGTCGAAAACTGTAACAGACATTGATGAGGGGCTTAGTAAGTGTTTGTGTGTTGAAGACTGTAACCAGTTTGCAATATATACCCTGATTAGAACTGATTTCTCACTCACGACTCATTTGAGGAAATTATTTCAAGTTTATCCATTTTATAAAGACAGAAACTGACACTTATTGCAACCCTGCAACAAATTGTCGTGTGCTCATAATCTCGTCTATTGCAACTATAAAGTCCATCCTATTACATTGACAATTTGCGAAACAATTGGAGTATAGTCAACCAGCTTGGATCTGGATCAGACACTGAGTAACTCGGTGATGATCTGGATCCAAGTTTTTTGCCAAAATACCCATCATTAATGTAGTTGTGACTTGCGAGATAAGGGTTAACTCTTTCCCTCATATAGACGCCTCTGCAGCCGACAGCTTTTTGAAAACAGTGACAAATAAAAAATTGCACAAAACATGCAATTTCTCCTTTTGCCACAATGTTTTCCACTTTTAGTCATAGCTTATTCATTCAATTATAGAGATTTTCCACTTTTTGACAAAATTTGTTCAAAGTCGTCTGCTGCATAATTGTTGTAGGAGGGAAAGTACACACCAGAAATCATTCAACAATCTCTTTAATACTCACCAGGGCCTTTCGTTTCGTAGAGTTACTCTCCAACTCCTCCTCCAACTTCCAAAAGTCTTCAAAGGTGTGTACTGGAAGGTCAACAAAGAACTGCCGTTCAATGTCCAATTCTTCACTTGATGAGCGTCCAAATTCCTCAATCCTAGTTAGTGATACGTCCTCACACCATTCAGATGTAGATGTCTTTGACTTGTTGGCCATTTTAACAACTGTATTCATCTGAAACACATGAGAAGGTGAACTGGCCGCCGTGATATGACCAAGAAATTGTTAAAAATGGCGTTAAATCCCAATCAATCAATTCAGTTATTGAGAATGATGAAACCTATATTCGTGATCCAAAAGAGTCATACGGGTGATTAAAAGACAAGTAGAGCTCTAGCTATGGGTAGATTTATATATTAGTTATCTCAGAATAAACATAATTCTAACGTTTTAACGGTTAAAAAGAAGCTAGCATATTCTTCTTTCAAAGTTTCACACGCGCCAAACAGGGCGGGAATGCTAATTACTGGCTTCATACAGGGTGGCAATATTCCATTGATCGTTACACACATTTTGTAATTATCATAGTATGTATTGGCATGCACATATATACTTGACGGCCTATATTACCTGCAATTCCAGACAAAACAGCTACAACACTTTTGATTCGGAATATCGTTTCATCTAATATGGCGGCAGCCTCGATTTCAGTTAAAGTACCCGGATGTAACGTGACAGTTTGATGACGTTTTACAGACGTCACTGCACGAATATGTGAATAAAACGCATCGATATATGATTCAGTAAAATTTTATTCTGAAGATGTTCTATTTAGACTCTGTGTAATAAGGAATTATTTTATTTCCCATTTTTAGAAATGTGGCAATTGAAAATTTCATATTTTATAGCTATCTATAGTGTAACAATTAAGCATGTTATTTGTTAAATTAAGTGTTTGATTATCAGTATGTTTTTTAAAATGTAGTGCAAATTAAACGTCTACTACATTTGTTTCAAAGTCTCCACTTATCTAAAATGTCCATATGGTTTTGGTTACCAATACGTACTAAAAACGCATGGCAGACGTTACCAATACGTATTAAAAACGTATGGCAGACGTCAACTGTATTTTTTCCAAAGTCTTCACTTAGTGTCCGTATGGTTTTGGTTACCAATACGTATTAAAATCGCAAGGCAGACGTCAACCGTTTGTTTTTTCTTCAAAGGCTTCACTTAATGTGCACATGGTTTGGGTGAGTGTATACATATCAAAATCCCCATGGTTCAAAAATTGCATAGTACTCAAAATTCCCATGGCTAAAATGACAGGGTATTCAAATTCCCACGATGGGTAGTCAAACTCCCCATGACAAAAATAAAAGACTATTCAAAGGTGTTGAAGAGGAAAATGTATTCAATTAGAAAACCGGACGTGTCAATATGTTTTCTTTGTTGTCTGATGAAAACTTATGTATGTAGGAAAGGGAATATGCTAATATAAGCCAAGTGAAAGCCAAATGAAATAATGAGCAAATTTAATCATTTTAATTCATAAATATGCATTATTTAATTTAATTGTGCAGAAATTATAGATAATATGAAAAAGTTTAAAAACTGTTTTATCAAATAAATCATATACTGCAAGCACTAGCTGTTTTTATTCTATTTTAGCACATTTCCACATTAGCACCAGTCCACAAAATCACATGGCATTTCAAACACCGAGTTAATTTTATTCTTATCACATGTTGAATACGCGACAGAATTTCCGCAAGGAACTTGGCACCACTCACATACTGAACACATAGGTATTTTAGCCTTTGCTGATTTGCGTGTTTTGCCTTCTTAACACGTTTCATCGTCGGTTCACCAAGGTCACACCGAAGAATGTCAGCTGCCACCATAAATTGTTGTATCTTTTCCAACGCATTTCACTACATTCCAAAGAGAAGGGTTGTTATGTCCCACCAGATGTTTAAATGAATAATTCACGAGTCGCACTGATTATTTGTGCAGTCCTGGTATTCAATGGTGGTGGCACTGTGTACATTCCAAAGTACTGGGGGAATCTAGGCGATAAGCGCCGGAACCTCATATGCCCGCTTGCTGACATTACTGCACGAAATGAGCCGTTCACACAATTTGAGTCAAAGTACTCCACCAGGCACTGCATTTGTTGAGGGGCTTGTTCGCGAAAGACCGCCATGCCGTCTATCACGTCGTTGGATGGCAGAATTGCAAGATCATCAAGCTTTGCGCAGAATGTCCTAACCTCATCATCATTGTTAAAGTCAGACTGCAAACCCTCTGATTGAAATCTTCTCCAGCCTGCAGGCAGGTAGCCTCGGTAAGATGGTATAGAAGCATCCCTGTATATGAATGTTGTATGTGAAGACAGTTCTGACGGCATTTTGTATCGCTACCTCGTAGTCTGCCAGGATGCGCTCTGGGTTGGGTCTAATACCTCGCTGCAGACACACATCTAGTGGGGGAAGTCAGCATCTCTTCATATAGTCTGTTGCTTAGAGGGCATGCAAGAGTACGTAGACATCTGAGGCACAAAAATAACTGAGGGGCACACGAATCACGAACAGTTGCTGGAACTGAGAGGGGATTGTTGAATGTGTACCGTCCATGAACCAGCTTGCGCTTTCTAGAAAGCGGAGACTGTCACAGTGGCAAACATGAGGATACGGCTATCTGGCGACTCGTTGTCATATATGACATTGGTTAAAAAAAAACAGGGAATAGAACAGGAATGTCACGGATTGTGGATGGATTTATTGGTGCCGTACCCTTCGAAGCACGTCGCACAGTTTGCCTCAGAAGCCTGACAGGACCAGCAGCAACGTCATCTGCATTTGTTTCAAAGTCATCATTTAGTGTCCATATGGTTTTGGTTACCAATACGTATTAAAAACGCATGGCAGACGTCAATTGTTTATTTTTACAAAGTCTTCACTAAGTGTCCATATGGCTTTGCTAACCAATATGTCTTAAAAACGTATTGCAGACGTCAACCTTTTATTTTTTAAAGTTTTCACTTAGTGTCCATGTAGTTTTGTTACCAATACGTATTGCAGACGTCATCAGTATTTGTTTCAAAATCATCACTTAGTATTCACATGGTTTTGGTTACCAATACGTAATAAAAACGCATGGCAGACGTCAACTTTTTATTTTTTCAAAGTCTTCACTTATTGTCAATATCTTGTTGGTTACCAATACGTTTAAAAAAGGTATGGCAGACGTGTACAGATTTTTTTTCTAAGTCTTCACTTAGTGTCCATATGGTTTTGGTTACCAATATGTATTAAAAACGCATAGCACACGTCAACTGTTTATTTCCTCAAAGTCTCCAACTAGTGTCAATATGGTTTTAGTTACCAATACGTATTAAAAATGTATGGCAGACGTCATCTGAATTCGTTTCAAAGTCATCACTAAGTGTCCATATGGTTTTGGTTACCAGAACGTATTAAAAACGTATGGCAGACGTCAACTGCTTATTTTTTCAAAGTCTTCATTTAGTGTCCATATGGTTTGGGTAACAAATACGTATTAAAATCGCATGGCAGACGTCCACTGTTTATTTTCTCAAAGTCTTAACTTAGTGTCCATATGGTTTTGGTTACCAATACGTATTAAAAACGTATTGCAGGCGTCATCTGTTTTTGTTTCTAAAGCTTCATTTTGTGTCCATATGGTTTTGGTTACCAATACGTCTTATAAACGTATGATAGACGTCTACTGATTTTTTTCAAACCCTTCACTTGGTGTCCATATGGTTTTGGTTACACTACGTATTAAAAACGCGTGGCAGACGTCAACTGTTTATTTACTCAAAGTCTTCACTTAGTGTCAATATGGTTTTGGTTACCAGTACGTATTAAAAACGTATAACAGACGTCAACTGTATTTTTTTCGAAGTCTTCATTTAGTGTCCATATGGTTTTGGTATCCATTACGTATTAATAACGTATGGCAGACGTCTTCTGTAATTATTTGAAAGTCTTCACTTAGTGTCCATATGGTTTTGGTTACCAATACGTATTAAAACGTATTGCAGACGTCTACTATATGTCTTCACCTAGTGTCCATGTAGTTTTGGTTACCAATACGTATTAAAAACGTATTGCAGACGTATACTATATGTCTTTACTTTGTGTCCATTTGGTTTTTGTAACCAATACGTATTAAAATCGCATGGCAGACGTCGACTGTTTATTTTCTCAAAGTCTTACCTTAGTGTCCATATGGTTTTGGTTACCAATACGTATTCAAAACGTATTGCAGGCGTCATCTGTTTTTGTTTCTAAAGCTTCATTTTGTGTCCATATGGTTTTGGTTACCAATACGTCTTAAAAACGTATGATAGACGTCTACTGATTTTTTTCAAACCCTTCACTTGGTGTCCATATGGTTTTGGTTACAAATACGTATTAAAAACGCGTGGCAGACGTCAACTGTTTATTTACTCAAAGTCTTCACTTAGTGTCAATATGGTTTTGGTTACTAGTACGTATTAAAAACGTATGACAGACGTCAACTGTATTTTTTTCGAAGTCTTCACTTAGTGTCAATATGGTTTTGGTTACTAGTACGTATTAAAAACGTATGTTAGACGTCAACTGTATTTTTTTCGAAGTCTTCATTTAGTGTCCATATGGTTTTGGTATCCATTACGTATTAAGAACGTATGGCAGACGTCGACTTGATTTTTTTCAAACCCTTCACTTGGTGTCCATATGGTTTTGGTTACAAATACGTATTAAAAACGCGTGGCAGACGTCAACTGTTTATTTACTCAAAGTCTTCACTTAGTGTCAATATGGTTTTGGTTACTAGTACGTATTAAAAACGTATGACAGACGTCAACTGTATTTTTTTCGAAGTCTTCATTTAGTGTCCATATGGTTTTGGTATCCATTACGTATTAAGAACGTATGGCAGACGTCTTCTGTAATTATTTGAAAGTCTTCACTTAGTGTCCATATGGTTTTGATTACCAATACGTATTAAAAACGTATGGTAGACGTCTACTGTATTGTTTTCAAAGTCTTCACTTAGTGTCCATCTGGTTTTGGTTACCAATACGTATTAAAAACGTATTGCAGACGTCTACTATATGTCTTCACTTAGTGTCCATGTAGTTTTGGTTACCAATACGTATTAAAAACGTATTGAAGACGTCTACTATATGTCTTTACTTTGTGTCCATTTGGTTTTTGTAACCAATACGTATTAAAAACGTATTGTAGACGTCTAGTATATGTCTTCACTTAGTGTCCATTTGGTTTTGGTTACCAATACGTCTTAAAGCCGTTTGGCAGACGTCTTGCAGACGTCTATAGTGTTCCAATTTGCTCCGAACGTATTAAGCACGTAGTACAAACGTCTTGCATACCAACACCCATAGGAGACGTTGCTGTCACCGAAACGAATGGTTCACTGGGAAGCATGTGTCTTTCCGAAAGGTACTCCATTTATATTTGATTTATTGGGTGTTTATTATTCAGTTATATCACGGTGACAGTACACGTATCCATGTGTTACTAACCAGTACTAGACTAAAGCATGTGTCGGGTCCCAGTATTTATATGGTTTCCCGGTATGAACGTGACTTCACATAGGCTAATAAAAAATATAGAGTTATAGCCTCTTATATTAAACGATCCTGCATTCGCGTGTACCACACGTGGATTAGGTTTAAAGTTTCGTTTTCCAAATGAATAAAACTGGGGTATACCTGCTTCCCATTAGAACTTCTGATTTAGTATTCTGATCTAAAGTTCGAATGTTTTCCCACTGATTTAAACGACAATTCTCCCAGATTAAGTCAATTATTATTTCATGAACAGACATTTTCATATTGTCAAACATCTGAAAACGTGAAAATAATGGTTTGAACCGAAGACACAGTGGTCAGCGACAAATTTTCTTTATTAAACTAATCTGGATATGAGAGTTGTGACCCTTCGTCTGTGGGTCAGTATGCTTGTCTTTGTAGGATTTAAAGACTTAGCCGTAACCTCACCGGTCATATGAGATAACAGGCATAAACTAAACTGCTTACTTGTGCTAACGAAGGGATGTCGTTTCATATATGCGAAAATAGAACGAAAGAGATCAACGAATTTACATTTATATACTAAATTAAAACAATAAGTGTGTAAGTGCTAAATATAAAGATACAAAATATCGAATACATCATTTAAACAAGTGAGCCGTCCCGCTAGAAAACCAACATTGTTGACTCTGCGTAAAATATCGACCCGGATCAGCCCAAGCATGCCGCGCAGGCTTACCTGGAGACACTTTTCGCCTCCTGTAGATTTTCTGTTTCAGGAATCATTACGCAATACCTCTATCCCCCTGAGACGGAGTGTGTCGGCCTGGATCAGTCTGCGCAAACTGCGCACACTGATCAGGGTCAAAACATTACGCAGAGGCCATAATATTGGTTTTCTCGCGGAATGGCTCAAGTATCTTAATAAAACAGTTAAACATATCACTGCTGGAACCGATTTTGTGAAGTCTGTGCTCAACTTAACATTTCTATTTTGATATTTCTTGAAAATTGCTATGGACTCTTCCAAATACAAAGCTAGACACGTTTATTAAAAAAAAAAAAGTAAAGGTTACAGTTGAAAATATCAATATATATATTTGTTTAAATACGTTCGTTTCTATGTGTTTAGTTACATACCACAAATATCGAGATAATTTAGTTTTTCAAAAGAGCAATTATTATCAGACTGCATACTTGTATAGTCGGTACTTGTCACAACCGTTCCTCGAGATGATGATAACGATCATTTGTATTTTCAGTCTAAATATACATACTAATAGTATGATAGTTGACATACACTGATGAAGTGGTGTAGTTATTTAGATAATGATCATTTGTAGTTTCAGTCTAAATATACATACTAATAGAATGCTAGTTGACATACACTGTTGACGGGGCGTAGTTATTTAGAAAACACATTTGGAAAAAGTGTTAATTATTTTAACGTTTCTGGTTATATAGTCATACTACATTTATGTACACAAATAATAATCCACAACATTGCTTGTATTGTTCTTTTCCTTCATAATGACGTTCTCGATTGAGTTGACGTAACTAGGGTACATTTAAAACATTGTGGGAAGGGAAGAAACTGTCAATAATGAGGACTTTTTTTCTACCATTTTACATTCATATATATATTTACCGGCTGTTAAACCAGACTGGGTTATCTTAAGCATTCAGGTTTGAACAATGACGAAATGATATACAGAATAATCAAATCTCAGAATGCGTTTCTGGCGTGTGATATTTATCAATACACTTTGAAAAAGAAGGAAATAGCTTATTTGATTAACTAGCCATTTATTTTCATAAGGCACTTTCTTTTGTGTCTCGAAATAGTTATGTTTCACGGGAAAAAGTGAGCTTTCGCCGTAAATAAAACAGTTATATACGAGCTTGTAAACTAATGATTGCTTGGCATTTAACGTAGTTTTCAAAGACATTTCATTAATATGACGGAGGCTTGTACAATAATCGGGCGTAAAACAATATGTGTGCTTATTGTAGATGCAGATTAGCTTGTTCATTCACATGGTATGATCTAGATCTGCACTGTTAATACATTTGTTATTTCAGCAGACGCTTCTGATAAGCAGTTTACATTTAGGTAACATATGATAGAGATGTGCAGACATTTCTTTATTTACACACGCAGCTTTTTTTTCAAACATGGGAAAGTAAGAGACTGTTTAATACACTTTTACTTCTACTGTTTAGTGTAAAAACCCAGATGTGTCTAGAACTTTTCGAGATGGGATCATTTGTGAATATCGTACGACATAAAAGTCATTTACAGCATTTGCTGTCTGGTACGCACAGTTTATGAAGGCCAGTATGTATTAATTCATTATTGGATCATATGCGAGTTGACAAACACTTCTGGATTTGAGTAGTTAGTAAGAAAACACATTTGGAAAAGGTGTTCACTGTTTTCATTTGTTTGGTTATATAGCAGTAATACATGTACATAAAAAAAAAGATTGTTTGTATTATTCTGTCCCTTAGTAAGAAAACACATTTGGAAAAGGTGTTCACTCTTTTGATTTGTCTGGTTATATAGCCATAATACATGTATATAAAGAAATAGTAACTCTACAAGATTGTTTGTATTGTTCTGTTCCTTCATGATTAACATTCTCGATGACTTTAGCATAAAGTACATACAAAACATTGTGGAAAAGGAAGAAACAATTCTACTTTCTTCCTCCCCCCACCCCTCGCGAACATATGTATATCGGATGTAAAACATGTACACATCTTCACGTAAATAGTTTTTCTGGTACACACGAGTTTATCTAGTCCTGAATATAATCAGCTTTTTATCAGTATCATCCTTTGTATATAAAACAATCACTAGACATCCATCGCTCTGTCTGTGCGATATACACCATGGGAAGTTCATTCCGTCTTTCTCTGACAACAAAATCTTCTCCTTACCACCACCACGTCGTACTACATGTACATTGTGAGAATTCCCTCCACACACTAACAGGTTATCTTCTCCATCCACATACAGTCCGGCTGGTGTCTTCAAGTCTCTGTCAGAGTACTGGTATATCACGTGACCTTGATTGTTTAAACATGTTACAATGTTAGTGTCGGCATCAGAGACAAACACCTGACTCCCGTACATGTTTACCTTTACATCATTAGGACGTGTAAACATGTATTTACCATTATCCACGCCCAACCTTCTCTGTAGTTTACCAGCCATGTTGAGTACTCGTACTTCACCATTACCGGGATCATCATGACAGGTAACGTAGATCTCGTCACCGTAAACATCCACACCATAACATACTCTCTCCATCTTCAATGTTTTCTTCACCACCATATCAGGGAATACTCTTACACGCTGGAGTTGTTTACCTTGTGTAACTATGACGTCAGTGTCGTTGATAGCAGACACGTCTAATGCCGGAATAGCTGACTGGGATTTAAACTGGAAGTTTTTATCAAACAGTTTTAGACCGTCATTGTTACATGCGAGTACAAGATGTCCGTCAGACATGAATGTACATCCATTGACTATTTCTGTATTCACAGTTATCTCCTGTTTGTCCTTAACAGACATGTTCAGTATAGAGGTCCGGCTATGACCGGTATTAACAGGTTGGTTGTTAGCAACGGTCCCGAGTGATTGTAATTGTTGGATCATGTCAGCTAGAACGTCATTGGGTTGAAAACGAACGTCTATTGGGTAAATGTCTTTCTGGACATTGTCAATGATATGTCCACATTCACTTGCTCGTGAAGACGCCTTTTTCATTCCGACAAACTTGACGTCATTTTCCCGCGTTTTTAGACATTCAGACAAAGATTTGTCCAGATCCCCGATTTGACGTAAAATGTTATCGGCTAAAGTCACGTGACCATCTATCTCTTTAATCATCTTCTCATCAATGTATCGGATTTCGGAAGACATTTCGTTTTCGAGTTGATCCAGTTTATCGTTCATATCCCTGCGTAATTGATGCATGTCGCTGAAACATTTCTTTATCTGAGTTTTCACGGATGATTTAGCAATGAGTCTGTTCTTTCTAAGGTCGTCATATCTAGATGTTAAGTCCCTGAGACTTTTAGAGACTTTCTTCAGCTCCTCTTCAACATCTAATCGAGCACTGTGCCTAGTGACATCGCCTGTATCGCAACTTGTATGACCGGTAAGCTTGCAAGCAGAACAAATGACCTCGTCGTGAGTGGTACAGTATATATCAAGTAACGTTGTTTTGTGTGTATCACAGAACATAAACGGTAACGTTGGTTTAGTCCTCGTGGATCCAGATGGAACGTTACTCCCTGTCATAAGTGTGTGGTCTCTAGATGCCCTAGACCCCCTGTGTGCCTTATCACATGACTGACACAGGTACTCACAGCATATGGTACAGTAGGAGATAGCCTCTAATGTTTGACCGCTTGACAAACATACGTCACAGTCAGTGTTGGGTATTTCGTCTGACCCTTTATAAAAAGATTGGGATCGAGATGCCATGCTGGTGGTGTGTGAACTCGTTACAACGTTTCCTGAAATGTATGTATTAATAAGTGCTTTTACGTTTATTCTAGTATAACCCGACTAGAGTTGACATACAACTTAAATGTAAAATGTACTAGTACTACGGCATAGAAGTCATAGTAACAATACAGTAAATGTATGTATTAACAAGGGTTATTATCTGTAATGTAGTATATCCCGGTTAAAGTTGACTTACAACTTAAATGTAAAATGTACTACGGCATAGAAGTCATAGTAACAATATAGTAAATGTATGTATTAACAAGGGTTATTATCTGTAATGTAGTATATCCCGGTTAAAGTTGACTTACAACTTAAATGTAAAATGTACTACGGCATAGAAGTCATAGTAACAATATAGTAAATGTATGTATTAACAAGGGTTATTATCTGTAATGTAGTATATCCCGGTTAAAGTTGACTTACAACTTAAATGTAAAATGTACTACGGCATAGAAGTCATAGTAACAATACAGTAAATGTATGTATTAACAAGGGTTATTATCTGTAATGTAGTATATCCCGGTTAAAGTTGACTTACAACTTAAATGTAAAATGTACTACGGCATACAAGTCACAGTAACAATACAGTAAATATATGTATTAACAAGTGTTATTACCTGTATGTTTATGATATCCCGGTTAAAGTTGACATTCAACTTAAATGTGCAATGTACTACGGCATAGAAGTCATAGTAACAATACAGAAAATATATGTATTAACAAGGGTAATTACCTGTATGTTTTTCATATCCCGGTTAAAGTTGACAAACAACTTAAATGTAAAATGTACTACGGCTTACAAGTCATAGTAACAATACAGTAAATGTATGTATTAACAAGAGTTATTACCTGTATATTTATTATATCCCTGTTAAAGTTGACAAACAACTTAAATGTAAAATGTACTACGGCTTACAAGTCATAATAACACTATAGTAAATGTATGTATTAACAATGGTTATTACCTGTATTTTACTATATTCCAGTTGGAGTTGACATACAACCCGTACACTGTACTACGACATAGGAGTTAAAGTAACACTACAGTAAATACATGTATCAACAAAGGTTATAACCTGTGTTTTATTATAGCCAGGTTAAAGTTGACATACAACTTAAATGAACAATGTACTACGGCATAGATGTCATAGTAGCAATACAGTAATATATGTATCAACAAGGGTTATAACCTGTGTTTTATTATAGCCAGGTTAAAGTTGACATACAACTTAAATGTACAATATACTACGGCATACACGTCATAGTAGCAATACAGTAAATGTATGTATTAACAAGGGTTATTATCTGTGTTTTATTATATCCCGCTTAAAGTTGACGTACAATTTAAATGTTCAATGTAATACAGCATAGAAGTCATAGTAACAATATAGTAAATGTATGTATTAACAAGAGTTATTACTTGTATTTTACTATATTCCAGTTGGAGTTGACATAAAACTTAAACGTACATTGCACTACGGCATAGAAGTCATAGTAACAATACAGTAAATGTATGTATTAACAAGACTATTACCTGTGTATTATTATATCAGGGTTAAAGTTGACATACAACTTAAACATACACTGTACTACAGCATTAAGGATACGAACCATACCGTAAATGTTTGTATTAACAATTGCTAATACTTGTATTCTATTATATCCCGGTTAAAGTTGACAAACAACTTAAATGTTCAATGTACTACATGTATATATCACTGCATAGGTCCATGTAGAATTGGAACCAACTATTTTAGATTGAATTATCAATGTAACTGTTCGAAGGCTAACAGTAAAACACGAATATGATACTAAATGATATACAATACATACGTTAAACCTTTCCAACAAGTAGACACACTTTGAAGCGTTTGAACGCATTGTTTCAAAGAAGAAATTGCTCCTAGTGCGTCATTTCCCCCTTTGCCACAATGTTTTCAACTCATGTCAATAAATAAACTTTACTTCGAAGATAGTGTACATAGTTTTGCTTCCATGATTTCATAGTCGTCTGCTAAAGATTTACCGGTTTTGGTAAGGATTTAAATTATACATTCTTAAGAGGATATCGAATGTCAAAACTTGATATTTTCGTCTGCTTTATTGAGGTCTACTTTACTCTTGTAAAATCTTCAAAAAATAGTTGAAGTGGAATTGATTTGGGTGTCAAGCAGTGTGGATCTCAGATCACCCTAAACATATTGTGGGGTTCGATCTAGATGTATACATAACAACAGTTATCAATGGTTGACGATTTCCACGGCAAGTTTGAAAAGGGTAAAATTGTGAAGTTGTTTAGAGGCGTTTTAATTTCCTTAAGTGTATATAAGTGAGATTTAACAATCAAATCGACTGGCGAATCTTTGTCTGCTTGAACGCTAAATTAATGTTATCTGTTGTCGTCTGCAATAACTGTGCATCAAATTGTTTCCTTCAAAATTATTGCTAAAGTGAAGTTAATCTGAATGTCAAAAAGTTAAGATCTCAGATCAGCCCCAACATTATGTTGGCTCCGATCTGGATTCAAATTCAGCATTTCGCATAGGTTATCAACTGTTGGCGATACTCATCGCTAGCAAACAAAGAGTTACATTGCGAGTATGTTTAGAGACGTTTTAATTTCCTTAATGTTTATACAAATAAGGTTGGACAATTATATCGACTTGAGAATTTTTAACATAATAATTCACATATTAAGTGAGGAAGTACTTGTCTACCCTCATACATCAGTGTTCTGACGAATGATTAGTCCCAGGTGAACATATAATTGTTCGTTTGCATTATATTCTATGGTATTGTATTCGTCATTTCAGTAAATATGTATACAACAAAGATAAGAGTAGTCAGGGACAAAAGCGGCATATCTAATATATTAAAAATGTCAATGGTGCATTGATAAAATAAGATTTATTTAATATTGTGTACGGACTGACACTAAAAAACAGTATTTAAAATAGATATTCTATCAACAGAATTTAAATCGGGCATCCGGGGATCATATTTCTCCTCTAACAAAGGGTTGTAATAAACGCCCTGTTTCAATAGATTAAAACAATAGACACAATAATCGTTTACCAGTTCACACAATCACACGTATTCGACGCGTTTTCAGCAGACGACGTTTGAAAACATTGTATAATTTACCTATGTAGTAATTCTTTTCTTACAATCAGTAATTTACCTCTGTGGCACAATGTTGTAAACTCTATTCAATGCAAATACTTTAATTTATAGAGAATTGTTAACTTTTTGCTTTGATGTTTACAAAGTCGCATGTTGCAGATTTAATGTATGTTGGAAAGGGTTAAGAATACCAATATATAATATATATTTACCCTTTCCGCGACATACCCGACTTTACATGACACCAATAGCAGGTAATATTTGAAAACAATATTTGAAAAATATAACAAGTAAGTTTTACTATTTACATTGAATCCCTTCATTTTGTTTGATATATGTAAACATATAATGATTAAAATATATTCATAAAAAACAAAAGCAATGTTACACATGCTATTTAAGTTTTATAAGATATATTTAAATATATTTGAAATGAGGATTCGATTACCAGCAGTTACAATCAGTAAAGGTGCTTGTCGAATTGCAAATATCCGTAGTAGACTGCGCGTAGACGAAGAATCGGATGGTTCTTCGATGTTCGCACATTCCCCAAAGTAAATTTCCTATTTCCTGTTTTGTAACCTGTCCCATTCAATATATGCGACTTCTAAACAGATAATAAAAAGCCTGATATTGACAACCGTTACAATCGTTCTAGATGCGGTAGTGTGACGTCAACCACACTTAATTAGTGTACGTGTAAACAGTGTTATTTCATTATCGAAAACATTCACATTCATATAAATCGTCTGTTCTTTATCTTCATTTTTTTAAGAATGTAATTCTTAAAGACAAACATTTGTTACGGTAGTGTTACGAAGCGTTGTATTTAGCTACTCGAAGTGTCAACAATTGGAATCTCTCTTGACGTTTGGTCTTGCGAAATACATTTTTTTGTTCTTGCACATCGTAGTATAATATAAAGTGACATATCCTGCTTCAAGATATTCTACATTAAACATGACCTTCCAGTAATTAGATGTAGATATTCGTATTGAATCCTCAATGTGTGAAATAATCAGAACAATAAGATGTAGAGGTTCGTATTGAATATTCAATGTGTCAAATAATCAGAACAATATAATGTAGAGGTTCGTATTGAATCCTCAAAGGGTCAAACCTTCAGAACAATATGATGTAGAGTTTCGTACTGAATCCTCAATGTGTCAAATAATCAGAACAAAATGATGTAGAGGTTCGTATTGAATCTTCAATATGTCAAATAATCAGAACAATAAGATGTAGAGGTTCGTACTGAATCCGCAATATGTTAAATAATCAGAACAATATGATGTAGAGGTTCGTATTAAATCCTCAATGTGTTAGATAATCAGAACAAAATGATGTAGAGGTTCGTATTGAATCTTGAATGTATCAAATAATCAGAACAATAATTATAAGATGTAGAGGTTCTTATTGAATCGTCATAGGGTCAAACCTTCAGAACAATAATATGTAGAGGTTTGTATTGAATCCTCAATGTGTCAATCAATCAGAACAGTATGATGTAGAGGTTCGTACTGAATCCTCAATGTGTCAAATAATCAGAACAATAGTATGTAGAGGGTCGTATTGAATCCTCAAAGGGTCAATCAATCAGAACAATATGATGTAGATATTCGTATTGAAAACTCAATGGGTCAAAGCTTCAGAACAATATGATGTAGAGGTTCGTATTGAATCCTCAATGAGAACACTATGATGTAGAGGTTCGTATTGAATCCGCAGTGTGTCAAATAATCAGAACAATATGATGTAAAGGTTCGTATTTAATCCTGAATGTGTCAATCAATCAGAACAATATGATGTAGAGATTCGTATTAAATATAAGGATTCTTTGCTTAGACTATTGTATTGTATGTTGGCGGGAAAAGCTCGTGCGAAGCAGGTTTAGTGTGCTGTACATGCAATTGGTAGTCGTTCAAGGAGTAAACGTCCAACTGTATAGACTGTTACCAAATTTCCAAGAAATGATTTCTTGCTGTTCGCTCTGCCGAAAGCGATGTTAGGAACTGAAGTTTAATTCATATTCAAAGTTATCTAGTATTCTAGTATTCAATAGACATTAACCTATTTAGGTACATATGAGCAGTCCCGCGAGAAAACCAATATTATTGAATCTGCGTAATGTATCGACCCAGATCAGCCTGTGCAGTCCGCTCAGTCTAATCCGGACCGACACGATCCGTCACAGGGGGGATAGAGGTATAGAGTAATTATTCATGAAACAGAAAATCTACAGGAGGCGAAGAAAAGTTTCTGTCCGGGTAAACCTGCGCTGCTTGCTTGGGTTGAACCGGATCGATACTTGACGCAGAGTCCACAATGTTGGTTTTCTATCGGTACAGCTCATATATAATTTAAACAAGTTTGGTACATACCGAATTCAATAATGAACTAAAGCTGTGTATCAGTTATTCCTGTAGATACAATTTGTTTGATTAAAGTATTAATTAAATCATTATGGCGTTTAATAAAAACGGATTAAGTCATGTCGGAGGGCGGAGGAGACGCCAAAACTGATCAAAGCATGGATTGCTCGCAGTTCCCGACGTTTCGTTATACAACAACCCTTCTCTTTATTCCTTGGATTTAAAAAAGTTTATGTATTGTAGTCAATTAACATGTAGAATTGCAAACATAAACGGCTGGACTATTTCCTCTAGCCTAAAATGTACGGTATGCGTGTTTAACCCAGGTACATGTTAATAAATGATTTATGTTCGTTTGAAAGCAGTGTATTAGGAAAAACTGGCTTTTAAACCGTTCCAAAATACACCAACTCTTTATCAGACGAATTATTTTTTGACACCTGGGCATAACTATTGAAATCTATCATACACGAAAAAGTATGAATAAGATTTGTTGCAAAGGAGAAAGTGCTTATTATTATGAGCAATTTCTTTTACCAAACTGTTTTCAATTTTGTCTGATGAAGATGCGTTAATATGCGTCTGTAAGTAGGAAATGGTTATAAAATGGTATTGATGCTTTAACCGATTAATTTACCATTTCCTTCAAACATATAATTTTGATACCTCTGCAAAAGAAGAATATCAGTTAAAGAAACCATAACAGTAATGAATTGCTCAAACGTAAAATGTCCTTAGACTGACAATGTGTGCTAATCTGTTCTCAAATATAGACGAGTTTTTATGACAACATTTGGCGATGTGCAGCAGACGACTTTAGAAAAACAATCAAAAAGAAGACATTGACTAAAACAAGCGCTATCTTGTTCCACAAATGTTTTCAAACTATGTACTGTAATTTAAACTTCAAACTTTTTTCCTCAGATGTTTGAAGTATCAGACAACATTAAGTGAACTTTAAAGGTGATCGGATCGTCCTTACCCGATCCCTTATACAACAAATCTACAGTTGGCGACACTGAGAACATAGTGACAATGCTACGGACACCTTCTGTAAATGAACGTTTACTTATTGAATAAAGTTGAAATTTCAATTCCCCCTTAAGCCACTTTTGACTTCAAAAGTCTTCTTCAGTTCATATTTCAAATAAATGTATACGTTAGAAAGTATAAATTTGCTGTTCAAAGGGTGTTTGAAAAAATATAACCTTCATATTTATCAATGTAAAAACCCTTTACGGTTTACTCGGATACTTTTTGTAACATAAATGTTATACTTCCAGGCAAACAATAATGTCTTTTTGAATGTTGAAAAGAAATCAAATGCAAACATACATATAGTGTTCAATATATCACGTGTCCAGTAAACAAGTATACAATAGTGTGTAATGATTAATTATTTGGAAACGAAAATCAATCAAACATTTAAGATAATGAATGCTTATCAGGTGTTCCAGGAAAACACACCTTAACGTTACTATTATACATATGGAACAACGCCTGTCTCTAAGTATCCAAATGGATACCGCTTCATAAATCTTTCTTCTACAACTTTTTGACCAACTGTGCATAGCCAGAACAGGTTGCGCAGATACGCGAACTGAAATGTATCTACCCTTTTCGAAAGTGAGTCTTCCACAAATGGGATAACATTCTATGTAGAAAAGCAGCCAGTTGCTTAGAAATAATGTTAGGTGGAGTGCTGAATCACACAAAGACAGGAATCACATTGGTAAACTGGTCCCCTTTATATACATGTAACTGAACAATTGTTGAAAACGACGCAAAACCCCAATTGACGCTACAACTAAAAATACTTTAATTCAGTAACAAAACTATATGGCATTACATTTTGTGTTTAGGCTGGTTGCTATCTAAACACGGAAGTAAATAAGGAAAAATGAAAAGAAAAAATATTGAGACATATTGCAGTTAAATTAACTATCCAATGTAAACGGTGCGATATGTATTGATAGAAGATAGTACGAAAATAATAAACTCTTACTTTGTTTGTTTCGTTACATGTTGATTCAGTTTTTGTAGCTACTATTCTAATCGGAATTCATAGTTATCCAATCTGGTTTGTAAACGATTGTTCCAAATATCTATCGTTGAGAATACCCTCGTCATGCGCATGTGCAATGTTCGTCCGGTTAACCCTTTCCCATATATCCAGAATATGAAGCAGATGACTTTGAAAATGATCTAGGAAAAATATGGTAAATATGTATACATAAATGTATGTTTATTGAATAGAACTGGATATATTTTGTGAAATTGTTTTCAGAAGTGGTCTGCTGCAGCTGGAAAGAGATACACGGCGCCGTTTAATATTGTCATTGAATGAATTGCTAACCCATTTGCCGCATTGATCAATAGACATTCTTCTGTTGCACATTACAGTTTCTGATCGACATTTTAATTATTCTTAGATTCAGGCACAAATTACCCTTCATAAACGATTTCTCTATTAACAGGGAGTATATACCACTCAAAGATTCATGTATATTGGATTTTTTTTTTTAGATTGAGGTTTCAATGTCCATTGTACAACAACTAACAGTTAAGAACGTAGCGAATAAAATATAAGAGTAGAATAATATACGATACATACGTTAACCCTTTGCCACATGTAGATATATTTTGACGCTTCTGCAGCTTTTGAACACATAGTGCTGACACTGAGTCATTTCTCCCTTTGCTACAATATTTTCAACTCTTGTCAATAAGTATTCCTTTATTTAAAGAATGATATATGATACATACGTTAACCCTTTCCCACATTCAGATATGTTCTGATGCTTCTGAAGCTTTTGAACACATGGTGCTGATAATCTGTCATTTCTTCCTTTGCTACAATGTTTTCAACTCTTGTCAATAAGTATTCCTTTATTTAAAGAATGATATATGATACATACGTTAACCCTTTCCCACATGTAGATATATTTTGACGCTTCTGCAGCTTTTGAACACATGGTGCTGATAATGTGTCATTTCTTCTTTTGCTACAATGTTTTCAACTCTTGTTAATAAGTATACCATTATCTAAAGAGTGATATACGATACATACGTTAACCCTTTACCGCAAGTAGACACATGTTTTGCAGATTTCATACGCATTATGTCAAATGAAGAAATTTTCCTTATGAGACATGTTTTCTTTTGCTACAATGTTTCAAGTTATGTCAATAACTATACTTTAATTCAAAGATTGTTTGCTTATATGCTTTCAAAGTCGTCCTCCGAAGACTTACTGTACGTGAGAAAGACTTAAATAAATTGTACACTCTTCACATGCAATGTATAAGTAAAACTTGATGCCTTTGATATCTAAGTTATTTTCCTCTGATGAATTGCCGTTTTCTAATCTTATCTGTAATATTATCAATCTGGGTTTCAAACCCGTGGATCTCAGATAAACCCACTCTATGTGTTGGTTCCAATATGAATGCAAGCTGAAGTCGTAGCATAGGTTGTCAACGGTTTGAGACAGATGCCGCTAGCGAGGACAGAGTTAAATTGAGAGTTTGTGTAGAGACGTTATAATTTTCAAAAGTTACCAAATATAGGGTTCAACCTTGATATATCGACCGGCAAATTTTCAACATGTTTAAACATAAATTGAGTGAATCAATATATCTCTCGCAGCAGAATTATGATGAATGTACATGCACAAACATTAAGTTCGATCAAACGGATCAAGTTAACCCTTTCCCTTATATAGACGTTTTTTAACACCTCTGCAGCAGAAGACTTTTGAAAACATTATAACAAAAGGTAAAAATGCTCAAAACAAGCAATTATCCCCTTTTGTCACAATGTTTAAAACTCTTTTCAATGATCAATATTTCTTATAGAGATATTTCATATTTTTATCTATATGTTTTCAAATTTTGCCTGCTGCAGCTTTGTTGTATGTGGGAGACGTTTATGAAATTTATACGTATGGTAAAATGACACTTTAGACGAAAATACATACCTGTTTCTTATCACATTGCCAGTAAAACATGAGAAAATGAATGTTTCTTTTATTTCATAGCAACCCGCAAACGAATTTTAACATATGTGTAGCAGACGACATTTGAAAACATCGCTGCAAATGAAGAAATTGCTCATAATGATCATGTTCTCCATTCGTCGTCACAAAGTGCTCAACTGTATTCAGTCTTTATACCTTCATGTATAGAGGCGTATGTTTAAACGATTTCAGTGTCGTCTGCTGCAGATTTATTGTATGTAAGAAAGGGTTTACAATGTCTATAATGTTAATATTTATATAATTTACTGTATTCAATACAGACTATAAATAGCTTATCAAGGACTGGTTAATTATGTTTAAACGGTAGAACTGTATAATTCAACTTTGAGTTAACCCTTTCCCTGATGAAAACGGCGTTTGATGCCTATAAAAACGACGACTTTTAAAAGGATTACAGAACAATCAGTGCGATTTCTCAGGTTTCTACATTTCAAAAGTCGTCTCCTTAAATACATTTGTGTTAAATTTATTTACTTGTCTATGTTTATGTATGTGTATGAACTGTATGACAAGAAATGTGTTAAATCATTTCACATACTTGTGATTTCTTTATTCAAATGTGACTGTCCCCCTTTGTTCTGATACACAGGATATTTGACGCTTCTGTAGCAGACGACTTTTGTAAAAATAATTTACATTTTAATATGCAAACCTGGAAAAAAGGACGCATCGGTTGTGATGAAATGGAGCATCCGCGTCGGTGTTGTTGTAGTAGAGCTTCCGCCTCGGAAGCGAAATGTTCCTGGTTTGATCCCCGGGTAGGTCATACAGATGGTAATGGCTACCTTTTTGGGCGCTGGCGAGAGTGGGGTTAACATTATGACTGACTCGTTTGTGTTCGGATAACTGAAACAGTAATACTGGTAACTTACTTAAGAAATACCGTGATGAAACTGGGAATTAACGTTTAAAGTGGCGTTAAACGAGCAAACTTTTCCCAAAATGGTTTTTAACTTTGTTTTATAATCTAAACATCCAATTTCAAAGACGTTATAACTCTTTTCCACAGATTATTATAAAAGCAGACGATTTTGAACATTTAAACATGAAGTTAACGTTAAAGATTATCGATTTGTACTTTTCCCTATCCCATGTACAATAAATCTTCAAGTTAGTTTAAAACAGATAAGTAATGAATGCATAATTATCGAAAAAAATAAAAACAAAATAACTAGCACATCATAAGCAATTTCTCCTGAAGTAACTTTTGTTTTCGGAAGTCATCTTTTGTGGAGGCTTCCTAATGAACGTGTATGTAGGAAAGGGTTTCAATGGGTTTAAAACCTAGTACAATCTTCATAACGAGTAATTTTATGATTATAGCAAAGTATGAACAGCATATTGAGGAATGTGTTAATGATTCAGGACGCACAGTCGGGATTTCTTTATTCCAATCTGAATGAACCCTTTCTATACTGATAGAGACGCTATTTAACGCTTCTGCAGCAGTGTATATTTGGAAATAAACATAATATACAAACAGAAAATATTACACAAACCACGTCGGTGGTGCAGGGGTAGAACGTAATCTTCGGGAGAAAATGGTCGCGGGTTCAATCCCCGGCTGGGTCATACCAAATGCTTAAGAAAATGGAATTAATGGCTTATCTATTTGGCGCTCAGGCGTGTGGAAGACATTAAGATTAAATCGTGAGTATAAGGAACAATGAACCAGGAGTAATGGTAACTTACCACAGACAGGCCGTAATATAACTGAAAGAAATTGTTGAAAGTGGCGGAAACAAACAGACTTTCCTTAAAATGTTTATAACACTGTATAACTATCCAAACTTCAAATGTTTAAGACGACTTTTTCCTCAGATTATATTAAAAGTAAAGCAGATGAAGTTGAAAATAAAATTAACTTAACATTAAAGTTGGTCGGATTGTACTTAACCAACTTCGCTCATACATCAACTTTTGCTGCAAGGGGCTTTGAAAACATAGTGGCACTGATACGGACAATCTATATGAATGAAAGAATAAGTTGTTTAATACAAATTGAAAACATTGTGCAGAAAGTGTTCAAAATTAGCAATTCCTTATTTAGTCGTTTTAAGCAAGGGGCTATCTAAAGATCTAAACATAAATACTTATATATAACTTTCTGTTTACGAATTCAAGCACTATAGTGTATACCATAAGGACAAACACAATTTAGGTCTCAAATCACGTGTTTAGTGTCACTGTTTGATAAGGTGTTAGAGTGTATTTACTTTGAATGACGACTTGAAATCTAAAAGCACCAACAACGACCTTATTAAGATAGAACTGACTGAACGAAAGAGTCGAATATTTATGACCATTGCGCACCTTCCTGTTTGAGCTCGTCCATGAGCAAATGTACAATATGACATTTCTGAACAGTGTTGGTTCAGATCAGCCGGTACAACTGCTTCGTCTTAACGGAATCTACACAAGTTGTCAGAACCTTCCGACAGGCTTGTTTGAGTAATACATGATAAGTATATATCTTTATTAGGCTGTGTGGATGCACAAGCTGATTTTTATGGACTCTATTCACAAAATTAAATTTGTACATTTTCCCATGAACTGGCTCATTTATATTAGACTGCAAAGCTCCCAGAAACAAAAATCTGCGTACATGTTCTTTTTGTGTGCACTGGGATTTTACTTTATTTTCCTATTATAATTCTTGAACTATAATGCCTTAATGATTATTTAGGAGATTTAAATGTCTTACTGTTTGTTTAATTACCAAATATAATATATATTTTCTCGGCCTTATCTTAGTCTAGTTATAAAGAACGATACTCGAGTATAGAAAATGATTTGTTTTACAGGGGTTTTACGCAGTTTTCATCGATATTTCAGTTATATCACGGCAAATAGTTCCCTTAATCATTCTCCCTTGGTAAACAAACCAGTTCTATGCTAGAAAATGTGCCTTGCCCATAGGCACTCCACCGGGAACCTCGCGGTTAGGGATCGAACTTGGGACGTCAGGTTTCAAATCGGCCACGACGGATTAGAAAATGAGCCGACCTTGCTGATATGGAATTTGTTTCACTCGTGGAGTCATGTGCATACATGAAATATTGCTCTAAAATCGCAATACTAAAATTGCTCTAAAATCGCAATACTAAAATTGCTCTAAAATCGCAATACTAAAATTGCTCTAAAATCGCAATACTAAAATTGCTCTAAAATCGCAATACTAAAATTGCTATAAAATCGCAATACTAATATTGCTCTAAAATCGCAATACTAAAATTGCTCTAAAATCGCAATACTAAAATTGCTCTAAAATCGCAATACTAATATTGCTCTAAAATCGCAATACTAAAATTGCTCTAAAATCGCAATACTAAAATTGCTCTAAAATCGCAATACTAAAATTGCTCTAAAATCGCAATACTAAAATTGCTCTAAAATCGCAATACTAAAATTCGCTAGAGTTCCACATGTATAAATTATCTGAAGTCAGTTTATTCATTCATTATTTGATTTTGCTCACCCACGCCGTGAAGAATTAACTATTTGGCGAGCATTGTATTGTTGAAAATGGCATTATATATGGACACTGCTCTGGTAACTATGTATGCCCGGTACCGTCGTGCATTGTAAAATTACTCGCTTGTGTCAGGGTAAATAAACAAATAGTACTGGTAGATTACCCAGGAAACGTCGTGCATGGTTATATTACTCGCTTGTGTCGGGGTAAATAGACAAATAGTACTGGAAGATTACCCTGGAAACGTCGTGCATGGTTATATTACTCGCTGATGTCAGGGTAAATAGACAAATAGTACTGGTAGATTACCCTGGAAATGTCGTGCATGGTTATATTACTTGCTTGTGTCAGGGTAAATAGACAAATAGTTCTGGTAGATTACCCTGGAAACGTCGTGCATGGTTATATTACTCGCTTGTGTCAGGGTAAATAAACAAATAGTACTGGTAAATTACCAAGGAAACGCCGTGCATGGTTATATTACTCGCTGGTGTCAGGGTAAATAGACAAATATTACTGGTAGATTACCCAGGAAACGTCGTGCATGATTATATTACTCACTGGTGTCAGGGTAAATAGACAAATAGTACTGGTAGATTACCCAGGACACGCCGTGCATGGTTATATTACTCGCTGGTGTCATGGTAAATAGTAGGGATGGGACCGGGTACCCGAGTACCCGAGTACTCGATCGGACGTCCGAGTACCGGTTATTAAAATAGGTACTCGAGTACTCGGTTATAATTTCGCCATTTTCTGTTGTTCATCTGATAAAAGTAAGCTAATTAAAACTTAAAAAATAATGAATTCGTTGTTCTCTCTCTGATCCATTGATACCCGTTTTAAATGGCGACTTGATTGCAATCACGAGTCAATAGAGATTGTAATGTTATCTCCAGTCAATTTGCAACAATATGTCAAAATGGGATGTCAAAATTTCACACCTTTGTTGTAATTGTGTTTTCAATTGTCATCGCGTTTTAATTAAATAGTTGTAAGAAATACATCTCAAAATTATTAAATAGGAACTTGTACGTTAAAGCATAATAATTTTCTTCAACAATTCTGGTTTATTCAAATAAAAAATTAACGTATTCATTATAAACAACTGTGATATCTAGGTTTTCTTTTATATGAACGTGGCTTATTTCTTGTTTATTTTTAGTCATGTAAATATATCGGACACCGGTTGATTAATAAACCGAAAGTACAAACCAAATTTAATTGTTCATCTACTTTTCTTATTTGTATAGGTACGTGCTGTTTATCCTAGCTATTCGTTATGGTAGCTAACAGTTGGTTATTGCTTCTTTTTGCGCCTTTAAAAGCGGATGCAAGTCTGTACTAAACGTTTGATGTTTACGCGAATACAATTTTTATGTTTTGTTGTTATAAATTCTTTGGTGTTTTCTTTTAAAGTAAAGCAACTTGTTTCCTTCAAATTTCAAATTAAAAGAAGGCCGATACACGCACACATAGTACTTATAAAAGACAATAAAAAGTAAGTGAACGATGGTCAGAATATTACGAGAGACAAGACTTTTTGATGAATAAGTGAACACATTTTAATTTCTTGCGAGTACCCGAGTACTCGATCGGAAGAGTATACGAGTACCCGAGTACTTATATCAATACTCGTTCCCATCCCTAGTAAATAGACAAATAGTTCTGGTAGATTACACAGGAAACGTCGTGCATGGTTATATTACTCGCTTGTGTCAGGGTAAATAAACAAATAGTACTGGTAAATTACCAAGGAAACGCCGTGAATAGTTATATTACTCGCTGGTGTCAGGGTAAATAGACAAATATTACTGGTAGATTAGCCAGGAAACGTCGTGCATGATTATATTACTCGCTGGTGTCAGGGTAAATAGACAAATAGTACTGGTAGATTACACAGGAAACGTCGTGCATGGTTATATTACTCGCTTGTGTCATTGTAAATAGACAAATAGTACTGGTAGATTACACAGGAAACGTCGTGCATGGTTATATTACTCGCTTGTGTCAGGGTATATAAGCAAATAGTACTGGTAGATTACACAGGAAACGTCGTGCATGGTTATATTACTCGCTTGTGTTAGGGTAAATAGACAAATAGTACTGGTAGATTACACAGGAAACGTCGTGCATGGTTATATTACTCGCTTGTGTCAGGGTAAATAGACAAATAGTACTGGTAGATTACACAGGAAACGTCGTGCATGGTTATATTACTCGATTGTGTCAGGGTAAATAGACAAATAGTACTGGTAGATTACCCAGGACAGATCGTGCATGGTTATATTACTCGCTTGTGTCAGGGTAAATAGACACATAGTACTGGTAGATTACCCTGGAAACGTCGTGCATGGTTATATTACTCGCTTGTGTCAGGGTTAATAGACAAATAGTACTAGTAAATTACCCTGGAAACGTCGTGCATGCTTATATTTCTCTCTTGTGACAGGGTAAATAGGCAAATAGTACTGGTAGATTACCCAGAACACGCCGTGATAAAACCGAAATATTGTTCAAAGCGGTGTTAAACAGCAAACAATCAATCAATCACACATGAACATTCACGAAAGTACCGTATCTACCGAATTGAGGATGTGGACCATTTGATGTATTTAGAGTCCGCAATCAAACAGAAGTTGTTCGTTGTACACTGTTTGAGGAAGACATCATAACATACACAATTCCACAATTCAAGGGAAATAACTTTAACCTGTCCAAATAGATTAAACCCAAAGTTATCTATTGTACGTCAACAAAACATTATCATAGTCACCGCAAATAACACTGACTCCGTGGTTTAGTTGTCAGACCGTCTGTCTCGAGAGACCAGGGTGCGATCACTGGTCGATTCATGAAAACGAATTTAAATATGGAAGTAATGGCTTCCCCCTTTGTTGGTTAGTGTTACACCTAGGATATTGAAATACTGTTGAAAGCGGGGATAACCGAAGTCTGATGTATACGACCGATGTTAGAATAAAGAATAGCAGAACTGTTTTTCACCTAGGATATTGAAATACTGTTGAAAGCGGGGATAACAGAAGTGTGATGTATACGACCGATGTTAGAATAAAGAATAGCAGAACTGTTATTCACCTAGGATATTTAAAAACTGTTGAAAGCGGGAATAACAGAAGTCAGATGTATACGACCGATGTTAGAATAAAGAATAGCAGAACTGTTATTCACCTAGGATATTTAAAAACTGTTGAAAGCGGGGATAACAGAAGTCTGATGTATACGACCGATGTTAGAATAAAGAATAGCAGAACTGTTATTCACCTAGGATATTGAAATACTGTTGAAAGCGGGGATAACAGAAGTCTGATGTATACGACCGATGTTAGAATAAAGAATAGCAGAACTGTTATTCACCTAGGATATTTAAAAACTGTTGAAAGCGGGAATAACAGAAGTCAGATATATACGACCGATGTTAGAATAAAGAATAGCAGAACTGTTATTCACCTAGGATATTGAAATACTGTAGAAAGCGGGGATAACAGAAGTCTGATGTTTACGACAGATGTTAGAATAAAGAATAGCATAACTGTTATTCACCTAGGATATTTAAAAACTGTTGAAAGCGGGGATAACAGAAGTCTGATGTATACGACCGATGTTAGAATAAAGAATAGCAGAACTGTTATTCACCTAGGATATTTAAAAACTGTTGAAAGCGGGGATAACAGAAGTCTGATGTATACGACCGATGTTAGAATAAAGAATAGCAGAACTGTTATTCACCTAGGATATTGAAATACTGTTGAAAGCGGGAATAACAGAAGTCTGATGTATACGATCGATTTTAGAATGAAGAATAGCAAAACTGTTATTCACCTAGGATATTTAAAAAAATGTAGAAAGCGGGGATAACAGAAGTCTGAAGTATACGACCGATGTTAGAATAAAGAATAGCAGAACTGTTATTCACCTAGGATATTGAAATACTGTTGAAATCGGGGATAACAGAAGTCTGATGTATACGACCGATGTTATAATAAAGAATAGCAGAACTGTTATTCACCTAGGATATTTAAATACTGTTGAAAGCGGGGATAACAGTAGTCTGATGTATACGACCGATGTTAGAATAAAGAATAGCAGAACTGTTATTCACCTAGGATAGTTAAAAACTGTTGAAAGCGGGGATAACAGAAGTCTGATGTATACGACCGATGTTAGAATGATAAATAGCAGAACTGTTATTCACCAAGGATATTTAAATACTGTTGAAAGCGGGGATAACAGAAGTCTGATGTATACGACCGATTTTATAATAAAGAATAGCAGAACTGTTATTCACCTAGGATATTTAAATACTGTTGAAAGCGGGGATAACAGTAGTCTGATGTATACGACCGATGTTATAATGAAGAATAGCAGAACTGTTATTTACATAGGATATTGAAATACTGTTGAAAGCGGGGATAACAGAAGTCTGATGTATACGACCGATGTTAGAATAAAGAATAGCAGAACTGTTATTCACCTAGGATATTTAAATACTGTTGAAAGCGGGGATAACAGAAGTCTGATGTATACGACCGATGTTATAATAAAGAATAGCAGAACTGTTATTCACCTAGGATATTCAAATACTGTTGAAAGCGGGGATAACAGAAGTCTGATGTATACGACCGATGTTAGAATGATGAATAGCAGAACTGTTATTCACCAAGGATATTTAAATACTGTTGAAAGCGGGGATAACAGTAGTCTGATGTATACCACCGATGTTAGAATAAAGAATAGCAGAACTGTTATTCACCTAGGATATTTAAAAACTGTTGAAAGCGGGGATAACAGAAGTCTGATGTATACGACCGATGTTAGAATGATGAATAGCAGAACTGTTATTCCCCAAGGATATTTAAATACTGTTGAAAGCGGGGATAACAGAAGTCTGATGTATACGACCGATGTTATAATAAAGAATAGCAGAACTGTTATTCACCTAGGATATTTAAATACTGTTGAAAGCGGGGATAACAGTAATCTGATGTATACGACCGATGTTAGAATAAAGAATAGCAGAACTGTTATTCACCTAGGATATTTAAAAACTGTTGAAAGCGGGGATAACAGAAGTCTGATGTATACGACCGATGTTAGAATAAAGAATAGTAGAACTGTTATTCACCTAGGATATTTAAATACTGCTGAAAGCGGGGATAACAGAAGTCTGATGTATACGACCGATGTTAGAATAAAGAATACTAGAACTGTTATTCACCTAGGATATTTAAATACTGTTGAAAGCGGGGATAACAGAAGTCTGATGTATACGACCGATGTTAGAATAAAGAATAGTAGAACTGTTATTCACCTAGGATATTTAAATACTGTTGAAAGCGGGGATAACAGAAGTCTGATGTATACGACCGATGTTAGAATAAAGAATAGCAGAACTGTTATTCACCTAGGATATTTAAAAACTGTTGAAAGCGGGAATAACAGAAGTCAGATATATACGACCGATGTTAGAATAAAGAATAGCAGAACTGTTATTCACCTAGGATATTGAAATACTGTAGAAAGCGGGGATAACAGAAGTCTGATGTTTACGACAGATGTTAGAATAAAGAATAGCATAACTGTTATTCACCTAGGATATTTAAAAACTGTTGAAAGCGCGGATAACAGAAGTCTGATGTATACGACCGATGTTAGAATAAAGAATAGCAGAACTGTTATTCACCTAGGATATTTAAAAACTGTTGAAAGTTGGGATAACAGAAGTCTGATGTATACGACCGATGTTAGAATAAAGAATAGCAGAACTGTTATTCACCTAGGATATTGAAATACTGTTGAAAGCGGGAATAACAGAAGTCTGATGTATACGATCGATTTTAGAATGAAGAATAGCAAAACTGTTATTCACCTAGGATATTTAAAAAAATGTAGAAAGCGGGGATAACAGAAGTCTGAAGTATACGACCGATGTAAGAATAAAGAATAGCAGAACTGTTATTCACCTAGGATATTGAAATACTGTTGAAATCGGGGATAACAGAAGTCTGATGTATACGACCGATGTTATAATAAAGAATAGCAGAACTGTTATTCACCTAGGATATTTAAATACTGTTGAAAGCGGGGATAACAGTAGTCTGATGTATACGACCGATGTTAGAATAAAGAATAGCAGAACTGTTATTCACCTAGGATATTTAAAAACTGTTGAAAGCGGGGATAACAGAAGTCTGATGTATACGACCGATGTTAGAATGATGAATAGCAGAACTGTTATTCACCAAGGATATTTAAATACTGTTGAAAGCGGGGATAACAGAAGTCTGATGTATACGACCGATTTTATAATAAAGAATAGCAGAACTGTTATTCACCTAGGATATTTAAATACTGTTGAAAGCGGGGATAACAGTAGTCTGATGTATACGACCGATGTTATAATAAAGAATAGCAGAACTGTTATTTACATAGGATATTGAAATACTGTTGAAAGCGGAGATAACAGAAGTCTGATGTATACGACCGATGTTAGAATAAAGAATAGCAGAAATGTTATTCACCTAGGATATTTAAATACTGTTGAAAGCGGGGATAACAGAAGTCTGATGTATACGACCGATGTTATAATAAAGAATAGCAGAACTGTTATTCACCTAGGATATTCAAATACTGTTGAAAGCGGGGATAACAGAAGTCTGATGTAGACGACCGATGTTAGGATACAGAATAGCAGAACTGTTATTCACCAAGGATATTTAAATACTGTTGAAAGCGGGGATAACAGAAGTCTGATGTAGACGACCGATGTTAGAATGAAGAATAGCAGAACTGTTATTCACCTTGGATATTTAAATACTGTTGAAAGCGGGGATAACAAGAGTCTGATGTATACGACAGATGTTTGAATACAGAATAGCAGAACTGTTATTTACGTAGGATATTTAAATACTGTTGTAAGCAGGGATAATAAAAGTCTGATGTATACGACGGATGTTAGAATAAAGAATAGCAGAACTGTTATTCCCCTAGGATATTTAAATACTGTTGAAAGCGGAGATAACAATAGTCTGATGTATACGACAGATGTTAGAATAAAGAATAGCAGAACTGTTATTCACCTAGGATATTTAAATACTGTTGAAAGCGGGGATAACAGAAGTCTGATGTAGACGACCGATGTTAGAATAAAGAATAGCAGAACTGTTATTCACCTAGGATATTGAAATACTGTTGAAAGAGGAGATAACAATAGTCTGATGTATACTACAGATGTTAGAATAAAGAATAGCAGAACTGTTATTCACCTAGGATATTGAAATACTGTTGAACGCTGGGATAACAGAAGTCTGATGTCTACGACAGATGTTAGAATAAAGAATAGCATACTTGTTATTCACCTAGGATATTTAAATACTGTTGAAAGCGGAGATAACAGAAGCCTGATGTATACGACAGATGTTTGAATAAAGAATAGCAGACTTGTTATTCACCTAGTATATTTAAATACTGTTGGAAGCGGAGATAACAGAAGTATGATGTTTACGACCGATGTTAGAATAAAAAATAACAGAACTGTTTTACACCTAGGATATTTAAATACTGTTACAAGCAGGGATAACAGAAGTCTGATGTATAAGACCGATGTTAGAATAAAGAATAGCAGAACTTTTATTCACCTAGGATATTTAAATACTGTTGAAAGCGGGGATAACAGAAGTCTGGTGTATACGACCGATGTTATAATAAGGAATAGCAGAACTGTTATTCACCTACGATATTGAAATACTGTTGAAAGCGTGAATAACAGCAGTCTGATGTATACGACCGATGTTAGAATAAAGAATAGCAGAACTGTTTTACACCTAGGATATTTAAATACTGTTGAAAGCGGGGATAACAGAAGTCTGATGTATACGACCGATGTTAGAATAAAGAATAGCAGAACTGTTATTCACCTAGGATATTTAAATACTGTTGAAAGCGGAGATAACAGAAGCCTGATGTATACGACCGATGTTAGAATAAAGAATAGCAGACTTGTTATTCACCTAGTATATTTAAATACTGTTGAAAGCGGAGATAACAGAAGTCTGATGTATACGACCGAGGTTAGAATAAAGAATAACAGAACTGTTTTACACCTAGGATATTTAAATACTGTTGCAAGCAGGGATAACAGAAGTCTGATTTATACGACCGATGTTAGAATAAAGAATAGCAGAACTTTTATTCACCTAGGATATTTAAATACTGTTGAAAGCGGGGATAACAGAAGTCTGGTGTATACGACCGATGTTAGAATAAGGAATAGCAGAACTGTTATTCACCTAGGATATTGAAATACTGTTGAAAGCGTTGATAACAGCAGTCTGATGTATACGACCGATGTTAGAATACAGAATAGCAAAACTGTTTTACACCTAGGATATTTAAATACTGTTTAAAGCGGAGATAACAGAAGTCTGATGTATACGACCGATGTTAGAGTAAAGAATAGCAAAACTCTTTTACACCTAGGATATTTAAATACTCTTTAAAGCGGGGATAACAGACGTCTGATGTATTCGACAGATATTAGAATAAAGAATAGCAGAACTGTTTCTCACCTAGGATATTTAGATACTGTTGAAAGCGGAGATAACAGAAGTCTGATGTATACGACCGATGTTAGAATAAAGAATAGCAGAACTGTTATTCACCTAGGATATTTAAATACTGTTGAAAGCGGGGATAACAGAAGTCTGATGTATACGACAGATGTTAGAATAAAGAATAGCAGAACTGTTTTACACCTAGGATATTTAAATACTGTTGAAAGCGGGGATAACAAAAGTATGATGTATACGACCGATGTTAGAATATAGAATAGCAGAACTGTTATTCATCAAGGATATTTAAATACTGTTGAAAGCGGGGATAACAGAAGTCTGATGTAGACGACCGATGTTATAATACAGTATAGCAGAACTGTTATTCACCAAGGATATTTAAATACTGTTGAAAGCGGGGATAACAGAAGTCTGATGTAGACGACCGATGTTAGAATAAAGAATAGCAGAACTTTTATTCACCTAGGATATTTAAATACTGTTGAAAGCGGGGATAACAGAAGTCTGGTGTATACGACCGATGTTAGAATAAGGAATAGCAGAACTGTTATTCACCTAGGATATTTAAATACTGTTGAAAGCGGGGATAACAGAAGTCTGATGTATACGACAGATGTTAGGTTAAAGAATAGCAGAACTGTTATACACCTAGGATATTTAAATACTGTTGAAAGCGGGGATAACAGAAGTCTGATGTATACGACCGATGTTAGAATAAAGAATAACAGAACTGTTTTACACCTAGGATATTGAAATACTGTTGAAAGCGGGGATAACAGAAGTCTGATGTATACGACAGATGTTAGAATAAAGAATTGCAGAATTGTTATTCAACTAGGATATTGAAATACTGTTGAAAGAGGGGATAACAGAAGTCTGATGTATACGACCGATGTTAGAATAAAGAATAGCAGAACTGTTATTCACCTAGGATATTTAAATACTGTTGAAAGCGGAGATAACAGAAGCCTGATGTATACGACAGATGTTAGAATAAAGAATAGCAGACTTGTTATTCACCTAGTATATTTAAATACTGTTGAAAGCGGAGATAACAGAAGTCTGATGTATACGACAGATGTTAGAATAAAGAATATCAGAACTGTTATACACCTAGGATATTTAATAACTGTTGAAAGCGGTGTTAACCCTTATCCACAATATTTGAAAACAATGTGACGAGAGAAGAAAATGCTCATAACGAGCAATTTCTCCTTTTGTCACAATGTGTTCAACTCTGTTGATTAAGTATACCCTCACTATAAAAGTGTTTGATACAATGATTATAAATTTAGTTACTGCAGCTAGTTGTATGTGGGAAAGGGTTATGACATTATACCAATTAAAGCACTGCCAAATTTCGTTGTGAAAACGGATCAAACAATCTGCTTCACGGTTGGTGCATATTTTTGCGGTTTTACGTCATTTTCAACATACATTCAGTTATATACTTATATATATATATTCATAATCCCTGGGAAAACAACCAAGTACTAGGATAGGAAATATGCCTTGCCAATTAATCGGGTTCATATGAGTACCAGAAGAGAGTCGGTGTTACTCTCGCCGTTGTCCCGCGGTTACGACGAAGTGCTCGCCTCGTCTCGGGGGAAATGTGCTCTGGAGCCTTATTTGCTGTAAGGCAGTCCCGCCATTTAACCCGCGCTGACGGCGAAGTGATCGTCCTGTTTCAACGCAGCTCTCCCTGCGTATGGCTGGGGAGATGCGCGCTGGAGCATAATTTGCTGCAAGGCAATCCCTCCGTTTACCCGCGCTGACGGCGAAGTGCTCGCCGTTTGTCGAGGCAGCTGGGACAAACTGTGCGCTGGGGCCTTATTCGCTATAAGACAGTCCCGCCGTTTACCCGCGCTGACGGCGAAGAGTTCGCCTCATTTCGATGCAGCACTCTGCGTATAGCTGGGGAAAATGTGCGCTGGTGCTTAATTTTCTATAAGGCTGTCCCGTCGTTAAATACCGCGCTGACGACGAAGTGCTCGCCTTGTTTCAATGTTTTCAAGGCAGCAATTGGTGCATGTCCGGGGTCATTTAAGCCTTGTCTGAACTTTGGGATAACACAGTCCTGGGTCCCTCCCTTACGGCGAAGTGTTCTAAGCAGCGCTCTGCGTATGGCTCGGGGGAAAATGTGCTTAAGAGAGTCATTACTACTCCCGCCGTTTACCCGCGGTTACGGCGAAGTGCTCGCCTCGTCTCGAGGCAGCACTCTGCGTTTAGCTAAGGAAACGTGGGCTGGGGCCTACTTTGCTATAAGGCAGTCCCGCCGTTAAAACCAGCGTAACGGTGAAGTAGTCGCCTCGTTTCGAGGCAGCACTGTGCGTATGGCTGGTGGGAAATTTGCGCCGGGGCCTAATTAGCTATAAGGCAGTCACGCTGCGAACGGCCGCGCTGACGGCGACATGTTTGCCTCGTTTCAAGGGAGAAATTTAAGCCTTGTCTGAATTTTGGGATAAGACAGTCCTGGGTCCATACCTTAATATTTTGATTTATTGGGGGTTTAGTATTCAGTTATATCTCGGTGACAGTACACGTATCCATGTGTTACTAACCAGTACTAGACTAGAATATGTGTCTTTCCGAAAGGTACTCCATTTATATTTGATTTATTGGGGGTTAAGTATTCAGTTATATGACTGTGGCAGTACACATATCCATGTGTTACTTATCAGTACTAGACTAGAACATGTGTCTTTCCGAAAGTTACTCCATTTATATTTGATATATTGGGGGTTTAATATTCAGTTTTATCACGGCGACATTACACGTATCCATGACCAATGTGTTACCAATTAGTACAGCTTGATTTAAATGCTCCAGCATTCGTACATTTCCCACGTTTCGTTTTCCAAATAAATAAAACTTGGGTATATCTGCTTCCCAACAACACTTTCTGATTTAGTATTCTGAAAGTATGTTCCAACGTAATAAAGATTTGGCAAGCGAATAATTCATTCATTTTTCCATCGATTTCAACGAAAATTGGCTCAGATTGAGTCAATTATTATTCAATCAACAGTCGTTTTCATAAAACGTGAAAATAAGGCTTTGAACCGAGGTCGCTGTTTTCAGCAAATGACGACCGAACATGCTTATTGCAATTTAGAACACGCAGCGAGTAACAAAGAATGTCCGTTATTAAACTCAACTTGATTTGAGAGTTGTGGCACTTCGTGTCTGTGCAGGCTTCCAAGCCATAATCATGGTTATTACTGCACCTCGCCAGATGTATGAGATAACATGCATAAACTAAAATGCTTACTTGTTCTAACGAACGGATGTCGTTTCAGATATGGGAAAAAAGAACAAAAGAGATCAACATCAACAAATCTACATTTATAAACAAAATTAAAACAACAAGTCTGTAAGTGCTAAATATAAATATACAAAATATCGAATACATCATTTAAACAAGTGAGCCGTCCCGCAAGAAAATCAACACTGTGGACTCTGCGTAAAGTATCGACCCGGATCAGCCTAAGCATTCTGCGCAGGGTTACCTGAATAGACACTTTTCGCTTCCTGTGGATTTGTCTGTTTCATGATACATTACTCTATACCTCTACCCCCTGAGACGGAATATGTTGGCCCGGATCAGTCTAGGCTGATTTTGGTCGATACATTACGCAGAGGCCATAATGTTGGTTTTCTCGCGGGAACAGTTAAACATATCACTGCTGGAACCAATTGTGTTAAGTCTCTGCTCAAAAACTCAACATTTCTATTTTGTTATTTCTTGAAAATTGCTATGGACTCTTCCAAATAAAAAGCTAGTTACGTTTATTTAAAAAATGTATCAGTATTGAAAAGATTATAGTTGACCATAACCATTTATCTATTTAGAGTCCGCTCGTTTTCTATGAATTTAGTCACATTCCACGAATAGTTTTTTTAACTGCATACTTGTATAGTCGTTGTTTGTCACAACCGTTCCTCATGAGGTTTGTCATGATACATGAACGATCTAGATCTGACTGCTCGAAGACGCAGGGTGATCTGGATAGTCGGTAGGTTTCCTGTGACTTATTTCATTTAGGTAACTTTTAGACGAGCATTAAATAAGCATTATTTTATAGTCGAGATGTATTACAACCGTTCCTAAAGAGGTTGTCTTTCTGCATGAACGATTTAGAACTGACTGCTCGAAGACGCATGGTGATCTGGATATTCAGTAGGTTTCGTGTGACTTATCTCATTTAGGTAAATTTTGAACGATCATTGAACGATGTATTGTATAGGCGATTTTTATCACAACCGATACACATGAGATTTCATAGGATGTATGAACAGACTGCACGTAGACGCAGGGTGATCTGGATATTCGCTAGGGTTCCTATCATGTATGAACAGACTGCACGTAGACGCAGGGTGATCTGGATAGTTGGTAGGATTCCTGTGACTTGGTTCATTTATATACCGATCTTTTGTTTTTTCAGCCTAATGTACATACTAATAGCATGATAGTTAACATACACTGTTGACGAGGCGTAGTTATTTAGAAAACACATTTGGAAAAGGTGTTAATTATTTTAACGTTTCTGGTTATATAGTTATACTACATTTATGTACACAAATAATAATCCATAACATTGCTTGTATTGTTCTTTTCCTTCATAATGACGTTCTCGATTGAGTTGACGTAACTAGGGTATATTTAAAACATTGTGGGAAAGGAAGAAACTGTCAATAATGAGGACTTTGTTTCTACCATTTTACATTCATATGTACATATATTTACCGGCTGTTAAACCAGACTGGGTTATCTTAAGCATTCAGGTTTGAACAATGTCGAAATGATATACAAAATAATCAAATCTCAGAATGCGTTTCTGGCGTGTGATATTTATCAATACACTTTGAAAAAGGAGGAAATAGCTTATTTGATTAACTAGCCATTTATTTTCATAAGGCACTTTCTTTTGTGTCTCGAAATAGTTATGTTTCAGGGGAAAAAGTGAGCTTTCGCCGTAAATAAAACAGTTATATACGAGCTTGTAAACTAATGATTGCTTGGCATTTAACGCAGTTTTCAAAGACATTTCATTAATATGACGGAGGCTTGTACAATAATCGGGCGTAAAAGAATATGTGTGCTTATTGTAGATGCAGATTAGCTTGTTTATTCACATGGTATGATCTAGATATGCACTGTTAATACATTTGTTATTTCAGCAGACGCTTCTGATAAGCAGTTTACATTTAGGTAACATATGATAGAGATGTGCAGACATTTCTTTATTTACACACGCAGCTTTTTTTTAAAACATGGGAAAGTAAGAGACTGTTTAATACACTTCTACTTCTAGTGTTTAGTGTAAAAACCCAGATTTGTCTAGAAGTTTTCGAGATGGGATCATTTGTGAATATCGTACGACATAAAAGTCATTTACAGCATTTGCTGTCTGGTACGCACAGTTTATGAAGGCCAGTATATATTAATTCATTATTGGATCATATGCGAGTTGACAAACACTTTTGGAGTGGAGTAGTTAGTAAGAAAACACATTTGGAAAAGGTGTTCACTGTTTTCATTTGTTTGGTTATATAGCAGTAATACATGTACATAAAAAAAAAGATTGTTTGTATTATTCTGTCCCTTAGTAAGAAAACACATTTGGAAAAGGTGTTCACTCTTTTGATTTGTCTGGTTATATAGCCATAATACATGTATATAAAGAAATAGTAACTCTACAAGATTGTTTGTATTGTTCTGTTCCTTCATGATTAACATTCTCGATGAATTTAGCATAAAGTACATACAAAACATTGTGGAAAAGGAAGAAACAATTCTACTTACTTCCCCCCCCCCCCCCCCCCGCTAACATATGTATATCGGATGTAAAACATGTACACATCTTCACGTAAATAGTTTTTCTGGTACACACGAGTTTATCTAGTCCTGAATATAATCAGCTTTTTATCAGTGACAGCCGTAGTATGTAAAACAACCATTAGACATCCATCGCTCTGTCTGTGCGATATACACACTGGGAGGTTCATTCCGTCTTTCTTTGACAACACAATCTTCTCCTTACCACCACCGTGTCGGACTCCATGTACATTGTGAGAATTCAATCCACACACTAACAGGTTATCTTCTCCATCCACATACATTCCGTATGGTGTCTCCAAGTCTCTGTCAGAGTACTGGTATACCACGTGACCTTGATTGTTTAAACATGTTACAATGTTAGTGCCCGCATCAAAGACAAACACTTTACTCCCGTTCCTGTTCACGTATACATAATTAGGAAGTGTAAACATGTATTTACCCTTATCCTCTCCCAACCTTCTCTGTAGTTTACCAGCCATGTTGAGTACTCGTACTTCACCATTACCGGGTCTATCATGACAGGTAACGTAGATCTCGTCACCATAAACATCCACACCATAAACTTGTCTATCAATCTTCAATGTTGTCTTCACCACTATATCAGGGAATACTCTTACACGCTGGAGTTGTTTATATTGTGTAACTATGACGTCGGTGTCGTTGATAGCAGACACGTCTCCTGCCGGAATAGCTGACTGTGATTTAAACTGGAAATCTTTATCAAACAGTTTTAGACCGTCACTATGACAGGCGAGTACAACCTGTCCGTCAGACATGAATGTACATCCTACGATTATATTTGTTTTCACATTTATCTCCTGTTTGTCCTTAACAGTTATGTTCAGTATAGAGTTCCGGTTCTGGCCGGTATAAACAGGCTGGTTGTTAGCAACAGTCCCGAGTGATTGTAATTGTTGGACAATGTTAGTTAGAACGTCATTGCGTTGAAAACGAATGTCTATTGGGTAAATGTCTTTCTGGACATTGTCAATGATATGTCCACATTCACTTGCTCGTGATGACGCTTTTTTCATTCCGACAAACATGACGTCATTTTCCCGCGTTTTTAGACATTCAGACAAAGATTTGTCCAGATCCTCAATTTGACGTAAAATGCCATCGGCTAAAGTCACGTGACCGTCTATCTCTTTATTCATCTTCTCTTCAATGTATCGGATTTCGGAAGACATTTCAATTTCGAGTTGATCCAGTTTATCGTTCATATCCCTGCGTAATTGATGAATGCCGCTGAAACATTTCTTTATCTGAGTTTTCACGGTTGATTTAGCAATGTGTCTGTTCTTTCTAAGGTCGTCATATCTAGATGTTAAGTCTCTCAGAGTTTTAACGACTTTCTTCAGCTCCTCTTCAACATATTTTAATCGAGCACTGTGCCTAGTGAGATCGCCTGTATCGCAAGATGTATGACCGGTAAGTTTACAAGCCGTACAAATGACCTCGTCGTGAGTGGTACAGTAGATATCAAGTAACGTTGTTCTGTGTGTATCACAGAACATAAACGGTAACGTTGGTTTAGTCCTCGTGGATCCAGATGGAACGTTACTCCCTGTCATAAGTGTGTGGTCTCTAGATGCCCGAGACCCTCTGTGTGACTTATCACATGACTGACACAGGTACTCACAGCATATGGTACAGTATGATATAGCCTCTAATGTTTGACCGCTTGACAAACATACGTCACAGTCAGTGTTTGGTATTTCGTCAGACCCTTGATAAAAGGATTGGGATCCAGATGCCATGCTGGTGGTGTGTGAAATCGTTACAACGTTTCCTGAAATGTATGTATTAATAAGTGCTTTTACGTTTATTCTAGTATAACCCGACTAGAGTTGACATACAACTTAGATGTAAAATGTACTACGGCATACAAGTCATAGTCAAAATACAGTAAATATATGTATTAACAAGGGTAATTACCTGCATGTTTTTTTTATCCCGGTTAAAGTTGACAAACAACTTGAATGTAAAATGTACTACGGCTTACAAGTCATAGTAACAATACAGTAAATGTATGTATTAACAAGGGTGTTTATCTGTATTTTACTATATCCAAGTTGAAGTTGTCAAACAACTTAAATGTAATATGTACTACGGCTTACAGGTCATAGTAACAATACAGTAAATGTATGTATTAACAAGCGTGTTTATCTGTATTTTACTATATCCAAGTTTAAGTTGTCAAACAACCTTAAATGTAAAATGTACTACGGCTTACAGTTCATAGTAACAATACAGTAAATGTATGTATTAACAAGGGTTAGTATCTGTGTTTTATTAAAGACGGGTTAAAAGTGACATACAACTTAAACGTACACTGTACATGACATAGAAGTCAAAGTAATAATACAGTAGATGTATGCATTAACAAGCTTTATTACCTGTGTTTTATTAGATGCCGGTTAAAGTTAATAAACAGCTTAAATGTACAATGTACTATGGCATAGAATTCATTGTAAAATAGAGGATAATTGTTTGTTTCATTGTATTATCGAAATTTCTTTCATCGAGTGAAAAGCAAAGGTGGTATTTTCAAGAGTGGCGTAGCCACAAGTGATAATATAACCCTTTGCTTATCACGAGATGTTAGAATTTTCGATGATACACTGACACAAACAATTATCCTATTTCTTAAATGCTTTAAATGAGTTTTCCGAAAGTGCTCAGGGCAAAAATATAGAGCGCCCCAGTCGAATTACAAGATGTTGGCGTTATGCGGTCGATTCATTAGGTGACACTTTGATTTATATTTAAAGGGTAATATTGATGAATACTCATTTTACCTTTTTAAATGAAATATTTTCAGTGACAAACTATAACTGAAATCGTATTACGGGAGATCCATATCTACGGAATTCTTTCTTTGGTTAATAATGCGGATGAAATTCATCCGCCCCTTGATGTATTGTTTGGAAGGTTTCGCTAGAAAAATTAAACTGTGTATTTTAACCATATCTTTCAAAATGTAAAGCATTATACTTATTTCTTTTGTCGATATTTCGCGGAGATTTATGGGAAGTCCGAGGGGAAAAAAAACGGGAACAGAAAACCGCCCAGAGAGTGCTCGGCCGCGCATGGAAGCCATTTGAAAAGGAAATGATGTTTGTATAGCTTTTTGGCGAAGAAAAAATTTCAGTCAAAACGGATCGACTCGATCGACTACTTGTGTTCTTACAAGATGACTAGATATATATTGAGGATGAACACGGGTAACGTACATTATTCCTATATAATAAGAAAATGCCTACTCTAAAACTCTAGGCTATTCTTATGATGAAATTACATCTGATTTATTCGATGCCTGTTACTCGTAACATTCTTATATTTGTTAATAACATGCCTGTAAACATAACGCAAAAAGGACAAAGTGTAAATATGAAAATCTAGCTTCATTCCCGGTTCATCCCTTGTAAACCTTATTTGAACACTCCTGATTATAGCCATACACGCACAATTATCCACAATAGTTATTAATATCAAAATCATTCGATCTAGAGAAAGATATTGCATATACTATCCAAAAACAATAGATCTACTGTAAAGTACAGGTTCCGGGATGCGTGTAGAAATATATGTCGATTTGTGTATTCATTTTAAATGACATCACCGGTAAATGGAAGTAACCTCGCCAATTTACGTACTTTCAATCATATGTTGTTTCCCTTGTTCTCAACAAGGGATATATGTATGATCATGGTTGGATTTCCATAGAGCTATTGGGTAATTTGATCATTAAACAATAGGGCCAAGATGACCATAAATCGATCACCTGACTGATAGTAAATTAGTAGTAAATATCTGATAACACTTGATCAGGAGTACAAATGATACTGCAATGAATGGATACGGTTAATGCAATAGCTTATCAGTAAAGGCCGTTTGTAATAAGACATTAAATCTGTAAATTCGAAATAGGATCACCAAAGGATTGATTGATTGATTGGGGTTTAACGCCGTTTTTAACAATTTCTCAGTTATATCACTGCGGCCAGTTCACCTACTCATGCATTTCCTGGTTTTCTCACACCAGTACTCCACACAACAAACTTTCCAAGCAACTGGCTGCTTTTCCACATAGACTTAGCCCATTGGTGGAAGACGAATGAAACATGTCGCATTGACTTTTATCAATCGTCGGAATGAAAGTTGGCCGATTCGAAAATTCGAACTCACAACCCCTAGATTGACAGCCCGCGTCGCTACCGACTGAGCTACCGGGGATCGGCTACCACCAAAGGAACCTTCCTGTGAAATATGGTTGACATCGGTCAAATGGATTTGGAGGAGATGTCATTTGAAGCTAAACGTTCATTTAACCCTTTTCTAATGCCACATAGCGGCTATCTATTTTAACAGAAATATTGTAAAGGGTCAGTAAAGGAACATCTAAATTATCATGAAATCTGGCAAGAACTTTAATAAGAATGGAATTATAATTTTTTGTCATTTTACCTCTTTTCTGATGCCCCCTTGCTGTCTGGATTTTCAACAAATCAATTTGACTTTGACAGGTTTTGTAGAGATTCACTCTGGAAGAGAAGACATTTAAACTTTTGTCATTTTCCTCACTTGCTGATGCCGCAGCAACCTAGTTCTACACAGAAGGTAAGTCTTTGCACACTTTTTAAATAGGACCAACAAAGGACCATTCCTATGAAGTTAAGTTTAAACTTTCATGATAATGGATTTAGTTTATGTTGCCCCTTATCTGATGCCGTCTGGCTGCCATATGTTTAAACCATGAACAATTTTTGTAGAGGGTCATCCAATGATCATTATAATTAAATTATAATGAAATCCGACAAGAAGATTTAAAGGAGAAGCACTAAATGACCATTTTTATGAAGTTGTTGTCCTTTCTGTTTGTTGATTATTGTATGGTATTGTATTTTGTAACTCGTGTATATTTGAAATGACGAGGAACATTTATTGTTCAAGTCAAATAATAAATGAATTGAACATTGAATGATTTTGAGTTTCATGCAAAATACATACGCATAAAATAAGACAGAAAATAATTAAGTTTATTGAAATTGGTCGTTTACCTGTCAACGTATAACATCCAAGAATAAAATCCAAGAAACATAATCAATTTAACCTGAAATAGAAATGAAAATAAAAGAACTGGTGCGTTTTGTCCAGTTTCCTGCTGTCAGCGCAAATTGCTTGTTTTATTTGAGTTTCACGCTGTTTTCAACATTATTTCACTTATAACGGCGACAGTTCAATTATTCATGATCCCTGGGTAAACAAACCATTACTATAGGCTAGGAAATGTGCCTTGCCCAAGAGAACTCCACCATAACCAAGACCACAAATCAGCGCAAATAAATGTTGCTTATTATTCGTTGCTTTTTATCCTGTTCCTTTTTGTTCGATAACCATTTCAGTTAAGCCATCAAATTGAATTGAAAACGAAAAAATATTGTTAAATTGCAACTTTGGGCCATTCTTTTATGACATGTTTAGATGATATAATCTATATGTTTTACTTGTTAAGCATATCACTTTGAATGGATTTATTTTTACTCCACATTCAAACTAAGAAGGTCTCTTTCTATATTTAGAATTATTTTGTCTTATTTCGTATGTGTCTTGTCCTTATACTGTTATCTTTAAAGGATCAATTTGTTCCCGAGCAGTACGGTCTAATCTGATCTAACCTGTTCGCAACACGATCCAACTCGCGCAAAGCAGGTTAAGGGTAATCCTCTTCCCACAAATCTACATCAAAATACTTTGTAAACATCTGAACAAACTATGGAAAACCTATAACAAGAGGCCCATGAGGACCTATGCTCTACTGGTATGGTTCTTTGGTCATTTTCAATACAGAGCATGTATGTATGGTGAAGATCGGATAGTAAATGGAGGCTCTTTTGTGTTCAAAAGCTGTATTATAGCAATTTTGACAATTTCAAGGGTCATAATCCAGTCTTTGCTTTAGCGGATCTGGCTGGTTTGCGAAAGGAACCGAGCTCTCATTAATATTCAACTACTATCTAAGTTTGGTGAAGATCGGAAAGTAAATCGAGGCTCTATTGTGTTCACAAGCTGTATTATAGCAATTTTGACAATTTCAAGGGCCATAATCCAGTCATGCAAGGGCACATCTGGCTATTTTTCAAAAGGAACAAGCTCTCCTCAATATTTAACTACTATCTAAGTTTGGTGAAGATCAGATAGTAAATGGAGGCTCTATTGTGTTCACAAGCTGTATTATAGCAATTTTGATAATTTCATGGGCCATAATCCAGTCATGCAAGGGCACATCTGGCTGGTTTTAGAAAGGAACCGAGCTCTCATCAATATTTAACTACTATCTGAGTTTGGTGAAGATTATTTAGTAAATGGAGCCACTATTGTGTTCACAAGCTCAATTATAGCAATTTTTGACAATTTCAAGGGTCATAATCCAGTCTTGCTTTAGCGGATCTGGCTGGTTTGCGAAAGGAACCGAGCTCTCATTAATATTCAACTACTATCTAAGTTTGGTGAAGATCGGAAAGTAAATCGAGGCTCTATTGTGTTCACAAGCTGTATTATAGCAATTTTGACAATTTCAAGGGCCATAATCCAGTCATGCAAGGGCACATCTGACTGGTTTTCAAAAGGAACCAAGCTCTCCTCAATATTTAACTACTATCTAAGTTTGGTGAAGATCAGATAGTAAATGGAGGCTCTATTGTGTTTACAAGCTGTATTATAGCAATTTTGACAATTTCAAGGGCCATAATCCAGTCATGCAAGGGCACATCTGGCTGGTTTTAGAAAGGAACCGAGCTCTCATCACTATTTAACTACTATCTGAGTTTGGTGAAGATTAGTTAGTAAATGGAGCCAATATTGTGTTCACAAGCTCAATTATAGCAATTTTGACAATTTCAAGGGCCATAATCCAGTCTTGCATGGGCGGATCTGGCTGGTTTGCGAAAGGAAACGAGCTCTCATAGATATCTAACTACTGTATAAGTTTGATTGAGATACAATCAGATCAGATAATAAATGGAGCCTCTATTGTGTTCACAAGCTCTATTATAGCAATTTTGACAATTCCAAGGGCCATAATCCAGTCTTGCATGGGCGGATCTGGCTGGTTTGCAAAAGGAACTGAGCTCTCATGGATATCTAACTACTGTATAAGTTTGATGGAGATACAATCAAAACTGAAGACTGTATCGCGTTCACAAGCAATTGTTTACGGACGGACGCACGGACGACGGACACCACACCACGGCATAAGCTCTTCTGGCCTTTGGCCAGTAGAGTTAATTAGCCAGTAGAGCTAAAAATGAAAGTGTAATTACCCTAAGTAGTTGAATACAATGTGGCAAAAGGAGAAATTGTTCATTCTTTTTTCAAAAGTCGTCAGAAAGCGTTTATATGTGGGAAAAGGTTAACATTTGACGATTATGTTTTGAGTTGGTTGTACAAAAGATGATTAAATAGTGTGGTTTTCATAAATTGTTCTTCAACTGATATGCGAAGTAAAGATTTGATTCAATAATAAATATTCAATATTGATTTTATATATTTGTTTATGTATATAAATTAAGGTTAATGGACCGAGTCTTCTGTGATTCGGGTGGGTCCAATAATCGTTTACAGGGGTGTTTGTGTAAACTTGATCGATTATGTAGCGGTCAGTGTAGACCTAATCAGACCGCCCGAAAAAAGAGCAACCGACCAAAGTTACAATCAAGTATCCATCCACTTTGGACACTTGAAATGATGTCTGTTCTCAATTAAAGGAAATGCTTAACCCATTGCCACATACAACAAATCTGCAGCAGCAGGCTAAAATTTGAAAAAAAAATCTCTATATATGTATTTGAAATCAAATTATTGAATAATGTTGATAACATTCTGACAAAAGGAGTAAATGCTAATTATGCGCACTTTTTCCTTTTGCCGCAGTGTTTTCAAAAGCGATATTTTGCAGACGTGTCAGAGGGCATCAGTATGTGAGAAGGGTAAAAGCAACGCAACCAAGGTGCGGAAGGTTACTTAAATCATGCATCTCTCTCTCTGTCTGTCTTTATCTCTCTTATTCTCTCTCTCAATCGCCCTCTCTCACTCTCTAAGTTTCTCTCTCTCTTTATCTTTATATCTCCCTCTATCTATCTGTCTGTCTCTCTCTATATTATATATCTAACACACTCTCTCCATCCCTACATCTCTCTTTATCCTGATATATCCCCCTCTCTATCTGTGTCTGTCTCTCTGTATATTTCTCTCTCTCTCTCTCTCTCTCTCTCTCTCTCTCTCTCTTTATCTTTATCTCTCCCTCTCTCTATATCTGTGTTTAATCTATTTCATATCTCTCTATCTCTCTCTTTTGTCATCTTTATCTCTCCCCCTCTCTGTCTCTTTCTCTATCTCTCGATCTATTTCTCTCTCTATCTCTCGATCTATTTCTCTCTCTATCTCTCTTTCTCCCCCTCTCTCTCTCTCTATCGCTCTCGCTCTTTCTTTCTCCCCTCTCTCTCTCTCTCTCTCTCTCTTTCTCCCGATGTCTCTCTCTCTCTCTTTCTCCCCATGTCTCTCTTCTCTCTCTCTCTCTCTCCCCATGTCTCTCTTCTCTCTCTCTCTCTTTCTCCTCATGTCTCTCTTCTCTCTCTCTTTCTCTCCATGTCCCTCTTCTCTCTCTCTTTCTCACCGAGACACAACGTATTTTGCTGCGTCTATTATTAACATAATGTGAAACCAATTCAACACACTTCTTTCGAATGTGTATTAAATAGTGCAAACACTTTAAAACCAGCAAATCTTTTCAACCTCAGTATGTTAAACTTCCTGTTTGCTTTCGTCAGCCATATTGTAATTAGTCTAAATCACATTGAGAGCAGACTCCGAAATGATATAATTGGTCGACACAAAGACATTATATACACTATGCTGTTTAAAACAGCGTGTAAATGGTGATTAAATGGCGAATGATTTTTTCCTCGCGAGAATATTTAAAATATTGACGATGTTTTAGAAAACACTTGTGTAGACATGTTTTCGAGCTAAGTGTAGTACTTATACGTACATATCAGTGTCACTTCGTTTTCATACATGAACTACTCGTTTACAGCTATTATTCAATAATCAGATGGTTTAAACATAATATCTGAAATTCTTTGCTTACCTTTTTAATCGGTTATTACATCAACTAATATCTACGTTTGTGTTCTCTGTAAATAGTTATAAACTTCCTCTTTCGTTTCTAAAATTAGTCACGAGATGACACCCATCACACTTGGCTCAATCGGAGCACTTCGTAATCGAATTTAGAGTTTATCCGAAGAGCTCCGATTGACTGATATGTTTTTGTAAGAATACCCATCGGTAAGTTTGTACTTCAATATCGGTGTCACTTTATTATCCCATATACAATAACTCTTTTCAAAAGTTAACAAGTCTTCAGCAGACGACTTTTAAGAATTTTGGAATATTAGTGAAAGTATAATTATAATTAAAAATGATTATAAATGATCTTTGTCAAAAACTATGCAGACGCGTCAAAAATCGTCTTCATGTGGGAAATATATACAGTTGGCATTCTTTGCTTAACTTAAACACCTGTGATTACATCAAATCAAAAGCAGCATTTGTGTTCTCTTAAAACACTTAAATGAACGACAATACACACATGGAAGAGGACCTTCGGATACACTCGTAAACTCTTGGTTACAAAAATCATGATACCGAGTTTAGCCGAGTAGTTCCGTATGTACCCACATTGTATCCAGGTAACACGTAGACAAATCATCTAGAAACATAAACGCCATAACAAGAATTTAGCAGACGACTTGACTACGACATGTAATTTCGATTACGTTAGATTGTACCAATACCTTCTGATATATATATGTATCTAGACATACTATACATGTAACAGTATAATGGAACTTAATCAATTGACCGCGGACACATGAATATATGGTCGGACAACGTAATTGATAGACTGTTTAAGCTCAAGGTTCCTCAGTACACTTTAGAGGGGTAAACACGGAAACAACTGTCTGAATTTATCTAAACATATTATACTGGAAATAAATTGACCGTGGACAAATGAATATATGGTCGGACCAGGTAATTGATAGACTATTTAAGCTTAAAGTTCCTCAATATAATTTTGAGGGTGGAAATAAGGATACCCATGTCTAAATTTATCAAGACATATTATCATGTAAATTACTTGACCGCGGACACATGAATATATGATCGGACCAGGTGATTGATAGACAATTTAAGCATAAGGTTCTTCAATACACTTTCGAGGGGGAAATAAGGATATCCATGTCTGAATTTTCGAGACATATTATTATTGAAATTAATTGACCGCAGACAAATAAATATTTGATCGGACTAGGAAATTGATAGACTGTTAAATCTTAAGGTTCCTTAACACATTTTAGATGGGAAAATAACGATACTCATGTCTAAATTATTAAAGGCATATTATTACGGATATTAATTGACTGCTGACACATGATTATATGATCGGACTAGGTAATAAATAGACTGTTTAAGCGTAAGGTTCCTCACTACACTTTAGAGGAGTAACTGTTAACTGTTAATTTAACATTTTCCTTAATACTCTAAAAGTAGACTGCTGCAATGATGCCTTTAACAGGGAAGGAGTTCATTTGATTGCATGTTTATTCCACATTGTTTATTTCGCAGTTTTTTTCACAATTAATACAAAACTTCCAATTTTATGACAAAATATCTTATCATTTGTATGTGGAATTACTACAATCCTATAATAAGCACTCTATTTATATGTTTAGACTAATGAATGTCAAGATTACACAATTTCATTACTGCTCATGATTAATAACTAATGAACAGCATGTGTGGTCAAAAGAAATGAAATTCATGATCATTTTTAATTGACCACTTATGTTCTAGTATGCGTCTCAGTTGTTTACTGTTTCTTCAACTTTAGTAATGTAAGTGCTATGCATTAATGGAGTCTGAATATCTGGCGACATCGATGCCTTGCATCACTTTCTTATATGTGTTCATTGCCTATAATTATTTTAACCATTCCAAAATTATTTTATATGATTCTCCATAATTGTTATCAGATGCGTCTTTCTCTTCTTCATTAGATACAGCCCTTAGAATGTTTTACGTGAAGAGTATGTGTTCTATGAAGAACATACAAAGTAAAAGGTAATTGTATGTGTTATATGAAGAAAATACAAAGTAAAAGGTACTTGTATGTGTTCTATGAAGAAGATTCAAAGTAAAAGGTACGTGTATGTGTTCTATACAAAGATACAAAGTAAACGGTAATTGTATGTTCTCTATGAATAAGATACAAAGTAAAAGGTAATTGTGTGTGTTCTATGAGGAAGATACAAGGTAAAAGGTAAATGTATGTGTTCTATGAATAAGATACAAAGTAAAAGGTACTTGTATGTGTTTTGCGAAGAAGATACAACGTAAAAGGTAATTGTATGTGTTTTATGAAGAATATAAAAAGTAAAAGGTAATTGTACATGTATGTGTTCTATGAAGAATAAACAAAGTAAAAGGTAATTGTATGTGTTCTATGAAGAATAAACAAAGTAAAAGTTAATAGTTTGTGTTCTATGAAGAAGATACAAAGATAATGGTAATTGTATGTGTTCTATGAAGAATAAACAAAGTAAAAGTTAATAGTTTGTGTTCTATGAATAAGATACAAAGTAAAATGTAATTGTATGTGTTCTATGAAGAAGATATAAAGTAATATGTAATTGTATGTGTTCTATGAAGAAGATATAAAGTAAAATGTAATTGTATGTGTTCTATGAAGAAGATATAAAGTAATATGTAATTGTATGTGTTATATGAAGAAGATATAAAGTAATATGTAATTGTATGTGTTCTATGAAGAAGATATAAAGTAATATGTAATTGTATGTGTTCTACGAAGAAGATATAAAGTAATATGTAATTGTATGTGTTCTATGAAGAAGATATAAAGTAAAATGTAATTGTATGTGTTCTATGAAGAAGATATAAAGTAAAATGTAATTGTATGTGTTCTATGAATAAGATATAAAGTAAAATGTAATTGTATGTGTTCTATGAAGAAGATATAAAGTAATATGTAATTGTATGTGTTCTATGAAGAAGATATAAAGTAAAATGTAATTGTATGTGTTCTATGAAGAAGATATAAAGTAATATGTAATTGTATGTGTTATATGAAGAAGATACAAAGTAAAAGTTTCTTGTATGTGTTTGATGAAGAAGGTGCAAAGTGAAAGGTACTTATATCTGTTTTATGAAGAAGATACAAAGAAAAAGGTCATTGTATTTGTTTTTATGAAGAATATACAAAGTAAAAGGTAATTGTACATGTACGTGTTCTATGAAGAATATACAAAGTAAAAGGTAATTGTATATGTTCTATGAAGAAGATAATGTAAAAGGTAATTGTACATGTATGTATTCTATGAAGAAGATACAAAGATAATGGTAATTGTATGTGTTCTATGAAGAAGATAGAAAGTAAAAGGTTATTGTACATGTATATGTTCTATGAATAATATACAAAGTGAAAGGTTATTGTACATGTATGTATTCTATGAAGAAAATACAAAGATAATGGTAATTATATGTGTTCTATGAAGAAGATAGAAAGTAAAAGGTTATTGTACATGTATGTGTTCTATGAAGAAGATACAAGGTAAAAGGTAATTGTATGTGTTCTATGAAGACAATATAAAGTTAAATGTAATAGTATGTGTTCGATCAAGAAAATGGAATGTAAAGGGTAATTGTAAGTGTTCGATGAAGAAGAAAGGACGTAAAGGGTTATTGTATGTGATCAACAGGGTTAATTGTATGATTTCGATGAAGAAGAAAGAATGTAAAGGGTAAGCGTATGTGTTCGATGAAGAAGAAAGGACGTAAAGCGTTATTGTACGTGTTTGATTAAGAAGAAATGACGTAAAGGGTAATTGTATGTGTTCGATGAAGAAGAAAGGACGTAAAGGGTTATTATATGTGATCAACTAAAACGACAGCAAGTAAGGGTTAATTGTATGATTTCGATGAAGAAGAAAGAATGTAAAGGGTAAGCGTATGTGTTCGATGAAGAAGAAAGGACGTAAAGGGTTATTGTACGTGTTTGATTAAGGTGAAATGACGTAAAAGGTAATTGTATGTGTTCGATGAAGAAGAAAGGACGTAAAGGGTTATTATATGTGATCAACTAAAACGACAGCAAGTAAGGGTTAATTGTATGATTTCGATGAAGAAGAAAGAATGTAAAGGGTAAGCGTATGTGTTCGATGAAGAAGAAAGGACGTAAAGGGTTATTGTACGTGTTTGATTAAGGTGAAATGACGTAAAAGGTAATTGTATGTGTTCGATGAAGAAGAAAGGACGTAAAGGGTTATTGTATGTGAGAGACTAAAAAGATAGAAAGTAAGGGTTAATTGTATGATTTCGATGAAGAAGAAAGAATGTAAAGGGTAAGTTGTATGTGTTCGATGAAGAAGAAAAGACGTAAAGGGTTATTGTATGTGTTTGATTAAGAAAATGGAAGGTAAAGGTTATTGTATGTGTGCGATGAAAGAGATGGAAAGTTAAATGTAATTGTATGTGTTCGATGAATACTATAGAAAGTAAAGGGTAATTGTATGTGTTCGATGAAGAAGAAGGGACGTAAAGTGTTATTGTTTGTGATCGACTTAAAAGATAGAAAGTAAGGGTTAAGTGTATGTGTTCCATGAAGAAAACAGAAGGTAAGGGTAAGTGTTTGTGTTTAGTGATAATGATAGAAATATGGTGTAACTATGTGTTATGTTCAATGAAGTTACTGAAGGGTGCTTTTGGTTTGCCGCAGTGCATTTACCGGTAGAATTGAGATTCCGTGCAGTTATCATTTTGAGGTCTTTGTGGTTTGCCACAGTGAATTTGAGAGTAGAATCGACATTTAGTACAATTTTCATTTCTGAGGGGTCCTTGTGGTTTGCCACAATGAATATACCAGTAGAAACAAGATTCGGAGCCGTTTTCATTTCTGAGAGGTCCTTGTGGTTTGCCACAGTAGATTTGCCAGCAGATTCGAGATTTCGTGCCGTTTTCATTTCTGAGAGGAACTTGTGGACAAAAATTGCTCAGTTTGAGATGTTTCTCCATTTACAACAGCACTTTTGAAAGTCATCTGCTGCAGAGGCTCCATAAAGCGTCTATATGTGGTAAAGGGTAAATTAAATGCAGAAAGGCGTCCTATGTACCAGTGGTTGGTGATACAAGATTATAATAAAATTAATTTTTGTTGAGCAGCTTTCATTCGTAGATAAATATTTGCCTAACACCTGGACGTAGGTAGCTGCTTATAGAGAAAACAGGCATAGAATAAGGCGTCTGAAGCAAACGACATTTGAAACAGGTTGACAATAGAGAAATATTGAACATAAATATGACCAGGGAAAGGACCCGAGAGTGATTTATATCACCACATTTCAGCTTTACTCTGTCAGCACTGAATTTCATAAAGAAGACTATTCCATGTTCATTATCGGACGATAGCGTTTTTCATGTATCAAAAGTTTAAGACTATTTTCATAACTATAATCTAAGAAAACGGACTCTGGAAATTTTGAGTTAATTACGTTCTCCATATTTAATAATTATTGCATGTATTTTAATGTTTGGTAACTTAATAAACAACGTAGGCAAAACTGAATGTTATTATCTGGATGCATTGAAGACGTGTTTTTGTACAGACGTAAAACTGTCCTTTTATTGGGGTTATATGCCGCTTTTAACATTATTCCAGTTAAATCGCGGCGACAGTTCACATATTCATGATCCCTGAGCAAACAAAGAAGTACTAGGCTAGGAAATGTGCTTTGCCCAAAGGCACTCTAACGGTCCCCGATGCTTAACCGGTCGGCAACGGCGGATTCCTTATAAACATATAAGGCAAGACTGAATGTTATTATCTGGACGCATTAAAGACGTGTTTTTATACAAACGTGAAACCATCGTGGATTAAGGAGAACTTGTTAATCTTGAGCAATATCGCGTGTTTCACCCGCCTGCCCCTCTCCATACTGGTTTGTTTAATACTGCATGTTGTAGACACGTCAATTGTCGACTATATAAAGGTACGGGTTAACCCTATCCCACACACAAACGATCTCTGACGCCTCTGCAGCAGAAGATTTTTGAAAACATTGTGGCAATAGGAGAAATTGCTAAAAATGAGCAATATCTCCCTTTGTCACATTGTTTTTAACTCTTTTCAACAAGTATACTATTATATATACGGAGTCTCCATATGTTTGCCTAGATGTTTGCATAGTCATCTGCTACAGATGTGTTGTGTGTGGGAAAAGGGTAAAAAAACATCCGTCTGTCAAGGATACATCATTTAACCCAGTCTTTATGTCTTTCTAAAATGCAGACGTAGTTCAGGCATCTGCAGCAGACGACTTTTAGGACATGTTTGAAAAAATAAATAAACATAATCATGACTAGGAATTGGATCCGAGGTTTATACATATCAGCATTCTAAGAAAATGACCATTACTAGAACATAATCACGGCATCACGGCATCACGGCTTTAACCCTTTCCCACACATAGACGCCTTCTGACACCTTTGCAGAAGATGACAAATATAATCAATGTGACGAAAGATGAAATTTTGCCACAACATTTCGACTTGATAAGGTAACGACGTTTTCATTTACAGACATTGTTCACACCCGTCTGCTATAGACACGTCAGTTATTGACAATATGATGGAAAGGGACAAACCACATCCGCCTGCCAAGGACATAAACATATTATGTAACCCAATCTCTATGTAATTTCATCTATCTGTTATGACCGTCTTTTCACGGGGCTAAACACACATGAGCCGTGTCTACCAAGTTTGGCTCCTAAGGTATCTGCACAGTCTCACTAGTGTCTTCACTTTTGGCAAAAATGTTATATAAACATTAAACCTTTTCCACATACAACAAATCTGTTGCTGACGACTTTGAAAGCATGTGGTGATAACATTGGAAAATCTCTTTCTATAAACGATTACTTTTAGAATACAGTTGAAAACATTTGAAAATCCCTTTCTATAAACGATTAGTTTTAGAATACAGGTGAAAACATTGTGGCAAATAGTGAGCAATTTCTCCTTTTGTCAAAATGTTTTCAAAAGTTGTTTGCTGATGAGGCTTTAGATTAATTGGAAGAACGATTTCACGTCGGAGTGTCAATAAGGCCCCAAGTTGCCAGACGCGGTTCATATTAAAGTAGAAATAAATTGCGTGTACCTAGGCATGAGAAAATATGTTATAAATTATAATTATAAATGTGAAGTTCGGTGATCAAGATCAACCTTAGAAACGTCTCGTAAATTTACCGTAGAGTCTGTCGATTCTCTGTTTTGAACATGAACTGTCTGATCAAACTGTGCGTCCTGATAGGCTGATCTGAACCTTTGTTGAGGATCGATGTGTTTTCTTTAGGATGGAGTGTTTTGACGGTGTTGTGCAGTATATGCACTTTAGAATAATTAAGCCTTTGTTAAGCACCGAAATGATTTCAATGGGTTGGCCTTGGGGGATGGGGGGGGGGGGGGGTATTACATCTGTATCATTACTTGTATTAACTGGAGATCTCTTCTTAGAAAACGTTTATTTTAGGTAGGTGCATTGAAAAGAATAATATTTTAACTTTTTCCCACTTACAGGTAATTAGCACACGACTTTGAAAACAAAATGTATGTAATTCAAAAAAATAAAGACAACCCCCAATTGAATATAATTGAAGATATAGTGGCAAAAGTAGAAATTGTCTCCTTTTTCCACAATGTTTTAAAAAATCGTCTGCTGCAGAGGCGTCAAAATAGGTCTATAAGTAAAGATTGTGTTCATCATAATGTCGCCACTATTGAAAGGCCCAGTTATTTCTGACTTACAAGACACTTTTTTTACCTGAACATTTTTACTGCTCGAGTCATATGTTTTTCAAGGTACCGCGCAGACAGGCTTTTGGTTTCATTATGTAGGTAGCCGGCGGCTACCAAACCGGCCATACCACTGGGATTCGAACCTTCGACCTGCTACTCTCGAATTGAATGTCTTAACCAGTAGGCTATCGGATCGGAAGGAGGGAAAGGGTTATATGAAAACATTATGCAACCGGAGGTTCCAAGATGGTGGATCTTACAAACCTTCGACATGGCACTCCCGAATCGAATGTCTTAACCAGTAGGCTATCAAATCGGAAGGAGGGAAAGGGTTATGTAAAAACATTATGCAACCGGAGGTTACATGATGGTGGATCTCACAAACCTCTTTTCAGCCCACCAGTTTCCGAACGCCCTTGACATTCTACATTTGGTGTAAAATCCCACCCGCCGTCAAGGACATAAAAACATTATAGTGTAACCCAATCTCTATGATATGTCATCTACCTGCTATGGTCGACTATTCAGGGAGCTAAACAAACATGCGCCGTGTCTAGCGATATTGGCTCTTAATGCATATGCACAGTCTCACCAGTGTCTTCACTTTTGGACAAAATGTTATATGGACATTAAACCTTTCCACATACAATATATCTGTAGTGAGCAATTTCACCTTTTGTCAAAAAGTTTTCAAAAGTCCTTTGCTAAAGAGGCTTCAGATTAATAAGAAGAATGATTCCACGTCCGAGTGTCAATAATGCCCCAAGTCGCCAGACGCGATTCATATTAAAGTAGAAATAGACTGCGTGTGCCTAGGCACAAGAAAATCTGTTATCAATTATTATTATAACTGTGACGTTCGGTAACCAGGATCAATCTTAGAAACGTCTCGTAAATTTAGCGTACAGTCCGTCGATTGTCTGTTTTGAACATGAACTTTCTGATCGAACTCTGCGTCTTCACAGGCTGATTTGAACCTTTGCTGAGGATCGATGTGCTTTCTTTAGGATGGAGTGTTTTGACGGTGTTGTGCAGTATATGCACTTTAAAATAAGTAATTTGTTAAGTACCGAAATGATTTCAATGGGGGCGTATTGAACCCGTATCATTATTTGTATTAACTGGAGATCTTTTCGAATTACACAGGAAACGAAGTGGTATAAATAATACCGGATAATTAACCAGTACTACTGGTATTATTTAGCCTGACTATGGTATTTATATGTAACGACGCTTAAACAGTATTTCAATCATGCCCCGGCTCTTCCTGGATAATTAACCAGTACTACCAGTAATACCGGTATTATTGACACCACTTCGTTTCCTTTGTAATTTACCAGTAATACGGTAATATTTATATCACATCGTTTCCTGTGTAATTTACCAGTAATACCGGTATTATTTATATCACATCGTTTCCTGTGTAATTTACCAGTGATACCGGTATTATTTGTATCACATCGTTTCCTATGTAATTTACCAGTAATACCGGTGTTACTTATTTATCACATCGTTTCCTATGTAATTTACCAGTAATACCGGCATTATTTATATCACATCGTTTCTGTATGATTTACCAGTAATACAGGTATTATTTAAATCACATTGTTTCCTATGTAATTTACCAGTGATACCGGTATTATTTGTATCACATCTTTTCCTGTGTAATTTACCAGTAATACCGGTATTACTTATATCACATTGTTTCTGTACAATTTACCAGTAATACCGCTATTATTTATATCACATTGTTTCTGTACAATTTACCAGTAATACCGCTATTATTTATATCACATTGTTTCTGTACAATTTCCCCGTGATACCGGTATTATTTGTATCCCATTGTTTCCTATGTAATTTACCAGTGATACCGGTATTATTTATATCACATCGTTTCTGTATAATGTACCAGTAATACCGGTATTATTTAAATCACATTGTTTCCTATGTAATTTCCCAGTGATACCGGTATTATTTGTATCACATTGTTTCCTATGTAATTTACCAGTGATACCGGTATTACTTATATCACATATTTTCCTGTAAAATGTACCAGTGATACCAGTATTATTTATATCACATCGTTTCCTATGTAATTTACCAGTTATACCGGTATTATTTATATAACATCGTTTCCTGTGTAATTTACCAGTGATACCGGTATTATTTATATCACATCGTTTCCTATGTAATTTACCAGTGATACCGGTATTATTTGTATCACATCGTTTTCTATGTGATTTACCAGTAATTCATGTATTACTTATACCGGTATATTATTATAATTGCATTTCAAAAGCGTGTCCTAACTTAAAATAATGTTCTGAGATCAGTATTAAATCTTGCCCTGTCGTGATGAATGTTCTGGGATCAGTATTAAATCTCGGGTCGTAATGAATGTTCCCGTGAAGAATTGATGGAAAAACAATGGAACCTGCGTATAAAGACCACCCATGTGGGTGGGGACAACAGTATGGTCTTTGTTCACGGGTGGTCTTTGATTGCAGAGTCATGTATGCAACAAAAAGGGTCATTGGTAAACTTAAAGTGTAGTTGCTTAAGATAGGAAATCGCTATTCCAAGGCGGTCTTTAACAAAGGTTTTACTGTATAATAATTTCTATTCCAAAGCGGTCTTTAACACAGGTTTTATTGTATAATAATTTCTATTACATTTGCTTAGCTCCTGTGATCCCTTCTGGTTTTTTAAAATGGAATTCGTCGCTCGTTGATCTTGTAACCACTACAGTGGCGTCTAAACCATCTCCGGAGGCCTGTATTATGGTAAAAGTACGGTTCTCTTGTCTTCGAGAATGCTTGAATGATTATCGATTTACGCATTCTCCAACATCTTTCAAACGCATTGTTTAACCGTTTCCCACATATAAACGCTTTCTGACGTCTCTGCAGTAAGACGACTTTTGAAAACAACGATATAGTCAAAATTAATGTTCGGGCGTAAGAAGACTAATGCCGTCGTTTTTTTGACGAACGGGAAAACATATTTCTTACAGAGTTCCATTTAATTTTAAATATTCGTAAAAATGTTAATTTCCACATAACACAGCACTTTAATGATCTTAAATATCGATTTGAAAAAAAATATATTAAAAAGACGACAATAATTTTTAATCCGTGTGTTTCGTCTCATTTTACCCAAAATATCAATTTAAAAAAGAAATATTAAAAAGACGACAATAATTTTCGATCTGTGTTTTTCGTCTCATTATATACATACCCAAAATGGCGCCCCATGGATTTGGCCAGTTTCATTTCAGAAAGCTTCATGGGTTATTGAAAAAAAAAAAAAAAAATCTCACAGCTGTTACCTATGAACGAAAATAACCATTTATGTTTTTTATTTCGTATTACACATACAGCAAATGTTTACCGGAATACAAGCGGATGTGAAAAAACAAAAACATTTCTCGTGGGAAATATTCCGATAGGATGTTGCATGCACGATGTTGCGTGCATCACAGGAAGTTGAAATGTTATCAATGACGTAGGAGACACCAGCCCGTCAGGCGTAATGTTTACACCTCAACTCTTTAAAGTATTTGGTATGACCGGGCTGGGCGATCGAACCCACGATCTCCCACCCCCGAGCTGGACGTTTTATCACAACACCATCGAGGCGGTTAATTTGTTTGGACATTTCTAATCCCTCTCCAGATCATAACACACCCGTGTTGACGCACTCGTTCGTTGACATAGCTGTAAAGCGTGGGTTCAGACCATCTTGTCAACCTAGTCAGTCTTATCATAACCTATCATAACATTATCTTATAACAGGCTTGTGCAAGTAATTAGTAAACGGTGTTTAATTCAGACCATCTTGTCGACCTGCTTAGTCTTATCATAAACTGTGATGACATTATCTTGTAGCAAGCTCGTGCAAGTAATTAGTGAACGGTGTTTAATTTGATCAGACCTATGGATGCGCATGATGATTTTGATCTACACTGTTTGCGAGATCAACCTCGTACCTTCTCTCATGCAATGTCTCATGTATTGTAGACTTAGTTTACTTCCATAATTTCAGGTGATTTGTAACCAAAAATGTCCAAACGGGTTCATCAGCAGACCTGACGACTGTTTGTATTGTTTGTGTATAAAACCAATGCCAGGTACGGTAAATATATCTTCTAAATGAGTCACGTTTCGCGATTTGACAGAGGATTACCATTTCATTTCATTTATAAAATAACAGTAAATTAATATCTTTAACCCAGTATAGTAGGACGATAACAACAATACAAGCGTATGTTTTTGCCCAGCAAAATAATTCGGTAAAGATATAAGCAAGCTGTTTTGTATTGGCGATTATATGTTGTGGGTTAATTTTGTTTTTGAGAGCGCCACATCTTTACGCCTCCTAATTAAACCGTTTAAAAAATGCAAGCATTTGGCCCCCCCATAAATAAAGACGTACTATAGTAGTTAACGGGTATTTCTTCTACGCAGTTCAATCCCCGGCTGCGTCATACCAAACATTTTAAGATTGAAGCCATGGCTTTCTCTCCTTGGCGTCAGGGGATAACATGACGTCTCACTCGACCGTTTCAGGTACCAAATACTTTAACATGGAGGTAATGGCTTTCTCTCCTTGGTGTCAGGGGATAACATGACGTCTCACTCGACGGTTTCAGGTACCAAATACTTTAACATGGAGGTAATGGCTTTCTCTCCTTGGCGTCAGGGGATAACATGACGTCTCACTCGACGGTTTCAGGATAAAAGGACTAGAAGCACATGAGCCGTCCGACAGTGTGGCCTCTGTGTAATGTATCGACCCAGATCAGCCTGCGCAGTCTGTGCAGACTGATCCGGGTCGACACATTCCGTCTTACTGGGATAGAGGTATAGATTAATGATCCATGAAACAGAAATTCCACAGGAGGCGAGAAGTGTCTATCCGGGTAAACCTGCGTGGCATGCTTAGGCTGATCCGAGTCGATACTTTAGGTAGAGATCACAATGTTGGTTTTCTCGCGGGACGGCTCAAATCATCTTTTCATTTATATTTCTTTAATAAATAAACTGGCGAGCGTTCGTTTTCAGCATTATTACTATCACGCTCATTCGCTAATTCACTGCGTTGTTTCTTATATCTTTTGATCCATGGCATACAGGAAACATACTCTGGCCAAAAGCCTCTACTCTCCACCAACATACCCAAATCATCATTTTCTACGTTCAATCTGAATACAACCTTATTTGAGTTTCGGCATGGAAATCTATGAATCATTGTCACCGTAGGGCCCCTGCTAGTCACATAATTGGCTAGTTTGTCTGAGGTCATATATTTCCTATACCCTCCGACAAAATAGCGTTTTGTACGTTTACGCTTCACGGAGATGAGCGGGATGTGACATGAACTGGGATCGTATTACATGTTGACTAGCAGGATGGCCTGCCTTAGCGGATATATCGGAAAATGTTATTTTCTTATTTTTTCTGCATTCAATACATTGTGCATTAATAATGTCACATTGAACATATTTGTTTACAGTCTGACTGTATGTATGGCTTGTACTACATCCGGTTGCGTCATGCACATTGGTCCCGGAAATGTCTCTCTTCCCCATACTAATGACCTTCGCGAGGTCCGGATCTGGACTCGAACTTACTTTGATGGAGTCACTGTGTTGTACTAGTGAGACGTCGTTACAGTATGCAATAACCCGGAGACGTCCATTTCGACACGGGTTGCTACATAGATATCATCGTCATGACTAACATTTTCCATGATGTTTAACCCATCATCGACAGTTACACCACGGTCTAATTCACACGTGGTACTATCCCACGTATCTGTGACAGTTACACCACGGTCTAATTCACACGTGATACTATCCCAGATATCTATGACAGTTAAACCACGGTCTAATTCACACGTGATACTATCCCACGTATATATAACAGTTATAGCACTAGACCCTTGATCAGGTTTTGAAGTGACCATATCCCTTGGATCGGATGAATTGAAAAAATAATGCACTGGTTTCACAGGCATACAGCTCGATATAACAGTTTTATCTAGAGATGCTACACGCAATTCTATTCAATGTAAAGGCGACTGCATATCGAAATTAACACAAACGGCAGAGATATCAGATGCATCTCCTTTTATTTCTGATATTTGGATTAATACATCAGATGAGAATGAATGTACAGTTTTTGTGACGCATTGTATTTCCTCACTGCGCAATTTCTCACATGCTAGTAGCAGTTGTTTTACTAGTAATACATCACTTTGTAGAGACGCCACTGTATCTTTCAATATTGTCATTTCTTGACTTAACTGATAGTTGGGACCCGCAGTTGCAGATTCGTGGCACTGACTTTTACAAGGATTTAGTTTACGCCGGGACACTGAGATTACATCGTTCAGTGACGCGTAGTCTTCCCCTTCTAGCATAGATATAATAGTATAGATGGCATGCGATAACTTGACACTTACAATATCACCTCTCCTGGTGACAATTCGCCTCTTGAGTTTATAAGGAAAGTCGTTTCCCGATATGGACATGATTTCACAATGGCTAATATAAAAGTTATAGCCTCTTGATTTAAATGATCCTGCTTTCGCGTGTACCACACGTGGATTAGGTTTAAAGTTTCGTTTTCCAAATGAATAAAACGGGGGTATACCTACTTCCCATACAAACTTCTGATTTAGTATTCTGATCTAAAGTTCGAAATTATCGAAACGATTTAATTATTTTCCCACTCATTTCAACGACAATTGGCTCAGATTAAGTCAATAATATTTCATCAATAGGCATTTTCATATTGTCAAACATTTGAAAACGTGAAAATAAGGGTTTGAACAAAGGACGAAGTGAAGAATTTTCTTTATTAAACTCGACTGGATTTGAGAGTTGTGACTCTTCGTGTGTGGATCAGTATGCTTGTCTTTGCAGGATTTAAAGACTTAGCCGTAACCTCACCAGGCATATGAGATAACATGCTATACTAAACTGCTTACTTGTGCTAACGAAGGGATGTCGTTCCATATATGGGAAAATAGAACAAAAGAGATCAACGAATTTACATTTATATACAAATCTCGAATACATCATTTAAACAGGTGAGCCGTCCGCGAGAAAACAAACATTGTGGACTATGCGTAAAGTATCGACCCGGATCAGCCTTAGCATGCCGCACAGGCTTACCCGGATAGACACTTTTCGCCTCCTGTGGATTTTCTATTTCAGGACTCATTACTCTATACCTCTAACCCCCTGAGACGGAATATGTCGCCCTGGATCAGTCTAGGCTATAATGTTGGTTTACTCGCGAGATGGCTCAAGTATCTTAATAAAACAGTTTAACATATCACTGCTGGAACCAATTTTGTTAAGTCTGGGCTCAAAACCTTAACATTTCTATTCTAATATTTCTTGAAAATTGCTATGGAATCTTCCAAATAAAAAGCTAGACACGTTTATTTAAAACAAATCAGTATTGAAAAGGTTACAGTTGACAATAACAATTTATCTTTTTAAACTCCGCGCCACGAATAGTTTTATTAAAAGAACAATTATGATCAAACTGCATACTTGTATAGTCGTTATTTGTCACAACGGTTCCTCAATAACTTTGTCATGATGCATGAACGATCTAGACCTGACTGCACGGAGACGCAGGGTGATTTGGATAGGTTTCCTGTGACTTATCTCATTTAGGTAACTTTTAGACGAGCATTGAACGAGCATTCTTGTATAGTCGAGTTTTATCACAACCGTTCCGTAAGAGGTTGATTGATTGATTGATTGATTGGGGTTTAACGCCGTTTTTAACAATTTCTCAGTTATATCACGGCGGCCAGTTCACCTACTCATGCATTTCCTGGTTTTCTCACACCAGTACTCCACACAACACTCTTCCCAAGCAACTGGCTGCTTTTCCACATAGACTTAGCCCATTGGTGGAAGAGGAATGACGCATGTCGAATTGACTTTTGTCAATCCTCGGAAAGAAAGTTGGCCGAGCCGGGATTTGAACTCACAACCCCTGTATTGACAGCCCGCGTCGCTACCGACTGAGCTACCGTGGCTCGGCCCGTAAAAGGTTGTCATGCTGCATGAATATTTTAAATCTGACTGCTCGAAAACGTAAGGTGATCTGGATATTCGATAGGTTTCTTGTAAATTATCTCATTTAAGTAAGGTTTGAACGGGGTCTGTGCATTCTCGCATTCTTGTATAGTCGAGTTTTATCACAAACCTAATAAATCAATCTCAATCTTTTCCTTGCGTTTCTGGTGCGCGATATGTATCAATACAATTTGGAAAGGGAGGAAATAGCTTATTAGCTAGCCATTCCATCAAAAGGCACTTTCTTTTGTGTCTCGAAATAGTTTCACGGGGGAAAAAAGTAAGTTTTCGCCTTTACAAATAAGACAGTAATATATACGAGCTTGTAAACTAATGATTGATTGGCATTTAACGCCGTTTTCAAAGACATTTCATTAATATGTCGGCGGCTTGTATAATAAGCGAACGTACAAGAATCTGTATGCTTATTGTAGATGCAGATTAGCTTGTTTATCCATGCACTGTTTATAAATTTGTTATTTAGGCAGTCAAGTAAAATGAATCAATACTACTTATAGGTTATACAAGTCTTTTACAACATAAGTTATCTGGTACGCACAGTTTATGAAGGCCAGTATATATTAATTCATTATTAGATAATATGCGAGTTGACAAATACTTTTGGAGTGCAGTAGTTTGGAAAACTTATATGGAAAAGGTGTTCACTATTTTAAATGTCTGTTTATATAGCAATAATACATGTACACACCAAAACAAGATTGTTTGTACTATTCTGTTCCTTCATGATGACGTTCTTAATGACTTTAGCATAAAGTTCATTATAAACATTGTGGAAAAGGAAGAATCTGTAAATAGTGAGACCATTTTACTTTCTGTGTACCAATTTTTACGGCAATAGTTTTTCTGGTACAAACGAGTTTATCTAGTCCTGAATATAATCATCTTTTTATGAGTGTCAGCCTCCTCATGTAAACCAATCATTAGACAACCATCACTCTGTCTGTACAATATACCCACTGGGAGGTCCATCCCGTCTTTCTTTGACAACAAAATCTTCTCCTTACCACCACCACGTCGGACTACATGTACATTGTGAGAAGTCACTCCACACACTAACAGGTTATCTTCTCCATCCACATACATTCCGGCTGGTCCCTTCAAGTCTCTGTCAGAGTACTGGTATATCACGTGACCTTGAATGTCTAAACATGTTACAATGTTAGTGTCCTCATCAGAGACAAACACCCTACTCCCGTTCCTATTTACTGTTACACTACTAGGACGTGTAAACATGTATTTACCCTTATCCTCTCCCAACCTTCTCCGTAGTTTACCGGCCATGTTGAGTACTCGTACTTCACCATTACCGGGATCAGCATGACAGGTCACGAAGATCTCGTCACCATAAATATCCACACCATAACCTTCTCTATCCATCTTCAATGTTTTCTTCACCACCATATCAGGGAATACTCTTACCCGCTGCAGTCGTTTACCTTGTGTAACTATGACGTCAGTGTCGTTGATAGCAGACACGTCTAATGCCGGAATAGCTGACTGGGATATAAACTTGAAGTTTTTATCAAACAGTTTTAGAAAGTCATCTTCACATGCGAGTCATTATGTCCGTCAGACATGAATGTACATCCAGTGCCCATATCTGATTTCACATTTATCTCCTGTTTGTCCTTAACAGACATGTTCAGTATAGAGGTCCGGTTCTGACCGGTATAGACAGGTTGGTTGCTAGCAACAGTCCCTAGGGACAGTAATTGTTGGATCATGTCAGCTAGAACGTCATTGGGTTGAAAACGAATGTCTATTGGGTAAATGTCTTTCTGGACATTGTCAATGATATGTCCACATTCACTTGCTTGTGACGACAGATTTTTCATTCCGACAAACATGACGTCATTTTCCCGCGTTTTTAGACATTCAGACAAAGATTTGTCCAGATCCCCAATTTGACGTAAAACGCCATCGGCTAAAGTCACGTGACCGTCTATCTCTTTATTCATCTTCTCATCAATGTATCGGATTTCGGAAGACATTTCATTTTCGAGTTGATCCAGTTTGTCGTTAATATCCCTGCGTAATTGATGCATGCCACTGATACATTTCTTTATCTGAGTCTTCATGGTTGATTTAGCAATTTGTCTGTTCTTTCTAAGGTCGTCATATCTAGATGTTAAGTCCCCCAGAGATGTTGCGACTTTCTTCAGTTCCTCTTCAACATATGTTAATCGAGCACTGTGCCTAGTGACATCGCCTGTATTGCAAGTTGTATGACCGGTAAGTTTGCAAGCAGAACAAATTACCTCATCGTGAGTGGTACAGTACATATCAAGTAACGTTGTTCTGTGTGTATCACAGAACATAAACTGTAACGTTTGTTTTGTCCTCGTGGATCCAGATGGAACGTTACTCCCTGTCATAAGTTTGTGGTCGCTAGATGCATTAGACCCTCTGTGTGCCTTATCACATGACTGACACAGGTACTCACAGCATACGGTACAGTAGGAGATAGCCTCTGATGTTTGACCGCTTGACAAACATAAGTCACAATCAGTGTTGGATATTTCGTCAGATCCTTTATAAATAGATTGGGGTCCAGATGCCATGCTAGTGGTGTGTGAATTCGTTACAACGATTCCTGAAATGTATGTATTAACAAGTGTTATTGGCTGCATTGTTATTATTTACAGTAGGAGATAGCCTCTAATGTTTGACCGCTTGACAAACATACGTCACAATCAGTGTTGGATATTTCGTCATTCCATTGATAAAAAAAATATTGGGATCCAGATAGCATGCTGGTGGAGTGTGAAATCTTTAGTACGTTTCTTGAAATGAATGTATAAAAAGGGTTATTACCTATATGTTTATTATATCCAGGTTAAAGTTGACGTACAATCCAGATGCCATGCTGGTGGTGTGTGAATTCGTTACAACGTATCCTGAAATGTTTGAATTAATACGTGCTTTTACGTTTATTCTAGTATATCCCGGTTAGAGTTGACAAACATACGTCAAAGTCAGTGTTGGGTATTTCATCATTCCATTGATAAAAAAATATTGGGATCCAGATAGCATGCTGGTGGAGTGTGAAATCTTTAGTACGTTTCTTGAAATGAATGTATAAAAAGGGTTATTACCTATATGTTTATTATATCCAGGTTAAAGTTGACGTACAATTTAAATGTCCAATGTACTACGGTATCGGAATCATAGTAACAATACTATGTATGTATTAACAACAGTTATTAGCTGTATTTTATTAAATTCGGGCTAAATTTGACAAACAACTTAAATGTACCATGTACTACGCATAGAAGTCATAGTAACAATACAGTAAATGTATGTATTAACAAGGGTTTTTATCTGTATTTTATTATATTCCGGTTAAAGTCGACGTACAATTTACATGATCAATGTACTGCGGCATAGAAGTCATAGTAACAATACAGTAAATGTATATATTAACAAGGGTTATTAGCTGTATTTTATTATATTCCAGTTAAAGTTGACAAACAACTTAAATGTAAAATGTACTACGGCATACAAATCATAGACCAAATACAGTAAATGTATGTACTAACAAGGGTTATTACCTGTATTTTACTATATTCCAGTTGGAGTCGACATACAACTTAAATGTAAAATGCACTACGGCTTACAAGTCATAGTAACAATACAGTAAATGTATGTATTAACAATGGTTTGTAACTGTGTTTTATTAAAGACTGGTTAAAAGTGACATACAACTTAAACGTACACTGTACTACGACATAGAAGTCAAAGTAATAATACAGTAGATGTATGTATTAACAAGCTTTATTACCTGTGTTTTATCAGATGCCAGTTAAAGTTGACAAACAGCTTAAATGTACAATGTACTATGGCATAGAAGTCATTGTAAAATGGAGGATAATTGTTTGTATCATTGTATTATCGAATTCATCGAGTGAAAAGCAAAGGTGGTCGTCGTCGTATTGGGTTTATTTACCCTCGTCTTTCGGCATAAAGCCATTTGGCGAGCTGCCATCGTTATCTCCTTTCAACATTTTTATAGGGACTATTATTTCAGAATTTCTATAATTTTCTATTATTTTCTTCTATTTCTGACTTTCGATATTTAATTTCCAATTGCTTAACATTTCTCCCGTTTTCTGTTTTAATAATTGTACATAAGACTAATGTTTAAAAATATTGTTTCATTAAAATAACTATATGTATATCAATTGCTTTCCTTTAAAGATTAATATGTTTATTTCGCTCTATGTATATGGAAAATATGTTGTGTAAAAATGAGTGGTCCAACAATGGTCTGATTGGGGGCCTCTGATTGGCTCAATTTCAATCCGTTTTTTTTTTGTCAAGCTCGCCTCCCCCATCTCAATCAAGCTTGATTGAAAGGAAAAAGCCGAGTCCGACCAAATGTTTTGATAAGCCAATCATTAGCCTCCTCTCGTTTAGTAAATCGGATTTCACCCTTTGCCCGTAGAGTTGCATAAGTTTATGTATACATCTCCACTGGTACAAAGGGACAAAGGGTGGACCGAAATATTTTGTTCAAAAAGTTAGCTTGGGTATATTAATCTTAATGGCACAGTGTGGGTAAAAAGTTAATGTAACATTATTTACGACATAAGTAATGTCTTCTGATAACAACAACGATCCCAATAAGGTGCCTATAAAAATACTATATACAAACGTCCACACTGTGCCATTTTTATTTCTGATATTTTAGTTATTTTGTTGTGTTTTGTGTATGAATCCTTGTAGCAATACCGATATGATTTTGGGCCTCCTGAATATCTAAAATAGGGTATGTACAAAAATAAGAAGTGTATTGTCTGTGTTAAGCTAATGGGTTCTTTGCATATGGTGTTTTATATACATTTAACATATACGCTTCTCCCACTTACCAGTACGGTATAAAAACTTCTTTAAAAAGGGAATTTAAACACTGATTTTGTAAGATAACACAAAAGTGCGACAAGATAAATCATGGTGTAAAAAATCTATAATGAAACAAATCAGATTTGAATCATTTGACTTAACACAGACATTACGCGTAAGTAGAGAGGGTACGATAGAACACTGTGTTTGTGCCCCGCGCATCCGTCTTTATTAAAATGGAGTTTTATGGGTGTGGAAAATGACGTCCCTATCATTAAATAACAATATTTATAAATATATGAGGGAGGGTAAACATGGGGAAAGACGAGTTGTCTCTCTTCCTAAAGTATATACAATAAAACAGTTGTCTTTGGGGCAGACGACAGAGATGATTGACGTCATTTCCACGATATGGGTAATTGAAAAAAAGCATAAAAATATGGGTAGGAGGCCCATTTCTTGTGAATTTTCTACCTCAGTACTGAGCCAGCGTTTCAAAAAAGTGTAATTAGAAAAATAAAATTTTAATAGTAAGATGGTGGAAAAAATGTTAAATGAAGGAAGAATTACTCTCTATGTATAGACTCGTGGTCTATTTAAAGATGTACTTTTTTAAAAATGTTGTATTTTTGCCAGATAACAGCTATATATGAATGCAATGTGGCAGACTTCAGACCGCGCATTTTGTCACCCTGGACTCTAACTAATCCTGTAGTCGACATGTCCCTAAGTCTGAGGTTTCATAAGAGTGATCATCAGCCAACAATTTTAAAAATAACAAATGATCACATCGCCTCAAACTTCGCTGAGCATTTAAAGATATATACTGACGGTAGTAAAGATACAGATCAGGCAGTTGCGGCAGCAATGGTTATACCATGCAAAAACATAACAGTCAACAAAAGGCTCAGCGACAAGTTATCAATCTATGCTGCCGAACTGACCGCTATTCAATTTGCATTAAACTGGACAATTTTAAACAGACCTCGCAAAGTAGTAATTTTGTCTGATTCTCTCTCTTCCTTACAGTCAATTAATTTAAGAAAGAGCAATTCTAGGCCTGATCTTATAGAAAATATCATCTCCCTTAATGATCAGTGCCATTTAAACAATATAAAGGTTAAATTTGCGTGGTGTCCAGCTCATGTCGATTTACCAGGAAATGAACTAGCAGATAGGGCGGCAAAGGACGGACTGAAGGGCTCTGTGGGTGAAAACATTCCCCTGGCAATAACCGAAATATATTCTATCATTAGAAGCCATAAAAAGCTGAAAATGACGAAAAGGCTTGCTGAACAACAACATAAGCAGCCTATCACCCAGCAAGGGATCAGTCTGAGACCGCCACACTGTTATTCAACCAACCAAATGGTTGATAAGTGTGTGACGCGCCTCAGATTGAATAACAACTTATTGTCAGGGAGCATTGGTCAATACATTTTGGGAGTTTCTCCTATATTCCCAAAGTGTGGTGTACGAAATACCACAGAGCATTTTATGTTACATTGCAATGTTCACAGGGAAGCAAGAACACAACTCTCAAATGTCATACAGGGGTCTGGTATGCAAATGTCAATAAATGACATTCTTTTTCCATCTAAAGCACTCCAGACTTCCTTTTATAAGGCATTGGAGACATATCTCCTAGATTGCCAGATGACAGACAAAATATAAAATAGCAAAGGTGGTATTTTCAAGAGTGGCGTAGTGAAAATATAACCCTTTGCTTTTCACGAGATGTTAGCATTTTAAATGAGTTTTCCGACAGGGTTCAGGGCGAAAAAGTCGCATATAAATTATGCTGACTTAGTAATTAATTCCCGCGTATGGAGCCCCATTCGTAATTCATTCCCCGTATGTAGCCTAAGAAAATGCCTACTCTGAAACTCGAGGCTTATGATAACATTACATCTGATTTATTCGATGCCTGTTACTCGTAACATTATTATATTTGTTAATATCATGCCTGTAAACATAAAGCAAAAGGACAAAGTGAAAAAATGAAAATCTAGCTTCATTCCCGTGTTCCTCCCTTGTAGACCTTATTTGAAAACTCTTGAGTATAGCCATACACGCACGATTATCCACAATAGTTAATAATATCAAAATCATTCGAGATAGAGAAAGATATTGCATATATTATCTAAAAACAATAGATCTACTGTAAAGTACAGCTTCTGGAATACGTGAAGAAAAATATGTCGATTTGTGTATTAATTTTAAATGACATCACTATGGCATAGAAGTCATAGTAACAATACAGTAAATAACAAGAGTTATTATCTGTGTTTTAGTATAGCCGAGTTAAAGTTGACATACAACTTAAACGTACAATGAACTACGGCATAGAAGTCATAGTATCAATACAGTAAATTTATGTATTAACAAGGATTATATGTGTTTTATTATAGCCGAGTTAAAGTTGACATACAACTTAAACGTACTCTGAACTACGGCATAGAAGTCATAGAAACAATACAGTAAAAGTATGTATTAACAAGGGTTAGTACTTGTATTGTATTATATCCCAGTTATAGTTGACGTACAACTTAAACGTACACTGAACTACGGCATAGAAGTCATAGTAACAATATAGTAAATGTATGTATTGAGAAGGGTTATTACCTGTATGATTATTATATCAGGGCTAAAGTTGACAAACAACTTAAACGTACACTGTACTACGGCATAGACGTAATAGTAACAATATGTAGTAAATGTATGTATTAACCATGATTATTACCCGTACGTTTATTATATCAGGGCTAAAGTTGACATACAACATAAACGTACACTGTAATACGGCATAAAGGATATTAACCATACAGTAAATGTTTGTATTAACAATGGCTAGTACCTCTATTTTATTATATCCCTGTTAAAGTTGACAACTAACTTAAATGTTCAATGTACTACATGAATATACCACTGCATAGGTCCATGTAGAATTGGAACCAACTATGTTAGATTGAGTTATCAATTTATATTGTTAAAAGGCTAACAGTAAAAAACGCGTTGAAGATAATAAATGATATACAATACATACGTTAAACCTTTCCAACAAGTAGACACCCTTTGAGGCTTCTGAAGCTTTTGAACACATTGCTTCGATGAAGAAATTGCTCCTAGTTCGTCATTTCCCCCCTTTGCCACAATGTTTTCAACTCATGTCAATTAATAAACTTTAATTCAAAGATAGTGTACATAGTTTTGCTTCCATCATTTCATATTCGTCTGCTAAAGATTTACTGTTTTTGGTAAAGATTTAAATTATACATTCTTTAGAGGATATCGAATGTCAAAACTTAATATTTTCGTCTGCTTTATTGCTGTCTACTTCACTCTTGTAAAATCTTCAAAAATAGTTGAAGTAGAATTAATTTGGGTGTCAATCAGTGTGGATCTCAGATCAGCCTAAACATATTGTGGGGTCCAATCTAGATGTATACAGAACAACAGTTATCAATGGTTGACAATTTCCGCCGCCAGTGTGAAAAGGGTTAAATTTTGAAGTTGTTTAGAGACGTTTTAATTTTCTTAAGTGTCTATAAGTGAGATTTAACAAGCATATCGACTAGCGAATCTTTGTCTTCTTGGACGCTAAATTAATGTTATCTGCTGTCGTCTGCAATAACTGCGCATCAAATTGTTTCCTTCACAATTTTTGCTCAAGTGAAGTTAATCTGAATGTCAAAAAGTTATGTAGGCTCCGATCTGGTTGCAAATTCAACATTTCGCATAGGTTATCAACTGTTGGCGACACTAATTGTTAGCGAGCAAAGAGTTGCATTGCGAGTATGTTTAGAGACGTTTTAATTTCCTTATGTTTATACAAATAAGGTTCGACAGGCATATCGACTTGAGAATTGTTAAGGTAATATTTCTCATATTAAGTGAGGAAGTACTTGTCTACCCTCATACATCAGTGTTATGCCGAATGTTTAGTCCCAGGTGAATATATAGTTGTTCGTTTGCATTATATGCTTTTGTATTGTATTCATCATTTCAGTAAATATTTGTACAACAAACATAGGAGTAGTCAGGGACAAAGGCGGCATATCTTAGACAATAAAAATGCATTGGATGATATATGATTTATTTAATATTTTGTACGGACTGACACTCAAAACAGTATTTAAAATAGATATTTAACCAACAGAATTTAAATCGGGCATCCGTGAATCATATTTCTCCTCTAACAAAGGGTTTTTACAAACGCCCTGTTTCTATAGATTAAAACAATAGGCACACTAATCGTTTACCATTTCCCACAATCACACGTATTCGACGCGTTTTCAGCAGACGACGTTTGAAATCATTGTATAATTTACCTATGGAGTAATTATTTTCTCACAATCAGTACTTTACTTCTGTGGCACAATTTTGTAAACTCTATTCAATGCAAGTACTTTCATTTATAGAGAATTGTTATATTTTTGCTTCTACGTTTTCAAAGTCGCATGTTGCAGATTTGGTGTATGTTGAAAAAAGGTTAAGAAGACCAAGATATACTATATATTTATCCTTCTGCGACATAGCCGACTTTCCATGTCTCCAATAGCAGGTAATATTTGAAAAAATTGTTTGAAGAAATATAACAAGTAATTTTTACCATTTACAATAACATTGAGTCCTCTGATTTTGTTTGATATATGTAAACATATAATATATAAAATATATTCATAAAAAACAAAAACAATGTTACACATGCTATTTGAATTTTATAAGATATATTTAAATATATTTGTAATAAGGATTGGATTGCCTGCAGTTACAATCAATAAAGGTGCTTCTCGAATGTTTATGCTTCTAACAAACGAATTGCAAATATCTATAGTAGACTGGTTGGTTCTTCAATGTTAAAAAAATCTCCAAAGTTAATTTCCTATTTCCTGTTGTGTGACCTGTCCAATTCAATATATGCGACTTCTAAACAGATAATAAAAAGCCTGATATTGACAACCGTTTCAACCGTTCTAGATGCGGTAGTGTGACGTCAACTACACTTAATTAGTGTACGTGTAAACAGTGTTATTTTATTATCGAAAACATTCACATTCATATAAATCTTCTGTTGTTTATCTTCATTTTTTTAAGAAGATAAATTCTTAAGACAAACCTTTGTTACAGTAGTGTTACGAGGCTTTGTATTTAGTTACTCGAAGTGTCAAAAATTGGATCTCTCTTGACCTTTGGTCTTGCGCAATACCTTTTTTTGGTTCTTGCACATCGTAGTATAATATAAAGTGAACTATCCAACTTCAACATACTCTACATTAAACATGGCCCACCAGTAATTACATGTAGATATTCGTATTGAATCCTCAATGTGTCAAATACTCAGAACAATAAGATGTAGAGGTTCGTACTGAATCCTCAATATGTCAAATAATCAGAACAATATGATGTAGAGGTTCGTATTGAATCCTCAAAGGGTCAAACCTTCAGAACAATATGATGTAGAGGTTCGTATGGAATCCTCAAAGGGTCAAACCTTCAGAACAATATGATGTAGAGGTTCGTATTGAATCCTCAATGTGTTAAATAATCAGAACAAAATGATGTGGATATTCGTATTGAATCCTCAATGTGTTAGATAATCAGAATAAAATGATGTAGAGGTTCGTATTGAATCTTGAATTTGTCAAATAATCAGAACAATAAGATGTAGAGGTTCGTATTGAATCGTCATAGAGTCAAACCTTCAGAACAATAAGATGTAGAGGTTCGTATTGAATCCTCAATGTGTCAATCAATCAAAACAGTATGATGCAGATATTCGTATTGAAAACTCAATGGGTCAATCAATCAGAACAATAGGATGTAAAGGTTCGTTTTGAATCCTCAATGATGATGTAGAGGTTCGTATTGAATTCTCGAAGGGTCAATCAATCAGAACAATATGATGTAGAGGTTCGTATTGAATCCTCAATGTGTCAATCAATCAAAACAATATGATGTAGATATCCGTATTGAAAACTCAATGGGTCAATCAATCAGAACAATATGATGTAGAGGTTCGTATTGAATCCTCTATGTGTCAATCAATCAAAACAATATGATGTAGATATTCGTATTGAAAACTCAATGGGTCAATCAATCAGAACAATATGATGTAGAGGTTCGTATTGAATCCTCAATGTGTCAATCAATCAAAACAGTATGATGTAGATATTCGTATTGAAAACTCAATGGGTCAAAGCTTCAGAACAATATGATGTAAAGGTTTGTATTGAATCCTCAATGAGAACAATATGATGTAGAGGTTTGTATTTAATCCTGAATGTGTCATTCAATCAGAACAATATGATGTAGAGATTCGTATTCAATATAAGGATTTTTTGCTTAGATTATTGTATTGTATGTCGGCTGGAAAAGCTCGTGCGAAGCAGGCTGTGTGTGCTGTACACGCAATTGGTAGTCGTTCAAGGATTAAACGTCCAACTGTATAGACTGTTACCAAATTTCCAAGAAATGATTTCTTGCCGTATTCAATAGACATTAACCTATTTAGGGTTAAAGTACATATGAGCAGTCCCGCGAGAAAACCTATATTATTGAATCTGCGTAATGTATCGACCCAGATCAGCATGTGCAGTCCGCTCAGGCTAATCCGGACCGACACAATCCGTCACATGGGGGATAGAGGTATAGAGTTATTATTCATGAACCAGAAAATCTACAGGAGGCGAAGAAAAGTTTCTGTCCAGGTCAAACCTGCGCTGCTTGCTTGGGTTGAACCGGATCGATAGTTTACTCAGAGTCCACAATGTTGGTTTTCTATCGGTACAGCTCATATGACATTTAAACAAGTTTGGTAAATACCGAATTCAATAATAAACTTAAGCTGTGTATCAGTTATTCCTGTAGATACAATTTGTTTGATTTAAGTATTAATTAAAACAGTTTGGTATATACCGAATTCAATTATGAACTTAAGCTGTGTATCAGTTATTCCTGTAGATACAATTTGTTTGATTTAAGTATTAATTAAAACAGTTTGGTATATACCGAATTCAATTATGAACTTAAGCTGTGTATCAGTTATTCCTGTAGATACAATTTGTTTGATTTAAGTATTAATTAAAACAGTTTGGAATATACCGAATTCAATTATGAACTTAAGCTGTGTATCAGTTATTCCTGTAGATACAGTTTGTTTGATTTAAGTATTAATTAAAACAGTTTGGAATATACCGAATTCAATTATAAACTTAAGCTGTGTATCAGTTATTCCTGTAGATACACTTTGTTTGATTTAAGTATTAATTAAAACAGTTTGGTATATACCGAATTCAATTATAAACTTAAGCTGTGTATCAGTTATTCCTGTAGATACACTTTGTTTGATTTAAGTATTAATTAAAACAGTTTGGTATATACCGAATTCAATTATGAACTTAAGCTGTGTATCAGTTATTCCTGTAGATACAATTTGTTTGATTTAAGTATTAATTAAAACAGTTTGGTATATACCGAATTCAATTATGAACTTAAGCTGTGTATCAGTTATTCCTGTAGATACACTTTGTTTGATTTAAGTATTAATTAAAACAGTTTGGTATATACCGAATTCAATTATAAACTTAAGCTGTGTATCAGTTATTCCTGTAGATACACTTTGTTTGATTTAAGTATTAATAAAAACAGTTTGGTATATACCGAATTCAATTATGAACTTAAGCTGTGTATCAGTTATTCCTGTAGATACAATTTGTTTGATTTAAGTATTAATTAAAACAGTTTGGTATATACCGAATTCAATTATGAACTTAAGCTGTGTATCAGTTATTCCTGTAGATACAATTTGTTTGATTTAAGTATTAATTAAAACAGTTTGGAATATACCGAATTCAATTATGAACTTAAGCTGTGTATCAGTTATTCCTGTAGATACAATTTGTTTGATTTAAGTATTAATTAAAACAGTTTGGAATATACCGAATTCAATTATAAACTTAAGCTGTGTATCAGTTATTCCTGTAGATACACTTTGTTTGATTTAAGTATTAATTAAAACAGTTTGGTATATACCGAATTCAATTATAAACTTAAGCTGTGTATCAGTTATTCCTGTAGATACACTTTGTTTGATTTAAGTATTAATTAAAACAGTTTGGTATATACCGAATTCAATTATGAACTTAAGCTGTGTATCAGTTATTCCTGTAGATACAATTTGTTTGATTTAAGTATTAATTAAAACAGTTTGGTATATACCGAATTCAATTATGAACTTAAGCTGTGTATCAGTTATTCCTGTAGATACACTTTGTTTGATTTAAGTATTAATTAAAACAGTTTGGTATATACCGAATTCAATTATAAACTTAAGCTGTGTATCAGTTATTCCTGTAGATACACTTTGTTTGATTTAAGTATTAATTAAAACAGTTTGGTATATACCGAATTCAATTATGAACTTAAGCTGTGTATCAGTTATTCCTGTAGATACAATTTGTTTGATTTAAGTATTAATTAAAACAGTTTGGTATATACCGAATTCAATTATGAACTTAAGCTGTGTATCAGTTATTCCTGTAGATACAATTTGTTTGATTTAAGTATTAATTAAAACAGTTTGGAATATACCGAATTCAATTATGAACTTAAGCTGTGTATCAGTTATTCCTGTAGATACAATTTGTTTGATTTAAGTATTAATTAAAACAGTTTGGAATATACCGAATTCAATTATAAACTTAAGCTGTGTATCAGTTATTCCTGTAGATACACTTTGTTTGATTTAAGTATTAATTAAAACAGTTTGGTATATACCGAATTCAATTATAAACTTAAGCTGTGTATCAGTTATTCCTGTAGATACAATTTGTTTGATTTAAGTATTAATTAAAACAGTTGTGTATATACCGAATTCAATTATAAACTTAAGCTGTGTATCAGTTATTCCTGTAGATACAATTTGTTTGATTTAAGTATTAATTAAAACAGTTTGGAATATACCGAATTCAATTATAAACTTAAGCTGTGTATCAGTTATTCCTGTAGATACACTTTGTTTGATTAAAGTATTAATTAAAACAGTTTGGTATATACCGAATTATATTATGAACTTAAGCTGTGTATCAGTTATTCCTGTAGATACAATTTGTTTGATTTAAGTATTAATTAAAACAGTTTGGTATATACCGAATTCAATTATGAACTTAAGCTGTGTATCAGTTATTCCTGTAGATACAATTTGTTTGATTTAAGTATTAATTAAAACAGTTTGATATATACCGAATTATATTATGAACTTAAGCTGTGTATCAGTTATTCCTGAAGATACAATTTGTTTGATTTAAGTATTAATTAAAACAGTTTGGTATATACCGAATTCAATTATGAACTTAAGCTGTGTATCAGTTATTCCTGTAGATACAATTTGTTTGATTTAAGTATTAATTAAAACAGATTGGTATATACCGAATTATATTATGAACTTAAGCTGTGTATCAGTTATTCCTGTAGATACACTTTGTTTGATTAAAGTATTAATTAAAACAGTTTGGTATATACCGAATTCTATTATGAACTTAAGCTGTGTATCAGTTATTCCTGTAGATACAATTTGTTTGATTTAAGTATTAATTAAAACAGTTTGGTATATATCGAATTCAATTATGAACTTAAGCTGTGTATCAGTTATTCCTGTAGATACAATTTGTTTGATTTAAGTATTAATTAAAACAGTTTGATATATACCGAATTATATTATGAACTTAAGCTGTGTATCAGTTATTCCTGTAGATACAATTTGTTTGATTTAAGTATCAATTAAAACAGTTTGGTATATACCGAATTCAATTATGAACTTAAGCTGTGTATCAGTTATTCCTGTAGATACAATTTGTTTGATTTATGTATTAATTAAATCATTATGGCGTTTAAGAGAAACGAATTAAGTCATGTCGGAGGGCGGAGGAGACGCCAAAACTGATCAAAGCATGGATCTCTCGCAGTTCCCGACGTTTCGTTATGCAACAACCCTTCAATTTATTCCTTGGATTTAAAAAAGTTTATGTATTGTAGTCAATTAACATGTAGAATTGCAAACATAAACGACTGGACAATTTCTTCTAGCCTAAAATGTACAGTATGCATGTTTAACCCAGGTACATGTTAATAAATGATTTATTTTCGTTTGAAAGCAGTGTATTAGGACAAACTGGCTTTTTAACCGTTCCAAAATACACCAACTCTCTGTCAGACGAATTTTTTGACACCTGGGCATACATATTGAAATCTATCATTCACTAACATATATGAATAAGACTTGAAAACTATGCTGCAAAGGAGAAAGTGCTTATTATTATGAGCAATTTGTTTTGCCAAACTGTTTTCAATTTCGTCTGATGTAGATGCGTTAACATGCGTCTGTATGTAGGAATTGGTTATACAAAGGGTATGGATGTTTTAGCCGACTAATTTACCAATCCTTCATACAAAATAATGTTAATACTTCTGCAAAATCAGAATTTCAGTTAAAGAAACCATAAAAGTAATGAATTGCTCAAACGGGAAATTACGTTAGACTTACAAAGTTTTTTAATTTGTTCTCACATATAGACGAGTTGTTATACCAATATTCGGTGATGTGCAGCGACGACTTTGGAAAAAAAAAAAAAAATGAAGACATTGAACAAAACAAGCGGTATCTTTTTCTACAAATGTTTTCAAACTCTGTATTGTAATTTAAACTTCCAACTATACTGAGCACTTTGACCATATGTTACAAGTTTTAAATTGTTTTATAGTATGTATACATTTATTAATATAATTTGTACCTATTTTTGCATTCGCTATTTTCAACGTCTTCTGCGGTGGATTTTTTGTATATATGGTAAAGGGTTAAACTATACACCAATCACAATATTCATATCGAATTGAAGACTTTTGTTATCTTTGCACGCTAAATTAGTGTTACATGCTTAATTGTCGTCAGCAATATGTTTGCAATCTATTGTTTTACTGCCCATTTCTTGCAAAAGTAAAATCAATCTGAATATAAAAACAGTTAAGTTCTCAGATCAGCCCCAACATTTTGTAAGGGTCAGGATCAGGATGCAATCTGAACTCTTGTTATAAGATATCAGCGGTTGTCGACATTCATCGCTGGCGAGCTTAGACAAAAGTTGTGAGTTTGTTTATTGTCGATTTAATTTCCTTCAGTTTTAAATAAATAAGGTTCATCAATCTCATCGACTATTGAACCTTTACTATACTAATTGACATATTTAGCGAGGAGGTACTTGTTTACCTCATACTTCAGTGTTCTCACGAATGTTATGTCCCAGGTAGACATATAACTTTTTGCTTGCCTAATATCATATACCTAAATGTAAATTGTATTCCAAAATTCAGTAAATATGTATACAATAGACATAAGAGTTATTAAAGATCAAGGCACCATATCTTAAATAATAACACTGTCAATGATATATTTGATAATAGAGTTTCCCTTATATGTAGTATTCTTTTCACATTTGTACGGACAGACACACATAACAGTATTTTTAATAGATAGTCCACAAACAGAATGTAAATCGGGCATTCCGGGATCGATGTGTTTCCAAAGCCGATGTTCCGTTGCAATATATATAATTGTTTGCTCTCATCAATCCGTACATACACTTTAGAGACTTGTTTCAGTCCAACAGAAGGGTTAGACTAATCGACCTGTTTATATTGTTATAAAAAAAAATTGATTGAAATAATAGACAAAATAATCGTTAACCTTTGCCCACATGCAGACGTAGTCGACGCGTTTTCAACATACGGCTTTTAAAAACATTACAGTCATTGATTATGGAGTAATTTTCTCACAATTGGCAATTTTCCTCTTTGGCACAATGTTGTTAACTCTATTCAATGAAAATACTCTAAGTTATAGAGAAATGCTATATTCACTCAAAGTCGCCTGTTGAAGAGATGGTATATTTTGGAAAGGGTTAATATGACCGAGTTATAAAATAGTTAACCCTTTCCGCGACATAGCCGACTTTCCACGCTTCCAATAGCAGGTAATATTTGAAAACATTGAATAAAAAGAAAGCTTTATATAATAACTATTTGTTACTATTTACAATCACACTGAATCCTTGTATTTGTATTGATAGAGTTATACATAAATGTATAATATATTTATTAAAAAAATGTTACACATGCTATTTTAGTTTTATGAGATGTATACAAATATATTTGAAATGAGGATTCAATTGCCAGCAATTATAATTAGTGCTTTAGTAAAGGGGCTTGTCGAACTTATGCGATTAATGAACGCAAATATCCATAATAGACTGCGCTTAGACGTCGTTCGCAAAATTGTTGTGACCTGTCCCATTCAATATTTAGGACTTTTGAAATTAAAATAAAAAGTCTGACAATCTTTCTAGATGCGGTAGTGTGACGTCAACCACACTTAATTAAGTATTATTACACGTGTAAACAGTGTTAATTCATTATTGAAAACATTTAAATTGATATAAATCGTCTGTTCTTTATCTCCACTTGTTTAATTGTTTAAGAATGTATAATCTTAAAGACAACACGATGCTGCAGTAGTGTACGGGATTTTGTATTTAGTTAATCGTAATGTCGAGAATCGGCATATCTCTTGACCTTTAGTCTCGCGAAATACCTGTCTTTGTTCATGCGATTCGTAAAAGATTTTAAAGCGATATTTCCTACTCCAAAATACTCTATGTCTACATTAAACATGTCCCACCAGAAATTTGATGTAGAGATTCGTATTGAATCCTCAATGCGTAACTCAATCAGAACAATAAAATGTAGAGATTCGTATTGAATCCTCAAATAGTTAATAAATCAGAACAATTAAGATGAAAAGATTCGTATTGAATCCTCATTGTGTCATTCAATCAGAACAATAAAATGTAGAGATTCGTATTGAATCCTCAAAGGGTCAATCAATCAGAACAATAGAATTTCTGTGATATTTATTAAATCATTCCCACATGCACCACATTTGTAGCAGACGACTTTGTATCGAAATCTCTAATAAATCCAAAATATATGAATTATTATTGAATAGAGCTGAAAGCTAAGTTACAAAAGGAGAAACTGTTCTTTATTTTTTGCCACATTCTGCTGTATATGCGTTAAAATACGTCTGTTAGTTGGAAAGGCTAATGAAATAGGTATTGATGTTTTAGCCAATTATTTTATCATTTCATTCATACAGTCAACACTGTTCAGAAATGCCAACTTGTACCTTGTACCATGCAGTTGCTTAATTATGACTTGCTCATAAAAACAAACAACTATAATCATATATCTCTGAAATAGTCCTATAGAAGATAAGTACAGTAATTTAACTAAATCTGAAAAGATTCTGCAAATGACTACTTTAGAAACACATATTTACATTAAAAATATAATATATAATTGCTTAAACGAACGTTTTGCTTTCTAAGCAGACGACTTTATGGACCGGTTATTTCGTAATTAATTGAATAATTACACGTGATTTCTTTATAATACTGAGATTGCATATTTTCTCTGCTACAAAAAATATTCGGCGAATTGCAGCGGAAGACCTTAGAACAAAAAGCAGAGAGGAGAAATTTAACGAGACGCGCGATATATGTATGCACACATGTTTTCAAACTCTGCGTTGTAATTTAAACTTCCAGCTTTTTTCCTCAGATGATTGAAATTTCAGACAACATGAAGTGTTCTTTAAAGGTGATCGGATTGTCCTTAACCCAATCCCTTAAACAATCAATCTACAGCAGGCGACACTCAGAACATAGTGACAATGCTATGGACAATATCTATAAATGAACGTTTACTTATAGAATAAAGTTGAAAAAAAGAATCAATTTCCGCTTAAGTTACTTTTGTCTTCAGAAGTCTTCTTCTATGGTTATTTTAAACAAATATGCACGTTGGAAGGTATAAATTTGCTGTCAATCGGTTTTTGAAAAATATGACCATCACATTTATAATATTAAAACACTGTACGGTTTACTCGGATACTTTTTGTACTTTTTGCTCCCAAGTACCATATTGTAGCAGGACTCCACTGTACTTTCAGTGAGACCATGGCTCTCAAGTACCATGCTGAAGCAGGGCTCCAGTGTACTTTCATTGAGAACAAGACTCACAAATACCATGTTGTAGCTGGGCTCCAGGAAACTTTCATTGAGACCATGACTCACAAGTACCATGTTGTAGTAGGACTCTAGTGTACGTTCATTGAGACCATGGCTCCCAAGTATCATGTTGTAGCAGGACTCCAGTGCACTTTAATTGAGACCATGGCTCCCAAGTACCATGTTGAAGCAGGGCTCCAGTGTACTTTCATTGAAACCATGGTTCCCAAGTAACATAGTATAGCAGGTCTCCAGTGTACTTTCATTGAGACCATAACTCCCAAGTACCATAGTATAGCAGGTCTCCAGTGTACTTTCATTGAGACCATGACTCACAAGTACCATGTTGTAGCAGGACTCCAGGGAACTTTCATTGAGACCATGACTCTCAAGTACCATAGTATAGCAGGTATCCAGGGTACTTACATTGAGACCATGACTCCCAAGTACCATAGTATAGCAGGGCTCCAGTGTACTTTCATTGAGACCATGGCTTCCAAGTACCATAGTATAGCAGGTCTCCAGTGTACTTTCATTGAGACTATGACTCCTAAGTACCATAGTATATCTGAATCCAGGGTACTTCATTGAGACCATGACTCAAAAGTACCATGTTGTAGCAGGGCTCCAGTGTACTTTCATTGAGACCATGGCTCCAAAGTACCAAGTTGTAGCAGGACTCCGGTGTACCTTCATTGAGACCATGGCTCCCAAGTACCATGTTGTAGGAGGGCTCCAGTGTACTTTTATTGAAACGATGGCCCCCAAGTACCATGTTGTAGCAGGACTCGAGAGTACTTTCATTGAGATCATGGCTCCCAAGTACCAAGTTGTAGCAGGGCTCCAGTGTACTTTCATTGAGATCATGGCTCCCAAGTACCATGTTGTAGCAGTACTCCAGTGTACTTTCATTGAGACCATGGATCCCAAGTACCATGTTGTAGCAGGGCTCCAGTGACTTTCATTGAGAACATGGCTCCCAAGTACCATGTTGTAGTAGGGAACCAGGGTACTTTCATTGAGACTATGGCTCCGAAGTATCATGTTGTAGCAGGACTCCAGTGCACTTTCATTGAGACCATAGCTCCCAAGTACCATAGTATAGCAGGTCTCCAGTGAACTTTCATTGAGACCATAACTCACAAGTATCATAGTATAGCAGGGCTCCAGTGTACTTTCATTTAAACCATGGCTCCCAAGTACCATAGTATAGCAGGTCTCCAGTGTACTTTCATTCAGACCATAACTCCCAAGTACCATAGTATAGCAGGTCTCCAGGGTATTTTCATTGAGACTATGATTCACAAGTACCATGTTGTAGCAGGACTGCAGGGTACTTTCATTGAGACCATGACACCCAAGTACAATAGTATAGCAGGTATCCAGGGTATTTACATTGAGACCATGACTCCCAAGTACCATAGTATAAAAGGTCTCCAGTGTACTTTCATTGAGACTATGACACCCAAGTACCATAGTATATCAGATATCCAGGGTACTTCATTGAGACCATGACTCAAAAGTACCATGTTGTAGCAGGGCTCCAGTGTACTTTCATTGAGATTATGGCTCCCAAGTACCATGTTGTAGCAGGACTCCGGTGTACCTTCATTGAGACCATGGCTCCCAAATTCCATGTTGTAGTAGGGCTCCAGTGTACTTTCATTGAGACCATGGCTTCCAAGTACCATGTTGTAGCAGGGCTCCAGTATACTTTCATTTAGACCATGGCTCCCAAGTTCCATGTTGTAGCAGGACTCCGGTGTACCTTCATTGAGACCATGGCTCCGAAATTCCATGTTGTAGTAGGGCTAAAGTGTACTTTCATTGAGACCATAACTCCCAAGTACCATAGTAAAGCAGGTCTCCAGGGTATTTTCATTGAGACCATGACTCACAAGTACCATGTTGTAGCAGGACTCCAGGGAACTTTCATTGAGACCATGACTCTCAAGTAACATAGTATAGCAAGTATCCAGGGTACTTACATTGAGACCATGACTCCCAAGTACCATAGTATAGCAGGGCTCCAGTGTACTTTCATTGAGACAATGGCTTCCAAGTACCATAGTATAGCAGCTCTCCAGTGTACTTTCATTGAGACTATGACTCCCAAGTACCATAGTATATCTGAATCCAGGGTACTTCATTGAGACCATGACTCACAAGTACCATGTTGTAGCAGGGCTCCAGTGTACTTTCATTGAGACAATGGCTTCCAAGTACCATAGTATAGCAGCTCTCCAGTGTACTTTCATTGTGACTATGACTCCCAAGTACCATAGTATATCTGAATCCAGGGTACTTCATTGAGACCATGACTCAAAAGTACCATGTTGTAGCAGGGCTCCAGTGTACTTTCATTGAGACCATGGCTCCCAAGTACCAAGTTGTAGCAGGACTCCGGTGTACTTTCATTGAGATCATGGCTCCCAAGTACCATGTTGTAGCAGGGCTCCAGTGTACTTTTATTGAAACGATGGCCCCCAAGTACCATGTTGTAGCAGGACTCGAGTGTACTTTTATTGAGACCATGGCTCCCAAGTACCATGTTGTAGCAGGGCTCCAGTGACTTTCATTGAGACCATGACTCCTAAGTACCATATTATAGCAGGGCTCCAGGGTAATTTCATTGAGATCATGGCTCCCAAGTACCATGTTGTAGTAGGGCTCCAGTGTACTTTCATCGAGACCATGAATCACAAGTACCATATTATAGCAGGGCTCCAGTGTACTTTCATTGAGACTATGGCTCCCAAGTACCATGTTGAGGCAGGACTCCGGTGTACTTTCATTGAGATCATGGCTCCCAAGTACCATGTTGTAGCAGTACTCCAGTGTACTTTCATTGAGACCATGGCTCCCAAGTACCATGTTGTAGCAGTACTCCAGTGTACTTTCATTGAGACCATGACTCACAAGTACTATGTTGAAGGAAGGGCTCCAGTGTACTTTTATTGAGACCATGGCTCCCAAGTACCATGTTGTAGTAGGGCTCCAGGGTACTTTCATTGAGACTATGGCTCCGAAGTATCATGTTGTAGCAGGACTCCAGTGTACTTTCATTGAGATCATGGCTCCCAAGTACCATGTTGTAGCAGGACTCCAGTGTACTTTCATTGAGATCATGGCTCCCAAGTACCATGTTGTAGCAGTACTCCAGTGTACTTTCATTGAGATCATGGCTCCCAAGTACCATGTTGTAGCAGTACTCCAGTGTACTTTCATTGAGACCATGACTCACAAGTACTATGTTGAAGGAAGGGCTCCAGTGTACTTTTATTGAGACCATGGCTCCCAAGTACCATGTTGTAGTAGGGCTCCAGGGTACTTTCATTGAGACTATGGCTCCGAAGTATCATGTTGTAGCAGGACTCCAGTGCACTTTCACTGAGACCATGGCTCCCAAGTACCATCTTGAAGCAGGGCTCTAGTGAACTTTCATTTAAACCATAGCTCCCAAGTACCATAGTATAGCAGGTCTCCAGTGAACTTTCATTGAGACCATAACTCACAAGTATCATAGTATAGCAGGGCTCCAGTGTACTTTCATTTAAACCATGGCTCCCAAGTACCATAGTATAGCAGGTCTCCAGTGTACTTTCATTGAGACCATAACTCCCAAGTACCATAGTATAGCAGGTCTCCAGGGTATTTTCATTGAGACCATGATTCACAAGAAGTACCATATTGTAGCAGGACTGCAGGGTACTTTCATTGAGACCATGACTCCCAAGTACCATAGTATAGCAGGTATCCAGGGTATTTACATTGAGACCATGACTCCCAAGTACCATAGTATAAAAGGTCTCCAGTGTACTTTCATTGAGACTATGACACCCAAGTACCATAGTATATCAGATATCCAGGGTACTTCATTGAGACCATGACTCAAAAGTACCATGTTGTAGCAGGGCTCCAGTGTACTTTCATTGAGATTATAGCTTCCATGTACCATGTTGTAGCAGGACTCCGGTGTACCTTCATTGAGACCATGGCTCCCAAATTCCATGTTGTAGTAGGGCTCCAGTGTACTTTCATTGAGACCATGGCTTCCAAGTACCATGTTGTAGCAGGGCTCCAGTATACTTTCATTGAGACCATGGCTCCCAAGTACCATGTTGTAGCAGGACTCCGGTGTACCTTCATTAAGACCATGGCACCGAAATTCCATGTTGTAGTAGGGCTCCAGTGTACTTTCATTGAGACCATGGCTTCCAAGTACCATGTTGTAGCAGGACTCCAGTGTACTTTCAATGAGACTATGGCTCCCAAGGACCATGTTGTAGTAGGGGTCTAGTGTACTTTCATTGAGACCAAGGCTCCCAAGTACCATGTTGTAGCAGGACTCCAGTGTACTTTCATTGAGACCATGGCTCCCAAGTACCATGGTGTAGCAGGGCTCCAGTGTAATGTTATTGAGACCATGGCTCCCAAGTACCATGTTGTAGTAGGGGTCCAGGGTACTTTCATTGAGACCATGGCTCCCACGTACAATGTTGTAGCAGGACTCCAGTGTACTTTCATTGAGACCATGGCTCCAAAGAACCATGTTGTAGCAGGACTCCAGTGTACTTTTATAGAGAACATGACACCCCAGTACCATGTTGTAGCAGGACTCCAGTGTACTTTCATTGAGACCATGGCTCCCAAGTACCATGTTGTAGCAGGACTCCAGTGTACTTTCATTGAGACCATGGCTCCCAAGTACCATGTTGTAGCAGGACTCCAGTGTACTTTCATTGAGACCATGGCTCACAAGTACTATGTTGAAGGAAGGGCTCCAGTGTACTTTCATTGATACCATGACTCTCAAGTACCATATTATAGCAGGGCTCCAGTGTACTTTCATTGAGACAATGACTCACAAGTACCATGTTGTAGCGGTGCTCCAGTGTACTTTCATTGAGACATTGATTCCTAAGAACCATATTATAGCAGGGCTCCAGTGTACTTTCATTGGGACCATGACTCCTAAGAACCATATTATAGCAGGGCTCCAGTGTACTTTCATTGACACCATGACTCCCAAGTACCATGTTGTAGCAGGGCTCCAGTGTACTTTCATGAGACCTTTGCTCCCAAGTACCATGTTGTAGCAGGACTTCAGTTTTCTTTCTTTGAGACCATGACTCCCAAGTAGCATGTTGTAGCAGGGCTCCAGTGTACTTTCATTGGGACAATAGCTCCCAAGTACCATTTTGTAGCAGCACTCCAGTGTACTTTCATTGAGACATTGACTCCTAAGTACCATATTATAGCAGGGCTCCAACGTACTTTCATTGAGACCATGACTCACAAGCATCATGTTGTAGCAGGACTCCAGGGTACTTTCATTGAGACCATGACTTCTAAGTACCATGTTGTAGCAGGGCTCCAGTGTACTTACATTGAGACCATGGCTCCCAAGTACCATGTTGTAGCAGGGCTCCAGTGTACTTTCATTGAGACCATGGCTCCCAAGTACCATGTTGTAGCAGGACTCCGGTGTACCTTCATTAAGACCATGGCACCGAAATTCCATGTTGTAGTAGGGCTCCAGTGTACTTTCATTGAGACCATGGCTTCCAAGTACCATGTTGTAGCAGGACTCCAGTGTACTTTCAATGAGACTATGGCTCCCAAGGACCATGTTGTAGTAGGGGTCTAGTGTACTTTCATTGAGATCATGGCTCCCAAGTACCATGTTGTAGTAGGGCTCCAGTGTACTTTCATTGAGACCAAGGCTCCCAAGTACCATGTTGTAGCAGGACTCCAGTGTACTTTCATTGAGACCATGGCTCCCAAGTACCATGGTGTAGCAGGGCTCCAGTGTAATGTTATTGAGACCATGGCTCCCAAGTACCATGTTGTAGTAGGGGTCCAGGGTACTTTCATTGAGACCATGGCTCCCACGTACAATGTTGTAGCAGGACTCCAGTGTACTTTCATTGAGACCATGGCTCCAAAGAACCATGTTGTAGCAGGACTCCAGTGTACTTTTATAGAGAACATGACACCCCAGTACCATGTTGTAGCAGGACTCCAGTGTACTTTCATTGAGACCATGGCTCCCAAGTACCATGTTGTAGCAGGACTCCAGTGTACTTTCATTGAGACCATGGCTCACAAGTACTATGTTGAAGGAAGGGCTCCAGTGTACTTTCATTGATACCATGACTCTCAAGTACCATATTATAGCAGGGCTCCAGTGTACTTTCATTGAGACAATGACTCACAAGTACCATGTTGTAGCGGTGCTCCAGTGTACTTTCATTGAGACATTGATTCCTAAGAACCATATTATAGCAGGGCTCCAGTGTACTTTCATTGGGACCATGACTCCTAAGAACCATATTATAGCAGGGCTCCAGTGTACTTTCATTGACACCATGACTCACAAGTACCATGTTGTAGCAGGGCTCCAGTGTACTTTCATGAGACCTTTGCTCCCAAGTACCATGTTGTAGCAGGACTTCAGTTTTCTTTCTTTGAGACCATGACTCCCAAGTAGCATGTTGTAGCAGGGCTCCAGTGTACTTTCATTGGGACAATAGCTCCCAAGTACCATTTTGTAGCAGCACTCCAGTGTACTTTCATTGAGACATTGACTCCTAAGTACCATATTATAGCAGGGCTCCAACGTACTTTCATTGAGACCATGACTCACAAGCATCATGTTGTAGCAGGACTCCAGGGTACTTTCATTGAGACCATGACTTCTAAGTACCATGTTGTAGCAGGGCTCCAGTGTACTTACATTGAGACCATGGCTCCCAAGTACCATGTTGTAGCAGGGCTCTAGTGTACTTTCATTGAGACCATGACTCCCAAGTACCATGTTGTAGCAGGGCTCCAGTGTACTTTCATTGAGACCATGACTCCTAAGTACCATATTATAGCAGGGCTCCAGTGTACTTTCATTGAGACCATGACTCCTAAGTACCATATTATAGCAGGGCTCCAGTGTACTTACATTGAGACCATGGCTCCCAAGTACCATGTTGTAGCAGGGCTCCAGTGTACTTACATTGAGACCATGGCTCCTAAGTACCATGTTGTAGCAGGGCTCTAGTGTACTTTTATTGAGACCATGACTCACAAGCATCATGTTGTAGCAGGACTCCAGGGTACTTTCATTGAGACCATGACTGCCAAGTACCATGTTGTAGCAGGGCTCCAGTGTACTTCATTGAAGCCATCACTTTCAAATTGATACTGCTTTATATTAAATTCCCTTCTACGACTTGTTGACGAACTGTGCATATCCAGATCAGGTCTGTTCTTAATATAGACAAATGGGCTACTAGTCTATGTAGAAAAGCAGCCAGTTGTTGTAAATAATGTTGTGTGGAGTGCTGGTGTGCGACAGCCAGGAAACACATGGGTTGGTAAACTGTTCCCCGTGATATAATTTCAACACTGTTTAAAACGGCGCAAAACCCCAATCGACGCTATAACTAAAAAGGACTTTAATTCAGTAAGAATACTATATGCAATTTAATTTTGTGTTAAAACTGGTTGCTTTCTAAACATGGAGGTAAAAAAGGAAAAAAGGAAAATAATTGTTGTTGAAACCTATTGCAACTAAATTAAATTGTCGTCGGTAAACGATGCAGGCTATATGAATTTATAAAATAGAAGATGATAATTATAAACACTTACCTCGTTGTTTTCGTTACATGTTGATTCAGTTTTGTAGCTAATATTCTAATCGGAATTCATCATTATACATCTGGTTTGTGAACGAATGTTCAAAATATCCATCGTTAAGACTACCCTGGTCATGCGCATGTGTAATGATCGGTTAACCCTTTTCCACATATAAAAAACATGCAGCAGAAGATTTTGAACAAGATTAGGGCCAAAAATGGGAAATATGTATAAATACAATTACATTTATTGAATAGAGCTTACTACATTTTGGCAAATAAATCATCTGCTCATAATGAACAATAATTTATTTTGGAAAATTGTTTAAAAGCGTCATCTGCTGTAGATGGAGAGGGTAACATCACAACGTTTAATAGTTTCATTGTATGAATTGCTAAACCCTTCGCCGCTGTGATCACATCAATATAGTGACTTATTATATTACATTCTTCTGCTGTATTTCGCAGTTCCTGATCGATACTTAAATTCCTTTTATATTAAGGTGCAAATTACCTTTCAAAACCGATTTCTCTATTATATAACTCAAAGGTACATCTAGACTGAATTAGCAATGTCAATTGTACAACAACTAACAATTAAAAACGTTGCAAACAATAGATAAGTAAGGTTCAATAATGATATCGATACCTATCTTAAATATATGTAATCATAAACTTATTGATTTAGCATATATTTTCCTCATACATAAGTGTTTTAACGAATTATTTGTTCCAGATGAACGTTTTAAATTCCATTTGGCTTATATAAGATAACTATGCGCATTTGTTTACGAATTCAGTGATTCAAATAAAGAAGTAAAATGTCAACGGTTGATTGCAGAGAATGTACATCAAAGATTTGAAACATTTTAGTAATAGTTTTCCCTCCGTGGCGTTCTTGGTTATTAGGTTAGCAAGCACGACTGACTCTCTGGTATTAGGTTAGCAAGCACGAGTGACTAGCTGGTATTAGGTTAGCAAGCACGACTGACTCGCTGGTATTAGGCTAGCAACGACTGACTCTCTGGTATTAGGTTAGCAAGCACAACTGACTCGCTGGTATTAGGTTAGCAAACAAGACTGACTAGCTGGTATTAGGTAAGCAAGCACGACTGACTCGCTGGTATTAGATTAGCAAGCACGACTGACTCGTTGGTATTATATTAGCAATCACGACTGACTCGCTGGTATTAGATTAGCAAGCACGACTAACTCGCTGGTATTAGGTTAGCAAGCACGACTGATTCGCTGGTATTAGGTTAGCAAGCACAACTGACTCTCTGGTATTATGTTAGCAAGCACGACTGAATCGCTGGTATTAGACTAGCAAGCACAAGTGAGTCGTTAGTATTAGGTTAGCAAGCACGACTGAATCGCTGGTATTAGGTTTAGCAAGAACTACTGACTCGCTGGTATTATATTAGCAAGCACAACTGACTCGTTGGTATTAGGTTAGCAAGCACGACTGGTTTGCTGGTATTAAGTTAGAAAGCACGACTGACTCGTTGGTATTATATTAGCAAGCACGACTGACTCGCTGGTATTAGATTAGCAAGCACCACTGACTCGCTGGTATTAGGTTAGCAAGCACAACTGACTCGCTGGTATTAGGTTAGCAAGCACGACTGAATCACTGGTATTAGGTTAGCAAGCTTGACTGAATCGCTGGTATTAGGTAAGCAAGCACGACTGAATTGTTGATATTAGGTTAGCAAGCACGACTGAGTAGCTGGTATTAGATTAGCAAGCACGACTGACTCGCTGGTGTTAGGTTAGCAAGCACAACTGACTCGCTGGTATTAGGTTAGCAAGCACGACTGACTCGCTGGTATTAAGTTAGCAAGCACGACTGACTCGCTGGTATTAGGTTAGCAAGCTTGACTGACTGGCTGGTATTAGGTAAGCAAGCACGACTGACTTGTTGGTATTATATTAGCAAGCAAGACTGACTTGTTGGTATTATATTAGCAAGCAAGACTGACTCGCTGGTATTAGGTTAGTAAGCACGACTGACTCTCTGGCATTATATTAGCAAGCTAGAGTGACTCGTTGGTATTAGGTTAGCAGTCGTGACTGACTCGCTGGTAAAAGATTAGCAAGCACGACTGACTCGCTGGTATTAGATTAGCAAGCACGACTGACTCGCTGGTAAAAGATTAGCAAGCAAGACTGACTCGTTGGTATTAGATGAGCAAGCACGACTGACTCGCTGGTATTAGATTAGCAAGCACGACTGACTCGTTGGTATTAGGTTAGCAAGCACGACTGACTCGCTGGTATTAGATTAGCAAGCACGACTGACTCGCTGGTATTAGGTTAGCAAGCACAACTGACTCGCTGGTATTAGATAAGCAAGCACGACAGAATCGTTGGTTATAGATTAGCAAGCACGACTGACTCGCTGGTATTAGGTAAGCAAGCAAGACTGACTCACTGGTGTTAGATTAGCAGGCACGACTGACTCGCTGGTAAAAGATTAGCAAGCACGACTGACTCGCTGGTATTTGGTTATCAAGCACGACTGACTCGCTGCTATTAGGTTAGCAAGCACGACTGACTTGCTGGTATTAGGTAAGCAAGCAAGACTGACTCACTGGTATTAGGTAAGCAAGCACGACTGACTCGCTGCTATTAGGTTAGCAAGCACGACTGACTCACTGGTATTAGGTAAGCAAGCACGACTGACTAGCTGGTATTAGGTTAGCAACCACGACTGACTCGCTGCTGACGATTAGGTCAAACTGAGCTGCGTTGTAAGAGGCCGGCATTATATATGTACGAGCGTTTGCTACTGTATCGAAGTTGAGGTCTGGTTTTAATGATTGATTGATTGTTTGTTTGGTGTTTTACGCCAATGTCAACGAAGTTTTGGTTATATCACGATGTTTAATGGGTAAGTACTATTGTTCTCTTTATTCTGAAACCAGCCAGTCACTCGTAATGCTAACCCTACAGCCGTGCGCACCTAGGAGGGAAATCCATATCTATATTTTTTTTAAGTTATGAGTATGACCCGATCCCGCGACCTCCTGCACAAGGGGTGGACGCTCTACCACTATACGACCGAACAAGTAAACCGAACACAAGAAGTGGGAGAACTTCTCCGTCGGTAACACCTTCCACATGCAGACGCATTTTGTCGCAACTACAGTGGACGACTTCCGACAACACTGTTATACAAGGAGCAATATCACATTTTGCTACAATGCATACCTTTTAAGTTAAATAGTTAGAATCTTATTTGTAGGGATTTTCAATTATTTTTTGCCTATATATTTTTAAAAAGTAATTTGCTGCAGATGTGAACCCTGGTGGAATGTGTTCACATATTTCATTCATATAGTTACCCTTGTCTACGTACTTCAAAGCTCCTGAAGATGATTTAGATAAGAGTTAATAATGCTAGACGACACATACCCTTTCCAACAAGTAGACATTTGTTGACGCTTCTATAGATGTTGAACATATTTTGTCTAAAGTTATTGGTCATGATGAGTAATTTCCTTTTTACTCATGTAGATAAGTATGCTTTAATTCATAGATAGTTTAAATAGTTGTGCTTATATGATTTCATGGTCGTCTGCTGAAGACTAAATGTATGTTAGAAGGATCTATGTAATACACCCTTCACAGGATATCGAATGGCAAAGCTTTACATTTTTCCTCTGCTTTATTGTCGTCTTCTACGCTCTTGAAAACTGGTTTAACCTGCTGAAATATAATCAATCTGGGTGACAAACTTTGTGGATCAAAGATCAGCATAAACACGTTGTGGGGTCAGATCTGAACATTGGTTATTTATGGTAGGCGACATCTGACTTTAACGAACATAAGAGAAGTTATGAGTTTGTTTAGAGACGTTTTAATTTACAAAGGATCTATAAATGAGGTTTAATAATGATATCGACTGGCAAATCTTAACAATATCTATTCATTCATTTATTGGATTAGTATTTGTTTCCTCCATACAGCAGTGTCTTACGAATTGTAGTCCTTAGATGAACGAATTCGTTTCCATTTAGTTTATATCAGATAGTATATTTAATATACATGTATATACATATTCATTGAGTATGTATCCCAAGAGCAAACAATTAGTGAAGGACCAAGTCATCATATCTTAATATATTAAACTGTCAATGGTATATTGGACAATATAGTGTTTTCCCTCATTCGAAACGGTCATAAGAAATACTTAAAAAATGGTAGTAATGGCTTTCCCTATTTGGCGTTAAGGTCGGTTAGGTTAGTAGTACTGACTCACGGGTATAAGGATATATACACCAGTAGTACTGTCTCACGGGTATAAGGATATATACACCAGTAGTACTGACTCACGGGTATAAGGATTTATACACCAGTAGTATTGACTCACGGGTATAAGGATGTATACACTAGTAGTACTGACTAACGGATATAAGGATATATACACCAGTAGTACTGACTCACGGGTATAAGGATATATACACTAGTAGTACTGACTCACGGGTATAAGGATATATATACTAGTAGTACTGTCTCACGGGTATAAGGATATATACACCAGTAGTACTGTCTCGCAGGTATAAGGATATATACACCAGTAGTAATACACTAGTAGTAATACACTAGTAGTAATACACTAGTAGTAATACACTAGTAGTAATACACTAGTAGTAATACACTAGTAGTAATACACTAGTAGTAATACACTAGTAGTAATACACTAGTAGTAATACACTAGTAGTAATACACTAGTAGTACTGACTCACGAGTATAAGGATATATACAATAGTAGGACTGACTCACGGGTATAAATATATATACACCAGTAGTACTGTCTCACGGGTATAAGGATATATACACCAGTAGTATTGGCTCACGGGTATAAGGATATATACACTAGTAGTACTGACGCACGGGTATAAGGATATATACACCAGTAGTAATACACTAGTAGTAATACACCAGTAGTACTGACTCACGGGTATAACGATATATAAACCAGTAGTAATACACTAGTAGTAATACACTAGTAGTACTGACTCACGGGTATAAAAATATATACACCAGTAGTACTGTCTCAGGGGTATAAGGATATATACACCAGTAGTACTGTCTCACGGGTATAATGATATATATATACACCAGTAGTACTGTCTCACGTGTATAAGGATATATACACCAGTAGTACTGTCTCATGGGTATAATGATATATATATACACCAGAAGTACTGACTCACGGGTATAAGGATATATACACCAGTAGTACTGTCTCACGGGTATAATGATATATATATATATACACCAGTAGTACTGTCTCACGTGTATAAGGATATATACACCAGTAGTACTGTCTCACGGGTATAAGGATAGATACACTAGTAGTACTGACTCACGGGTATAAGGATATATACACCAGTAGTAATACACTAGTAGTAATACACCAGTAGTACTGTCTCAAGGGTATAAGGATATATACACTAGTAGTACTGACTCACGGGTATAATGATATATACACCAGTAGTACTGACTCACGGGTATAAGGATATATACACCAGTAGTACTGTATCACGGGTACAGTTTACAGTTTTATTTAATGTGATATTTTAGGCCACCGGCCCATACACATGATACAGCATAATTACATAGCATTAGAAGTGAGAACAGTATTTACATCATAATAATACAGACAAATGATACAAAAACTCGGATATCCATTACATGATATATTTCTAAGAGTTAAAGGCTATGGCTAATGTTAGAACAATAATACGACTTTTAGATTGACTAGAAATGCTTAACTGAAAAAATAGACTTTGTATGAGATATATCATCACCTTTCTAAAGAGAACACATAGACCCGTTGTATAGCAGCTTGAGTTACAAGTCCTTCAAGGAGAACCAACGATACATTGCAACATTGCAACACAACTATTATTCAAAAGAATCAAGATATGTTCTTCTTATTTTAAAAGCATTATAGATAAACATAGCTAAATTTCTTATCAAAATAACATTTTGCGAAGACATTAGATTGTAGAATTTATGAATACTAGGTTTTTCAAATACATTATGTGGAAAATATCTACATCGCAAATCATAATACATTGGGCATATCATTATAAAATGGTATTCATCCTCAATAGCAGTTTCACAATATAAACATGTACGGAATTCTTTTGGTATATCTCTGTATCTTCCTTCCTCTATCATTAAACAATGACAACTACTGCGAAAGGAAGCTAGAGAAGAGCGAAATTTCTTTATATCTATGTTTAAGACATATGGTTCTAATGAAAATTCCCTTTTAAATTGGTGATAATGAAATAATTTCCTATTGACATTACACTTCGCTACCCAGGTCTGCCTGTATTGATCAGTCAGTCGTTGCGTATACAATTGTAAAAAGATCTTAGTATTATCAACTGACTGACTGGCCCATACATAACCAAAACCGTTAGAGTTCAAACTTTTCCTAATATTTGTTACCCAATTTATGTGTCCAATATTGTCGTAATGCATTAACATTTCATAACATAGCCGAATATATCTATGCCTTGGCATATTGAGTAAACGTATCCAGTATTTTATACATCGTTTTGAAGAATATATATACATTGGAAGTCTACCTAGATCTCCTAAAATAGCATCATTACATGCTTTTGGTGACACATTCAAAAAGCGTTTACATGCAAGAATTTGAATACTCTCAATACTGCTAAATGTCTCTAAACCCCAAATTTCGGAACCATACAGTAAGACAGAGGAAACCTTGGCATCAAATACTTTGTAGAATGTTTTGCATGGGAGACAACCTAGATTACTAAGCGAATTTAGGATATGTAAAAGAGCTTTCTTAGCCTTAACTGCAACTGCTTCGGCCATTTTAGAGAATGACAACCTGTTTGTAAAATAGATACCGACATAGGTAAATCCATTTACTGTTTCAATTTGAGAACCATTAAATTTCCATTTTTCTCTAGAAGCAAGATTTCCTCCCCTTTTAAACACAAGTATTTTGGTTTTATCTATATTGACAGTCATTTTATTATTGCTACAAAAATCCTGTAAAATGTTTAGCTGTTTTTGCAAACCAATTATTGTGTCGGCGATAAGTGCTATGTCATCTGCAAACATTAACATAAAAATTTCCATCAGGTCTGGGAACAGCTGGATTCCCCGTATATTGCTATCATGAAGTAACGAGTAAAGTTCATTTATAAACAAAGAAAATAAAATAGGGCTTAAACTACATCCTTGTCGAAGTCCAATCGGGCAAGACAAGGTATCTGTATAACAATGCACGGATGATCTAACACGGGCCTTCACAGATGAATAAATGGAAATAATAGCATTGAATAAATGACCTCTTACACCGCATGAATGTAAAATTTCAAACAGTATTTGACGATCAACAGAATCAAACGCCTTTTGAAAGTCAATAAAGGCTACATAGACAGTTTTACCTTTAGTGTTGAGATATTTGCTTATAACCGAGTATAAAACGAATGCATTGTCTATAGTGGAATATCCTGCCCGGAATCCAGATTGAGCCTCACAGATCTTGTTATAAATATCAACATAAAATGTAACTCTCTGTGTCAAAATAGTAATGTATATTTTACTTAAGGTATCTAACAAAGCAATGCCTCTATAGTTATTAGGGTTATTCGTATTTCCTTTTTTATGTATAGGTATAATAATAAATTATGCCCACTTAGACGGAAATTCACTGTTAAGGAAGAGATGATTGAACAGTTTGAGCAAATAGGGCAACAATATGTCTGCGCCATAAACTAAATGATGTGGCAAAAGTTCACCACTTGATGATTTAGTAACATTTAACTTATGTATTGCATCTGATATTTCTTGTTCAAGAATAGGACTGTTAAGTATGTAGTCATCTGTTTCTGTAAAGTTGTTTGAATCTGGTTGCAAACCGTGGTTTGGCAATGTATTCGAATCATCATTAGCTCCATTTTCTGCAGAGAAAACATTTCTAAAATGCGCATACCAAGACTCTGCTGATATATTCGAAGTGCTTTGTGGTTTTCCACATAGTTTATTTATTTCCTGCCAAAACTTTTTAGAGGAATTAATAGATGATTCCAATTTGATTACTTGTGCCTTTTCAAATAATATACGTTTTTTCTTGCATAGCTTTTTATAAACCAGTTTTAGTCTCAAATATCCATCAAGATCACTAGTTATCCGACTTCTTCTAAAGGTTTTTAATGCATGTTTTACCTTTGCTTTAGCATGTTTACAATTTTTATCAAACCACAATTTTCTTGTAAGATTTCTTTTAGCTGACTTAAACATTTTGAATTGTTCAGAGCAACTTGTAAGTACATTTTCAAACTCTGACACCATGTCGTCGATAGGTGATAAAACGTTATCAAACATTGCATTTAAAACATTAAAACCGCCATCTGATATTGTATCGAAAAGTAGCTGTCGATAAGCATCTTTATTGCTTTCATTCATATAATAACTTGACATAGGTTCATGTTCAGAATTTACACTATCTTCATGTAAATGCTTACGTTGTATAGATAAAAACAGAGGGAAATGTAAACTCTCAAAAGTAGACAGAACTTCAAAACTATGAATATAATAAAGTACATCTTTTGAAGCTATAAAATAATCAATGACACTATTACCATTTTGGTTCATAAATGTAAATTCACCCTTTCCGGCATCACTACCAAAACGTCCATTAATGATATACAAAGCGTATGTTTTGCAAAAAAGTAATAACTGATGCCCGAAACTGTTTGTTACTTTGTCGTATGATGATCGTGGTAAACCTACATCACCATTTATAACATCATAGTATTCCTGAAGCTCTGGAACATTTGATATATTATCAGTAAAATCATTTTTAGTACCTGTACGGGCATTTAAATCACCTGCTATTAATATATCATACTTATTTAAATTATTAGATATAACTAAATTTTCAAGACAGTCAACTCCTTTATAATCACTATCCGCATAAAACGGAGAATTATTAGGTGGAATATAAACTGATATATAGACAACATCTTTTCCCGATCCTAAAAGTGTTTCATTTAAGACTAGTACAACACCAAAAGAAAAATCCTCATATAATCTTTTTACATACTTACTAAATGTATTTCTAACAAGAACAATAACTCCACCAGACGGCCTGCCCCCCCTGGTCGATAATTTAGCTTTACACAAAAATAATTCAAAATCTGGAAAAACACAACTCAAATAATTAACATCAACATCCCACGTTTCCTGAAAGCTAACAATGTCATACCCATTTATCATATGTACAAATTCACTTGATGAAGTCTTTGTTTTCAAACCTTCAATATTCCATGACAGAAATTTAATTACATTTGATGGTGTGGGGCTTTGACCTACATCCTATTTCCTCTGATCATTGCCTGTCAAGTCAGAGGTACCATTTCTGGTCTCTGACTGGTTAGGCAATTCAGTTTGGTCACTATATGTATCAGTTAACATATGTTCTGGTTCATTTCGGCCTTTACGCTTAGCCTGTATGAACACACGGGAAGTATTATCATTATTAGACTTTTGATAAGTGATTAATTTGCCACCCTTAAAGTAACCTGCAAGACCTCTTCTATTCAAATGTTTTAACTGTTGTCGTTGCATATATGATAAGTCATTCGACACACGTATGCCAATCTGACGTAGTTTATCACGATATTTGAAGAGACTGAGCTTGTCATGTTCACTTTTAAAGGAGACAATAACCAACCTAGTTTTAGATTTACCCTGATTACCAACACGTTTAGCATCAATTATTGTGGATTCATCATAGTTATCATTTGCATCAGCCACACTTAAAACCTTTTCATCAACAACTAATTTTAATTTGTTATCAGGTGACTCAGTTTCCTCTAAACCGAAAATACGTAGTGAGCACTTCAATCTTTCCGCCTCCATTAAATTCAACTGCTGTTCAATTAATTCACACCGTTCATGATGTTTTTCGTCATAAGTTGAAAGGGTCGCAAATTCTTCATTAAACCCATCTGATTGGTATTGTAGATGATTAATATGCTCTCCCATATCTCCAAGTCTGCTATCAAAAGTTGACTGCATTAATTGTATATTACTTAATTCATGTTTTACAGTATTTATTTCTGAATTCAGCTTCTGCAATTTGCTTGTAACATTTACAACATCTTCTTTAATCTGAATAACATCTCCTTTTATTAGACCGATTTCCGCATTTGTTTCTGCAATGGCATTAAGGATCAACTGTGTATCCTCTGTTGGGCCGGGGTTCAATTCAATATCAGCTGCCAATAGCAACAAGCTTTGATGGTAGGATGAATAGAGGCCACCATACATTGTTCCTAACATCAGCGAATGTCCATAAACGGGCAGTGAATAAGGAAACCCATCGTAACAGTTATCGCTTGATGATGCATATGTCTCGACGATCGTGAACTGGGACCAGGTTACCATATAGCAACTAAGTGCAACACAGAGTAATACCATACCACACGCAAATGTTCTCAAATGGATATCTGTACCTCTGGTTTGGCTTTTATAACGCTCAGCTAGCACAGATTTTACCCTGGGTTTGCAAACAAGTGAAAAAATGCCAATGCTAACACGATACGCCACTATATCGACCCCCATCGTTTATATTTATGCTGGATGTATATTATGTCTATTATAGATGGCGCGAAGGGGCTAGCACAAGTATATAGTTTACCAATACTGAGTACACATCACACACCTGACCGTATCTGTTGTTATAAGTGTCCACTTTACACGATGTTTTTATGCATACAGGTAAATACAGGTAGATAGACCGGTATAGGTAATATAGTACTCACTAAAGTCACGGTTCATCGATCACTGTCTGTGTAACTTGATAATATCCATATCACTCAAGAGTTTAACCATCAAAAGCATAAAAATGATCCTGTGTTACTCAAAAATATGATAACCAACGTAAAGTCCATCACTTCCTTAAACTGACTGTATAAAATTTATCCTAGGAAACTGCCACAATATGCCTCAGTAAAATAAAAATCAGAAGACTGATAAACACTGTTCCTCACCTCTCCACCTCTCCACCTCTCAGATGATATATATATATATATATACACCAGTAGTACTGTCTCACGTGTATAAGGATATATACACCAGTAGTACTGTCTCACGGGTATAAGGATATATACACTAGTAGTACTGACTCACGGGTATAAGGATATATACACCAGTAGTAATACACTAGTCGTAATACACCAGTAGTACTGACTCACGGGTATAACGATATATAAACCAGTAGTAAGTCACTAGTAGTAATACACTAATAGTACTGACTCACGGGTATAAGGATATATACACCAGTAGTACTGACTCACGGGTATAACGATATATACACCAGTAGTACTGATGCACGGGTATAAGGATATATACACTAGTAGTACTGTCTCACGGGTATAAGGATATATACACTAGTAGTACTGACTCACAGGTATAAGGATATATACACCAGTAGTAATACACTAGTAGTAATACACCAGTAGTACTGACTCACGGGTATAACGATATATAAACCAGTAGTAATTCACTAGTAGTAATACACAAGTAGTATTGACTCACGGGTATAAGGATATATACACCAGTAGTACTGTCTCACGGATATAAGGATATATACACTAGTAGTACTCTCTCACGGGTATAAGGATATATACACTTGTAGTACTGTATCACGAATATAAGGATATATACACCAGTAGTACTGTCTCACGGGTATAAGGATAGATACACTAGTAGTACTGACTCACGGGTATAAGGATATATACACTAGTACTACTGACTCACGGGTATAAGGATATATACACCAGTAGTACTGACTTACGGGTATAAAGATATATACACTAGTAGTACTTTGTAACTTTCCCAACAAACACCGTGATATAACTGATATATACACTAGTAGTACTTTGTAACTTTCCCAACAAACACCGTGATATAACTAATATATACTCTAGTAGTACTTTGTAACTTTCCCAACAAACACCGTGATATAACTGATATATACTCTAGTAGTACTTTGTAACTTTCCCAACAAACACCGTGATATAACTGATATATACACTAGTAATACTTTGTAACTTTCCCAACAAACACCGTGATATAACTGATATAGTGTTGAAAGCGGTCATAGACACTATACAAACAAATAATAATGATGACGAATTTAGGCTCACCGTCACATACTTGTTTCATAACAAATATTTAGCATCGTGCATCGTGCAAGCGGAACAGACAATGGTCACATACATGTTTTATGATACATATTTCGCATCGTGCATGGTACAATCGGAGCTGGCAACGGTCTATTGGAAAGAGTAATAATAGTCCGTACGCATCGTGCATCGTGCAATCGTAACAGACACCGGTCTATTGGAAAGAGTAATTTTACAGCTTGCGCGTTTATAATGTGCGTGTTTGTTAAATTCACTACCGCATTAAGTCCTTAACCCTTAACCTAGCTGTATTCATGCAGCAAAACACTTGGGTCTTTTTGCATGTTCCTGCATACTTTTAGTAGTAATCTTATCAGTATTTATTACTTAATATATATATAGCCAATGTTGAGCGTTAAGATCAGAGTACAGTTATGTGCAGGCTGATTTTTAGTCTTAACAATCTCAACATCTAGTTTACAGTTTGCCTGTTAACTTATTTATGTGTTTTGTTAAATTCACTTCCCTGTACAGTCCGTAACAAAGCTGATTTCGTGCAGCCGAATCCTTGGTCTTTTTGGCATGTTCCTGCTTATTTTTGGTTTAAACATATTTATTTAGTTAAATCAATACAAAATGTAATATATATGTAAGGTTACAGAGAAGTACATAACTGGATCAGAAAAATGCAAAATATGCTTATACTATATTAACTCTTCTCCTCGATGGCTGCATTTGCAGTAAGATCTGAGAACAGAAATGTGCAGGATAAGAGTTATAACATATTAAATCACGACTACTTGTTTACCAACCCGTGTATTTCTTAACCTTTTTGCACCACAACAATCTTTCCAAACAACCGGTTAACTTTCAACATAAATATTGTTTGTCTTTATTGGTTTAAATAACCTTGTCGTGAATAAGAGAAAAGAGAAATGGAATAATCAAAATTGAATTATAACTTAGTACAACTTGGCAGTCTGACCGAAACGGAGTTATAACTTAGTATAAATTGACAGTTTGACCGAAACGGAGTTATAACTTAGTATAACTTGAAAGTTTGACCAAAATGGAGTTATAACTTAGTATAACTTGAAAGTCTGACCGAAATGAAGACCGTAATGGAGTAATAACTTAGTATAACTTGACAGTCTGACCGAAATAAAGACCGTAATGGAGTTATAACGTAAAAGAACTTAACAGTCTGACAGTTATGGAGTTATAACTTAGTATAACTTGACAGTCTTAACGAAATGGAGTTATAACATAGTATAATTTGACAGTCTGACCGAAATGAAGTTACAACGTAGTATAACTTGACAGTCTGACCGTAATGACGTTATAACTTAATATAACTTGACAGTCTAACCGAAATGGAGTTATAACTTAATATAAGTTGACAGTCTTAACCCGATTCTTACCGTCATGATAACTCAAACATGTGATTAAATAAATTATCACGAACCATATCCTCGAACGGATTTGTCTTTTTAAAACATTAGAACAGCAGTTATGATTGTGCAGCTATCTTGATATGATTTTATCGCTGGCTTGCTTTTCATATTAAACAGTTGAGTATAAGTGTATTACAAATCTGACAATACATAAATTCATTATATACTCGATTTTTCTTCAGAGTTATAACTTAGTATAACTTGACAGTCTGACCATCACGATAACTCAAAGCAAAGATGTTATTATATAAATTAACACGAACCATATCCTTGAACGGATTTGTCTTTTTAAAACATTAATACAGCAGTTCTGATTGAGCAGCTACCTTGATACGATTTTATCGCTGGCTTGCTTTCCATAATAAACAGCTAAGTATAAATGAATTACGAAGCTAACATTTCATAAATGGTTTTAACTTAGATCTAGCGATCACTCGAACACGTCTATAACTCGAAGTAATTTATTGGTTTCTTTCGACTTCGAGATATTGAGAGTCCACCTTACGTCTACCATTATGTCACGTATGCTTCTTCTACCACTGTATGACTACTATTATGTCATGTATGCTTCTTCTACCACTGTATGTGTACCATTATGTTATGTATGCTTCTTCTACTACTGTATGTCACCAATAATGTCATGTATGCTTCTGCGTTTGATATACAAAGAAATGGTAGTAATGGCTGCTCTCATTGGTGCTCAGAAGTATGGGTTTTAGCAGTATGACTGACTCGCTGGTGTCAGAAAACGCCGTGATATAACTGAACAATTATTGAAACACCAAACAATCAATATGATGGTGCTTACTATCAATAGCTCATTCGGTAGCGACGCGGGCTGTCAATCCAGGATTTTTGAGTTCGAACCCAAGTTTGGGCAACATTTTTTCCGACGCTTGACGAAAGTCAATGACACAATCGTCCTTCGTCTTCCACCAATGTGCGTGTAGAGTATGTGGAAAAGCAGCCAGTTGCTTGAAAACAAACGATGTGTGGATTAATGGCCAGGACAAACTGGGCGCCATGGTATGACATAGTTCTTTTGAAACGGTGTTAAACATAAATCAATCAAATCTTTCATGTGTTATTCCACAAAACAAAGCTCCAATTTGTAGAAAGTTCAAGCTCGTTACATATCTTTACACCAATGACATATGTTATTTAACATAAAAAAGCGCCAATTTGTAGAAAGTTCAAGCACGTTATTCCACAAAACAAAGCGCCAATTTGTAGAAGAATCAAGCACGTTACATGTCTTTACACCAATGACTTTTGTGTGTTTGTTTGTGTGATGTTTTAAGCTGCTTTCAAAATCATTTCAATTATTTACCAAATAATATCGTAGATCAATAATGAACTATTACCTGTTCTTTATTACAGCCAGGTTAAAGTTGACAAACTGCTTAAATGTAGAATGTACTACAACCTAGAAGTCATAGTAACACTACTGTAAATGTATGTATTAACAAGGGTTATTACCTGTATGTTTATTATATACCGGTTTGAGTTGACGTACAGTTTTATTGTTCAATGTACTACAGCATCGAAGTTGTAGTAACAATACAGTAAATGTATGTATTAACAAGGGTTATTACATGTACTTTATTTTATCCCGGTAAGAGTTGACATACAACTCAAATGTACAATGTACTACGGCATAGATGCCAAATGACAATACAGTAAATGTATGTATTAACAACGGGAATACCCTGTGTTTTATTATATCAGGGTTAAAATTGACATATAACTTAAATGTACACTGCACTACGGCATAGAGGTTATAGCAACAATGCAAGTTAAATGTATAATGTACTACGGCATAGAAGTCATAGTAACAATACAGAAATTGTATTTTTACAAGGGTTATTACCTGTTTTTTATCATATCAGGGTTAAAGCTGACGTCCCATTTAAATATACAATGTACTACGGCATATACATCATAGTAACAATACAGTAACTATATGTATTAACAAGGGTTATTACCTGTATTGTATTATAGCCAGGTTAAAGTTGACGTCCAATTTAAATATACAGTGTACTACGGCATAGATGTCATAGTAACAATACAGAAAATGTATGTATTAAAAGGGGTTATTACCTGTTCTTTATTATAGCCAGGTTAAAGTTGACAAACAGCTTAAATTTAGAATGTACTACAGCATGGAAATCATAGTAACACTACTGTAAATGTATGTATTAACAAGGGTTATTACCTATATGTTTATTATATACCGGTTTGAGTTGACGTACAGTTTAAATGTTCAATGTATTAATGCATCGAAGTCGTAGTAACAATACAGTAAATATATGTATTAACAAGGGTTATTACATGTACTTTATTTTATCCCAGTTAGAGTTGACATACAATTCAAATGTACAATGCACTACGGCATAGATGCCAAAGTAACAATACAGTAAATGTAAGTATTAACAACGGTTATACCCTGTGTTTTATTATATCAGGGATAAAATTGACATACAACTTAAATGTACACTGCACTACGGCATAGAAGTCATAGCAAAAATGCAAGTTAAATGTATCATGTACTACGGCATAGAAGTCATAGTAACAATACAGGAATTGTATTTTTTTACAAGTGTTATTATCTGTTTTATTATTATATCAGGGTTAAAGTTGACGTCAAATTTAAATATACAATGTACTACGGCAAAGAAGTCATAGTAACAATACAGTAAATGTATGTATTAACAAGGGTTATTACCTTTGTTTTATTATAGCCAGGTTAAAGTTGACAAACAGCTTAACTTTACAATGTACTATGGCATAGAAGTCATAGTAACAATACAGTAAATGTATGTATTAACAACGGTAATTATCTGTGTTTTATTATATCAGGGTTAAAGTTGACGTACAACTTAAATCTACAATGCACTACTGCATAGAAGTCATAGTAGCAATACAGTAAATGTATGTATTTACAAGGGTTATTATCTGTGTTTTATTATATCAGGGTTAAAGTTGACATACAACTTAAACGTACTATGCACTACGGCAAAGAAGTCATAGTAACAATACAGTAAATGTATGTATTAACAAGGGTTATTACCTTTGTTTTATTATAGCCAGGTTAAAGTTGACAAACAGCTTAACTTTACAATGTACTATGGCATAGAAGTCATAGTAACAATACAGTAAATGTATGTATTAACAAGGGTAATTATCTTTGTTTTATTATATTGACGTACAACTTAAATCTACAATGCACTACTGCATAGAAGTCATAGTAACAGTACAGTAAATGTATGTATTTACAAGGGTTATTATTTGTGTTTCATTATATTAGCGTTAAAGTTGACATACAACTTAAATCTACAATGCACTACGGCATAGAAGTCATAGTAGCAATACAGTAAATGTATGTATTTACAAGGGTTATCATCTGTGTTTTATTATATCAGGGATAAAGTTGACATACAACTTAAACGTACTATGCACTACGGCATAGAAGTCATGGTACCAATACAGTAAATGTATGTATTAACAAGGGTTTGTATCTGTGTTTTATTATATAACGGTTAAAGTCGATACAGTAAATGTATGTATTAACAAGGGTTATGACCTGTGTTTTATTATAGCCGCATTTCCCTTTCTTTGTTGCAGAGCCAGATATATACACCAGATATCCAGCCTCGTTAGAGATTACTAGGATCCGGCGATCATAATGAAGCTTCATCCTCTTCAGTGAAGTTTTGAATTTGTCTCTTGCTGCATTGTTAGCTGCTTGAATGTTTTTCATCAAGGTAGCTACTTACTCTTCTGCTGTTACCGATTGCACATGTCTACTCGGATGTATTAGATATGCTGGCAAATTATGGTTGTTTCAGTACCCTTATCTTTTCCCATGTTTAGCACAGCAGCTTTAGTAAGGGGGTCTACCCCAAACAACATGTCCTGCTAAGTAGGAATCTCATAAATGGGACCGCTATAATGTGAGTACCCGATTTTCAATTTGGTCGGCCCTGCATTAAATCCCACTATTGTCAGTGGATATCTATCACTATCTAATTTGATACTACGTAAATATGGAGTTGCTTGTTTCATTTAGAAAACACAATACGAAACAATTACCACCTCCGCTCCACAGAATGTGATATGACCTGATTTTGCATCAAGAAAGTCCTGACAGAATCTCGCGATGGCATGCTGGATTGAGTACTTTTCCAGAAGTTGTCGGAAAGCCTCAGTTGCATGTGACTGCACCCTATCTGCCCATTATTCCAGAGTTTCTGCCTGCAACGCCAATTCGTCTGTCATTTTACTATTCGACATGTCAGAATCACACCTTAGTTGTTTGTCAATATATATTCAAATTTGTAAGTGTCAAAATCAATATCAAGCACCACCTTTATTTCATCTGATTTTGATCTGAACAGCTCAAATAAACATAGTCCAACAGTCTTGCTGATTTGAAGAAAAAAAAAACCAGTGAGTTCATGAAATTTATATATGAATTTCCATGCTTGCTGAGTATAAATATATGTACAAACAACATGCTTAGGGTTGACAGATAGTTTGTACATTATGTAATATGTATCAAACTTGTAAGGTGTGAGTGTGGAGGACCTCCACCAAATCCCTCCTCTTACGGGGTCAATAAATGGACTACATTGTAGCTTGAACAAAAAAATCTCGTTCCCAAAAGATAGTTTCTTGTTCCCGCAAGAAAGATTCTCATTCCCACAAGAAAGATTCTCATTCCCACAAGATAGTTTCTTGTTCCCACAAGATAGTTTCTCGTTCCTACAAGAAAGTTTCTTGTTCCCACAAGAAAGTTTCTCGTTTCCAAAGATAGTTACTCGTTCCCACAAGAAAGTTTCTCGTTCCAAAAGATAGTTTCTCGTTCCCAAAAGATAGTTTCTCGTTCCCATAAGAAAGTTTCTCGTTCCAAAAGATAGTTTTTCGTTCCCACAAGATAGTTTCTCGTTTACACAAGATAGTTTCTCGTTCCCACAAGAAAGTTTCTCGTTCCCAAAGTTAGTTTCTCGTTTCCACAAGATAATTTTACTAGTTTAATTTTCTTCTTTCTTTTCAAGTTTTGGATCCCTGAGTTCTAAATATAATCCACCAGTATATTTGATAAATTGAATGATTTTATTTTTCAGTGGATACCTGACTATATACCCTTATATGAGCCCCTACATGGAGAAACGGGTACAATATGGCTATTGGTAATGGCGTGGATCAAGATGAGCCGATATATCAGTTGTCTGATCAATGTCTACATTGTTTAACATATATCTTACATATTCCCGTGGTCGGACTGTCAATGTTTCTGTCTAGATATATTACAAATCTTCTTTTTATTTGTTCAATTTACTCATTTGTTGTATGTCGAAAACATCATATATATACTACACTAATTATATGACCGTTGCATGTTAAAAACTGTGTAGATTCAGATCAGATTGTACATCGGCTGTCTGATCAATATCGACACAGTTCACATATATATTATCCATTTTATGTACATAAGCTTGTTAAAAGCTTCGTTCAAAGCGTTAATATTATGGATTGACTCAATAGATGCAGACGCTGGACTAAACATACACTGTTCAGAAATGCTAACTTGTATCTTTTCGCAGGAACATGTTTTTTTTATTGAATACACCAAACAAACAGAACATTAAACACATGAAAATACAATTTTGAAAACCAGAGTATAAAACCGTAAGACAAGGTTGAAGCAGAAGAGAGATACAGAGGAAGGAAATATGGTTTAACTTAAAACAAACAGAGCGTCACATCGGGTTAAAGGTCACTACTCTAAAACACGTACATTAAAAGGGTATCCCAATGATAAGGCTCAATTATGGAAGACCTTTTATGCGGTGTAGTCAGATCCAATATACGAACAGCAAAGTATGTTGTCTGATTTTAATAAGATTGAGATATACATAACATAGATATACGTTAATGATTGAAGACCTGGGATTTGATAGGATGATAGGAAGTGTAGTTAATTGAACGGAGCCATATTTTAACAGATTAGTTTGTTTTTGCAATCTTTGAAGATGAATACATTCTAAATATGTGTTAAAATGCGAACATATTTGTTTAACGTTTTTTCATATTGACAGGTACCACAATGAATAGGTTCATTTCTGGAAGACCTTTTATACGGTGTAGTTAGATCCAATATACAAACAGCAAAGAACTTTGTCTGATTTTAATAATATTGAGATATACCTAACATAGTTATCCGTTAATGGTTGGAGAGGTGAAATTTGATAGGAAGACAGGTAGATTAGTTAACCGTGTTTTAACAGATTAGTTTGTTCTTGCAATCTTTGAAGATGAATACATTTTTAATATGTGTTAAAATGCGAAAATACTTTTTTAACTTTTTCTCACATGCAAATACTTAAAGCAAACAACTTTAAAAAACAAAGTTTGGCTTAACAGAAATCCTTATAATGGGCATGTTCTTCTTTTGCCACAGTGATTTTTTACAACTTTTTCAATAAGAAATCTATGATATTGATAGGAACAAATAAGCTTTTGTGATAGTGTAGATCCCGATCAGCCAGTGTATTTACACAGTTTGATAACTATATAAAATAAGATGCTTCTGCAAATTTGTGTAGGTTCTGATAAGACGGAGCACATGGATAGGCTGATCTGAACCTACATTGTTCAGAAATGCCAAAGCTTGCAACTTTTTTCGCAATGACGGACTCATATAAAGTGATTTCTAAGTTTTTGACAAGATATTTTTAAAGTTGTCTTCTGCAGATATGTTGTATATTGGAAAGGCGTAAACATAGTGTATGCCACACTGATCCTGATCAAGATCTACAGTGTTAACGTTTTATTTATACAAGCTTGTTAGAAGATTATCTTAACGTGTGTATATATGCTGCTTTGATTGAGTACATTCACAGGCCAGTCTGAACCTACATATCATGTACCCTTTCTAACGGACGCATTTTGTTTGAAGTGAATACACCTAATGAGCAGTAAACAAGTGAAGATACAAGTTTGCTTTTTGAACACAGCGTAGAAAAGCGAAGGGAAAAGGATAACATTCTCATTTTAAACCTGTTTCCTTTTCATTGCAAAAGGATGAAATATAATTCAAACTAAAGTAGATCCTGACGAATATGGCCTTTACATGAATAAAATTATCCAATATTCATTTACAGCTGGACCGAATTGATATACTACCCTCTGTGTGTCACGTGGTTGTTGAAGTAAAAGTAGAAATATTCGACGAAATGGTATGAATTTGGTTTCGCTTGCGTATGAACTATAAGTTTAAAAAAAAAAACGTGTCTATACTTTAACAGGTGGATTAAACACCCCTGTAGCATGATTTATTCACCCGTTTACTATCCGAAAACCCCTTTGTCAAATAAGAGTCCTTGATTTAAACATCGCTCTAGAAGAGAATTGAATGATTTGGATTCAACTGCGATTTCAACAATTTGCCTGTCATATCATGGCAACCTATCAATGGTTTTTATGGCGTTATCTCACTAATATTCCACATCACAGTCTTTCCAAGCAACTGACTCCTTTACCAAACAGACTGTTAGCCCATTGTTAAATGACACGTGTCGTATTGACTATTGTCAAACGATGGAAGAATATTGGCCTAGCTAGGTCGAACTCTCAATATGTATATTTCTAGACCATGCTAAGGATCCAAATGTAAAATAGAAAACAGAAATTTATTGAAACCGACGAACAGTAAAACACGAGATCAGATGGCGGGGATAATTATCCTATCTTCGATTCCCTCTAAATGGAATAATCAATCTGAAATGCATTACCAACCCTAGACCATATTGCTATGTCTCTCCGGTAGACCTTTCTGCGTGCTAACAATTAACGCCTTAACTTCCGCGTGCACTATACCTTTATTTATAGGCTATTTACGAAAAATGCAAACTAGGTCAAGGATATTTATTATACAAATGCAGCCAATCCGGTTTCAGATATTTTAACACCGCGGTTATGTTATTCGTCGATAGCCTTTATATGAATTTTCAAATAAACGATATATAACACAAAATGTTTGGAGGAAAATCTGAATTCGTTGAGAGTAGATTAATTTCAAGCTGTAGTTCCTGCAAGGATGAAGGACACACCGTGGCGTCCGTCCGATATTGTGTAGATTGTGAGGAGTACCAGTGTAATAAGTGTTTCAAGAGTCACGATAGATACAGCAAAGGACACGAGGTTTATGGTGCGTCGTCCAGACATAAATGGGGCAGCAAGAAACAAGTTAAACTACCTACCGAAAGATGTCCGACCCACATTGGTGAAGTTCTACAGCTGTTTTGTGAGGACCATGACGCTGTGTGCTGTCACGTCTGTATTGCTATGAAACACAGGTAAGCGAGAGGTTGACATATAACTATTATTTAGCTTACCTAGGCCCGAAGTGCTCAAGGTGAGTCATTGTGGTTTCCTTTTGTTTGTTCATGGTCAACTATTTGCTTGTTAACACTAGATACCACTTTTCATCCAATCTTCATGCAACTTATTCAGTTTGATTATCTGGCTAATATCTTATTAAGTTATTATATGTGTAATAATTGGTCAACAATAAGGACACTAGGTCATTTTGAAGGCAAAATCTTGTAAACGTTATGGAAGACGCATTTTAATTTGAGCATTTTGAAGTTTTGTAAGAATGTTTGTCTTATTGAGATTTAAACTAGCTTCGAATATGGTTTATGCTCAGCCTTAAACTAGGTCAATAGGCCATTTCTTAGAAAATCTTGTTAACACTTTAAAGACCGTATTTTTTATCTTGACCAGGTGAACTGTCGCCGTAATATAACTGAAATAATGTTGAACACATGCTACATCATTTTCGTTTACAAACATTTAAAGATGTTTTTTCTGAAATTGGTAGTACCTATAGATATATTAAATAGAGAGAAAAGGGCAAAACATTATCAGATCAAATATTGTGCCAGAGTATCAAACTGTGTTCTGTCAGATTATATAACATATATCATATCGAGTAAACGTTTCATTACATAGTTTGTATTAAATAGAAGGAAGCCCCATTTAATATGTAAATTAAATTTGCTATAAGGGATTTTTCCCCACATTTGAAGCAGAACATTTTTCCATCCAATCTCCGTGACAGTTCATCAAACAATTGTCTATAGATACCACATACTGGTTATGTTCGAAACTAGATCACATCGGGTCAACAAATACACCACAATGACACATTAAAAAACACACCGTTTAAAGCACTCTAGAGATCGCGTGATGTCAAAATCTAGATCATTAGGGAAACATTAAAACACGCCTTGTGAACACTTTCTAAATCATAATACAATATTGATCATCTACGTAACTGTGTTTTTTTTAATGTTCGCCAGAAAAATCTATCGAATATCTGCCGAACTCGAAAGTGCGTCACTTTAGGTGAAACATGCGTAAAACACTAGGTCCCAATATCGTATCATAGAAACGCCATGTGAACAGTTTAGAGGCTACATGTTTTCATCAATCTAAACGTTTCCTATAGTAGATTGTTCAAAATAGGGCGTCTGCATTCTTCATATAATAAGAGTTTTGGACTATTGGAAAACTTAAAGGCAAACAAGCGTATTGAAAATGAGACAGCTCGTTACGAGCTGACTCACCTGCATCTCTATTGTTTGCAAAATCCTGAATATTATATTGCCATTGGCGCTGAAAGAGTTGAAAGATAAAGTTAATTGTGGCAAAACGACATTTGAACTGACAAATTATGTTTAAATAGAAATAAGTAAATAAATTGAGAAACAGTGCTGGTTCAATCAAACCATGTTACTTCCGACACGTATAGAGCATACATAACATCATGGGTGATATTGGTTACATTAAACCGATGTGGGTACCTTTATGAAAATGGTTATATTTGTCATAGATAATTATAGAGCGGTTTGTACATCACAACCTATCACTAAGGCTGATTCTTACAACGTTGTGCATACATTAGATAGTTTTCTAATAAATCATAATTTTCTTATTTCAGTACATGTCAGAGAAAGCAATACATTCCAGAAGTGGCTAAAAATATCACCAAGCAGAACAAAGAATTCGAAATTCTAAACGATACTCTTGATAAGATACGGACCCACATCCAGACGGTTATAGATGACTCAAACAACAACAAAGAATCCATAAGAATGTCAAGGGAGAAGTTCAAAAAACAATTACAAGAAACGAGACAACACTTTGAAGCTTTGTATACCAAACTGGAGCAAACATCAAACGCTGAACTCAGTCAATCACACGACACAATTGATGCAGAAGTAGATGGCATTATTAAAAGCAGCAATGCATTGCTGACTGAAGTAAATGGTTTACGTGAACGTGTCAACCCTGACGTTCATACCAACGAATCACAACTCTACATAAACATGAAACAGGTAAACGGAAAATTGACCGGTATGGTGCAAAAGGTCGAAAGAGTTTCAATACCACAGCCGACAAGTATTGAGTGCCAAATTAGCCCTGAAGTCAATACTTTTTTACGTATCACTAAATGTCTGTCAACCAGCAAGGTATGTCCACAATACCAGACAAACCCTGAGCTCACGAACTTTCTGTCAACCTGCAACTCATTTCCACTACACAAAGCAAACTCTGAGGTCACAAAAGGTATTTTAACCAGCAAGCGAATAATCAGTCAAGGGACACCAACAAATAACCTTCAAGCCGGTGCAATCCAAGAAGTTGTTGAGCCATACAGGTACATGTATACCGTTTACAAATCCGAATCTCTTTTGAAAATGCATGTATAATTATCATATTGTTTCAGTTAAACTGTGGTCATAATAGCAACGTATTATACAGGACCGAATCACCGTAAACGAGAGTACGTTCAGACTTTATGCTAACACTTTTCATTTTCAAAATTAAATTCAACAATTGAACTCTAGTCTAGGTTTAAAACAACACAATATCGTTAAAATAAATCAATCTATGAGTAAAATTAACTAAAGACGTATTTGTTTCTGCTTCCATCTGGTTTGACGCGGCAGGCAATTCACAATTTCAAGTGAATATTTCAAGTGAATATTTCAAGCAAAATGTTCGAATTGGCCGAAGGGAATGGGTTTCTTATTCGGCCATGTCTGTTAAATATTGGAGCTTCATGCAATGTTACATTGGTATATTTTCAAAAATTAATTGACCGCAGGTGAGAACTAATTCTGACCTCTGCTATCAGAAATTGGTAAATAAGGTACTTTCGTAATATACTCCAGTTTTGCTATACACGTGTATAAAAAAGTACCACAATTCGGGATATTTTCGACGCTTCACAATGATATCTACCTTCCTTGCAATTCAGTGATCAGAATAATATTTCCGTCCGTCCATTGTTAATTCAATTTCATAATTGCTAGTTTACGTAGAATTTTAAATTTCCGAGAAGAAACATGTTAATCTGAAAAAATATGAAGATATCTGATGGTATAACTTGAGCGTTCGATTTATGGCCTATCGCAATTTCAGTCTTGATTGTAAAAATAAACACGATTCGAGAGCTTCTTAGTTGAGTTAAACAATGCAATTCCACGCGTTTATTATGACATAACTTACATGAAAACAATGCGTATTTTATTTTTAGAATTGTGAGAGCCGGTTTCTCGGATAAGTACCCCAATGTGCCTCAAGTTAATCCTCAGCTAGTCGGTCAACATATTCCTTTCCCATTTTGGGGTGGTAATTATGTGCCAGGTAAATATAATAACCTATTGCTTTAGACTCATGATTTATTGAGACGGGTTTACATTGTTTTTTGTTATCTCACCAGAGCACAAAGTGCTCAAGGTGAGTTATTATGATCGCCTTTTGTCCGGCGTCCGTCGTCCGTCGTCAACATTTGATTGTAAACACTTTAGAGGCAACATTTAGCATCATCAATAAAGTTTATCAGAACATACATCTCTATCAAATCTAGGCCAAGTTCGAAACTGGATCATTTGAGCTCACAAACTAGGTCATTAGATCAAATTAAATGAAAATCTTGTTAACAAACTGGAAGCCGCATGTTTGGTTTGAGCATGCTGAAACTTTGTCAGAATTTTTATTTTAGTAATATCTAGCTAAGTTTGAATATAGGTCATGCCGGGTTAAAAACTAGGTCATTTGGCCAACTTGAAGTAAAATCTTACTAACACTTTAGCGGTTTCAGTTTTTTGCTTCAGCAGTTTGAAATTTTGTTAGAATGTTTGTCTTAATAATATCTAGGTCAGGTTCGAAAATGGGTTATATTGAACCAGAAACTAGGTCACTAAGCCAAATTGAAGGGACATCTTGTCAACACTTTAGAAGCCGCATTTATTGCTTCAGCAGCTTAAAATTTGGTCAGAATGTTTATCTTAATGATATATCCGCCAAGTTCGAATGAAGGTTATGCCAGGTCACTAGGCCAAATTGAAGGAAAATCTTGTTAACACTCTGGAGGCCGCATTTTTCGCTTCAGCAGCTTGGAATATTTTCAGAATGTCTGAAAGATTTCTAGGTCAAGTTCGAATATAGGTCATGCCGGGTCAAAAACTAGATCACAAGGCCAAATTTGAGGAAAATCTTGTTAACACTCTTGAAGCCACATTTTACACTTGAGCATGTTGTAACTATATCAGAAAGTTTGTCTTGCTCTTATCTAGGCCAAGTTTAAATATGGGCCATGTCCTGTCAAAATTAGGTCACTAGGCCAAATTTAAGGAAAATCGTGTTAACACTCTTGAAGCCACATTTCAAACTTGAGCATGTTGTAGCTTTATCAGAAAGTTTGTCTTGATGATATCTAGGCCATGTTCGAATATGGGTCATGTCCTGTCAAAAACAAGGTGACTAAGTAACATTGAAGAACAATCTTGTTAACACTCTGGAAGTTGCATTTTTGGCTTGAGCATGTTCAAACCTTGTCAGAATATTTGTCTTGATGATATCTAGGGTAAGTTCGAATATGGGTCAGGTCAGGTACACAACTAAGTCATTAGGCAAAATTGTAGAACAATGTAGTTAACACTATAGATATCGCATTTTTGACTTGAGCAGCATGAAATTTTGTCATAAATTGTGTGGTGATGATATTGCCATTGACGCTGAAAGAGTTAAGTCTTAAAAAGCCCATTCTCAGGGGATCGATTCCAGGGCCTCATGGCCCTCTTGTGTTATATATAGTTTACATAAATGATACAGTTCCCATCTTCTGTAATGGCTTTAAAATGTTTTTACAGATTGTCTTATTTAGACATTACTAGTTTATAAATATACGATTTGCTGATACGTTTGCACTATACGACCGTTAGAAAATTGTAAAAGCTTCATTGAAAATATTATGATTTATCCGAGAAAGTTGATTTCTTTATTTTTCTTCAATGTTTTCTGCTACTTTTAGTGAATCCTCGGTGAAAATACAACGGTAAATTGTATATTCCAGAAGTCTGCCTGGTCGACTAGATCTACACGGAAATTGCATGAGACATACTCAAAGATTATTTTAATAATAATAAACATTACTTATCATTGTTTATGTATCAAGAAAAAAACCCGCATAAACATATGCAGAGCGGTACAGAATTTCCCTGAAAATGCGAAAATAGTAGAACTTTTGAGAAAAGTGTAACCCATGATCAGCCTACACATACGCTTTTGTCGACAATGTATTTCATCACAAGACCAATATAAGAACAAATCGGACTATGCGCTTTGTCAGCACCATTCAGTAAAATCTTTTATCAGAAATAAGCAAATAAACACACAAACACCGCACTAGATGAAAAATACTGTCATGAAGAATGTACACCAAGATCAGCATGCACCTATGTAAAGTCTGATTGTATGCATTGTAAGCATTAACACAATCAGTTATAATCATTTCAAACACCGGAAGAAAAAAAGACGAATGTAACAATCATTATTGTTCATAGTTTTTTCTGTAAAACTTTTCCTTAGTTCATTTCAATCCAATATGATGAAGTCATTTTGTTCCAATCACTTTGTCAATTTTGTAATGTTCCTTGCTGAAAGAATTAGCACGTAAAATGACTGAACACTAAGTCGCGTTTTATATCTGCACCTTAAACGTCACTGTTAGTTTCAGCCGAAGTATAGGAGCTGAGAGGCAGAGTTAGCAAAAGCCAGTATGTTTCTGCTTTAAAGAAAAGATATTAAAAGGCACAGTTTTCGCGTTTATTTTGTTTAACAGATATCTGGACAGTTGGAACTTAATTACTAATGTCTAGAAAATGGTACTTTTACGAATTTAAATTGTAATTATTTTGATGAATTACCTATGCTTAAGATCAAAATCGATTTATATTCATATTTCTGTACCCTTGTAGGACTCGCCCTCCCACCAACCCAAATCCCGGTCGACGTATCGGCAACAAACCTTTCTTGGGACCAGCATATTCAGTACCAGCATTTACAAGAAGATAAAACAAATGCCTTTAAACTGTGTTATCCTCGCTTTAATACACCTTGATAGAAAAGCAACACCAAAATTGTATATGGTTGAACAGTTTATTGGGCTCTGTAATGGATATTTTCAGTATTCAGACTTTTTTTTAAAAAAGTCCAGATTCAAATCAGATTCACGAATATAATTCATTTATGCTATATATTATGTAATTATGTATTCAATAAAAAAAATGTTCGTATGTAATAAGAGGGGTTTACCAGTTGTACATAAACATGATATAGGCTATGGGCCAGAGTGACGACCCCGAATTGGGAAGTTTCTACACTACGTTTTTCTGAAAGCCCATTATCTGTAGAGCATTTTCATGTTTTCTGCCAGCTGGGTATTGGTTCATTATGGAAATACAGCGGTTTAAAATACGTTACCCCTATGAAAATGGAGACAAAATGACAAATGTGTAATGAACGTTAAATTGATTTTAATTTATGGCAAGACGTTGTTATAGTTATATGTTTCATATGTTTTGATGAAAAGAATCGTATAGGCTTTTAAATTAAGTCTTTTGACTATCATAATATGAAACATATACGCTGTAATATACGTTACTACGGTTTCGTCATACATTTTTCATTTTAATTGTCTTAAATGGATCAATGATTGCATGGTTATTTTGACTGACATCTTAGAAAACGACTTTTTTAAAAAAAGAAACAAAGGATAGGACACGTTACCATTAATATGTATTTCTAATATTGTAAACATTTAGAAACAGTATTGTCTAATTACATCATTTGAATGTTTTTTAAGCAAACTTTAAATGGTACATACATGCAAGAATAAACAATTCTTATTTTATTATATGAAACAATTTTCTAGAATGTATTGTATATAAGATTCAGTAACTTGTTTGTATGGTGTTTACGCCTCTTTTGACACTTTTTTAGTTATATCAGGACGTTTCTTGGATAAGTTACCAGTACTACTGGTCTATTTATTCTGACACACGCGAGTCTGTCGTAATGCTAAAGCCATTACTACCATGTTTAAAGTCTTTAAATTCAGTAACACCCGTTACCTTTAAATATAACATTAGTCATCATCACCTTTTTCAATCAGTTAGAACATCATTATAATTATAATGACTATCAACATCATACAATAATTCATTTTATTATCTTTATCATATGAAACAAATGTCATCATCAATATTGTTCTCATCGTCAAATACAACATCAGGTACACTTATTTTGGGTTCGTCATCATTTTATTGTTTCATAGTCTGTTCGCGAAAGTATTTCCACCAGATCATGTGGAATTATGCTGTCTTTTACCCACTGATATTCAATATTCTCCTGATGAAATGATCATAACATAGTTTGTTTATTTCATCGTACCTGGATTGTCCATATATGGCACACAGCAGGACCTCTTGTGAGGTCAAAGGAACAGTAATTATCTCTGACCAGAATTATTATGTACCATGTAAGTAGAATCAGTACATCTGTATCCGGCGATCACACTACTATAGTACTATGCGGCCTAGTTGAAGCAATTATAAGACAATGTAATATTATAGGAATTGCAGCCTCCTCTTGTGATGAGAATAGTTCTACTTGTGCTACTACATTGACTTCTAAATTAACTCTTTTTCCCGAGAACATTGACACTCTTCAACTATCACATACGTGATACATCCCCCCTGCAGGTCAATGACATATATATATATATATATATCAGACTTCCACTGTGTAAATATAAGTTGTATAAGCTGCTTCGTTTTTTCTTCATTTCCCAAAAAGCTTTTCCAGTCACAAGGCGTTTTAGTCTTTGGACCTTTTAGAAGAAAAGCCTGGACTGCATCACGCCTTCTGCGCTCACTGTGGCAAATATATATCTGTTACAAATTCAACTGTACTTGTCTCAGGAAGTTGCTTGAAAAGAAAAGATGCTACCTCCTCAAAAGTGCCAGCTACATTGGTCAACTCTGCATCATTGGAGTTTCATCAATTACATGTATAACATCATTTGTAGGGCGAACAGTAGTTGGTTCAATTTAAAAATTTATATAATAAATAAGCATAGTTTTGTATGTTTTCAACGGCATGCCATCTGAAGTTGCGAGAGAAGATGGGACTTAACCGAGGAGATGTGACAGTGTTAGTGTCCGATCAATGTTATGTTGAAGTGCAAGGAAGATGAGCTGGCCAAATATTTTGCGTTCTGCTCTGATCTGCATCGGTTTTCATGGAAGGATGCAGAGTATTTGACATGTCTTGTATCTATGAATTCATCTATTGCCAGTTTTCATGATATCAAGAAGCGAATCAGTAATATCAGTGGCATCTGAAACACAAGACGACAAACAGTTGATTGATTGGGGTTTAACGCCGTTTTCAACAATTTCTCAGTTATATCACGGCGGCCAGTTCACCTGCTCATGCATTTCCTGGTTTTCTCACACCAGCACTCCACACAACAATATTCCCAAGCAACTGGCAGCTTTTCCACATAGACTTACAGTACAGGCGATTTAAATTATTAACCCCACTAAATAGATTATCGATTAAGAATAGTGATAAGTTCATCACTGCAAGTTAAATGTTTTACATTCATTCGTAATAACGATCTACCAGACATGATATCAATGACAGTATTAATTAATTAAATTGTAAGGTGTTTTATGCCGTTTTCCAACAATTGTTCAGTTATATCACGGCGTTTCTGTGGTAAGTTACCAGTACTACTGATCAATTCATCCTGACACCAGAAATTCAGTCGTAATGCTAGCCCCGCACGCAACCCTAAAGGGGAACTGAGGACAGGCATTAACTACCATTCATGAAGTATTGCGTATGATATGTATGTCACTGACATGCAAGGAAGTTGTATTAACTATGCTATTGGTGAATAGTGCCACCGACTCAGGAAATGAAAGTAATGCAGTAGAAGAAGAACTATTCTCATCACAAGAGGAGGCGGATATTCTAATATCTTAATATTACACCAACTAGGCCTCAGAGTATTATAATTTTTTGAACGCCGGATATACTGATTCTGCTTGCTAGGTACATACCTAAAATAGGATTCACTGTTTTATATGACACTGAGACAGGAAACAAAAGGCGGGTACCGAATGTGAACAATAATGTAAAACAAAGAAAAAGAGATAGTATTCCATCTTACGAGTCATTCATAGCCTTACATGATGTGATACAACTAGTGCATTCGTCCGTCGAGGAAAGGTAGCCCCTCTGATACTGACTAAGAAACACGAGGAGTATAGAGGTTCATTTTGATCCAATCTTATTACTGTTCTTCTTATCTCATAAGAGGCATTGAGGTACTGCTGTGCGCCACAAATGACACATTTGAAAAAGGTGTTAATTATTTTGATGGTTATATGTTCATACTACATTTATGTACACAAATAATAATCCATAACACTGCTTGTATTCCTTTCCTTCATAATGATGTTCTTGATTAAGTTAACTAAAAACATATATAGGTAATTTAAGTCATTTACAGCATTAGCTATCTGGTACGCACAGTTTATGAAGGCCAGTATATATTAATTCATTATTGGATCTTATGCGAGTTGACAAATACTTTTGGAGTGGAGTAGTTTGGAAAACATATTTGGAAAAGGTGTTATCTATTTTGATTTGTCTGGATATATAGCCACAATACAGGTATATATCAAAACAGTAAATCCACAATATTGTTTGTATTTATCCTTCATGATTGACATTCTTGATGACTTTGGCATAAAGTACATACAAAACATTATGGAAAAGGTAGAAACCATTCTACTTTATTCCCTCCGCTTACATATGTATATCGGCTGTAAAACATGTACAAATCTTCACGGAAATATTTTTTCTGGTACACACAAGTTTATCTAGTCCTGAATATAATCAGCTTTTTATCAGTTTCAGCCCTCTCATGTAAACCAATCACTAGGCAACCATCACTATCTCTGTACGATATACACAATAAGTAGTTCATTCCGTCTTTCTTTGACAACAAAACCATCTCCTTAACACCACCATGTCGGACTACATGTACATTGCGATAAATCACTCCACACACTAACAGGTTATCTTCTCCATCCACATACATTCCGACTGGTGCCTTCAAATCTCTGTCAGAGTACTGGTATATCACGTGACCTTGATAGTGTAAACATGTTACAATGTTAGTGTCCTCATCAGAGACAAATACCTGACTCCCGTTCCTGTTTACTTTTACACAATTAGGACGTGTAAAAATGTATTTACCATTATCCGCTCCCAACTTTCTCTGTACTTTACCAGCTATGTTGAGTACTCGTACTTCACCATTACCAGGACCACCATGACAGGTAACGTAAATCTCGTCACCATAAACATCCACACCATAACCTTGTCTATCCATCTTCAATGCTTTATTCACCACCATATCAGGGAACACTCTTACACGCTGGAGTTTTTTAGGCTACCTTGTGTAACTATTATGTCAGTGTCGTTGATAGCACACACGTCTGCTGCGGGAATAGCTGACTGGGATTTAAACTGGAAGTTTTTATCAAACAGTTTTAGACCGTCATTGACACATGTGAGTACAAAATGTCCGTCAGACATGTATGTACATCCAGCGACTGCATTTAATTTCACATTTATCTCCTGTTTGTCCTTAACAGACACGTTCAGTATAGAGGTCCGGTTCTGACCGGTATATACAAGTTCGTTGTTAGCAACAGTCCCGAGTGATTGTAATTGTAGGATCATGTCAGTTAAAACGTCATTGGGTTGAAAACGAATGTCTATTGGGTAAATGTCTTACTGGACATTGTCAATGATATGTCCACATTCACTTGCTCGTGATGACGCTTTTTTCATTCCGACAAACATGACGTCATTTTCCCGCGTTTTTAGACATTCAGACAAAGATGTGTTCAGATCCACAATTTGACGTAAAATGCCATCGGCTAAAGTCACGTGACTGTCTATCTCTTTATTTATCTTCTCTTCAATGTATCGGATTTCGGAAGACATTTCATTTTCGAGTTGATCCAGTTTGTCGTTAATATCCCTGCGTAATTGATGCATGCCACTGATACATTTCTTTATCTGAGTCTTCATGGTTGATTTAGCAATGTGTCTGTTCTTTCTAAGGTCGTCATATCTAGATGTTAAGTCCCTCAGAGATGTTGCGACTTTCTTCAGCTCCTCTTCAACATATTTTAATCGAGCACTGTGCCTAGTGACATCGCCTGTATCGCAAGTTGTATGACCGGTAAGTTTACAAGCAGAACAAATGACCCCATCGTGAGTGGTACAGTATATATCAAGTAACGTTGTTCTGTGTGTATCACAGAACATAAACGGTAACGTTGGTTTTGTCCGTGTGGATTCAGATGGAACGTTACCCCCTGTCAGAAGAGTGTGGTCTCTAGATGCCCGAGACCCTCTGTGTGCCTTATAACATGACTGACACAGGTACTCACAGCATATGGTACAGTAGGAGATAGCCTCTAATGTTTGACCGTTTGACAAACATACGTCACAGTCAGTGTTAGGTATTTCGTCAGACCCTTCATGAAAAGATTGGGATCCAGATTCCATACTGGTGGTGTGTGAATTCGTTACTACGTTTCCTGAAATGTATATATTAATAAGGGTTATTACCTGTATGTTTATTATGAAGTACGGACAAAAACTCCACGAGACATAAACCCCATAGGAAACAAGAGGGCCAAGATGGCCCTAAATCAATCACCTAATTGATAGTAAATTAGTAGCAAATATTTAACTGCAAATATCTGGGAAAATTTGATCAAGGAGTGCAAATGAAACTGCAAGGAGTGGACACTTATCAGTAAAGGCCATTTATATCTTGAAATCTAACAAGAACTTTAATAAGAATGGAATTATAAAGTTTTTGTCATTTTGCATCTTTCCTGATGCCGCCTTGCTGCCCTGTCTTTCAACGAAATCAATATGGCTTCAACAGTTTTTTAGAGGGTCACTTAAGGAACATGACATTTCTACCAAATTATCTTGGAATTGGACAAGCAAGTTATGGAAGAAAAGGATTTTAAAATGTGGGTATTTTTCTCACTTTCTGATGCCGCAGCAACCAAAGTTCTTAATGGAATTTAAATCTTTGAACAATTTTGAAAGAGGACCACCAAAGGAACAATCCTGTGATGTTTTGTGGACATTGGTCTATTGGAATGGTAGGAGTTGGTTGTCATTTGTAGCTAAAAATTCAATTTACCCCTTTTGTGATGACGCCTGGTTGCTATGATTGTGTAATCAATCCAAACGGCTTAAACAAATTAAATAGAGGATCACTGAAGTAAGATTCGTATTATATTTTCTTAAAATCACACAACTCTTTCATAAAAATGGAATTTTCAAATTTTGTCATTTTGCCTCTTTTTCTGATGCCGCCTGACTGCCATGTTTTTCGACCAATCAGTATGGCTTGAACAATTGTTGTAGAGGGTCACCCAAGGTACATTTCTATTAAATTATATTTGAATCTGACAGTCAGATTCGGAGAAGATTTTTAAAGTTTGGACATTTTGTCCCCTTTCTGATGCCGCAGCAACCAAAGTTCTCAATGGAATTTAAATCTTTGAACAATTTTGAATGAACAATCCTGTGATGTTTGGTGGAAATTGTTCTTCCGGTTCAGGAGGAGATGATGTTTAAAGCTTAAAGTTAACAACGTTCGCCGGACGCCGGACAAAAAAGTGATCAGAATAATCTAAACAAGAGGGCCATGATGGCCCTATGTCGCTCACTATACATATAAGGAAAACAAGCAACAATCCCTTGTGGCCATGTTTTTCAACGGATCGGATTTATTTGAACAACCTTGGTCGAAGGTCACCCAAGGAACATTTGTGCCAAATAATTTTTAAATCAGGCAAGTGCTTTTGGACAAAAATATTTATAAAGATATTACAATGCACATATTAGGAAAACAAGCCATGCCCCTGGCGGACAAGTTTTTCAATGGATCGGATTAATTTGAACAATCTTGGCAGAAGGTCCTCAAAAGGTGCCAAATTATCTTTAAATCGGGCCACTACAATGCACATATAAAGACAAGCTACGCCCCCTGGCGGCCATGTTTTTCAACGGATCGGAAATAGTTAAACAATCTTGGTAAAGGGTGCCCCAAGGAACATTTGTGCAAAATAATTTTCAAATTGGGCTAATACTTTTGGACAAGAAGATTTTTAAAGTTTTAACAATGCACATATAAGGAAAACAAGCTCCGCCTCCGGGCGGCCATGTTTTCCAACGGATCGGAAATATTTGAACAATCTTGGTAAAAGATGCCCCAGGGGACATTTGTGCAAAATAATTTTCAAATCGGGCAGTACTTTTGGACAAGAAGATTTTTAAAGTTTTAAGAATGCACATATAAGGAAAACAAGCTCCGCCCCCTGGCGGCCATGTTTTTCAACGGATCGGAAATATTTGAACAATCTTGGTAAAGGTTGCCACAAGGAACATTTGTACAAAATAATTTTCAAATCGGGCCAGTACTTTTGGACAAGAATTTTTTTAAAGTTTTAACAATGCACATATAAGAAAAACAAGCTCCGCCCCCTGGCGGCCATGTTTTTTCAACGGATTGGAAATAGTTGAACAATCTTGGTAAAGGGTGCCCCAAGGAACATTTGTGCAAAATAATTTTTAAACCAGTACTTTTGGACAGGAAGATTTTTTAAGATCTGGCAATCTTTTCTCTTTTCTGATGCTGCAGCAACCAAAGTTCTACTTGGTATTAAATTATTTGAAGAACTTTGAAAGAGGACCACCTAAGGGCCATTCCTGTGTAGTTATTTTGAAATATGTCCATTGGTTTAGTAGAAGTCATTTGTAGGAAATTGTTAACAGACGACGACGACGACGGACGGTGAGTGATCACAAAAGCTCACCTTGCACTTCGTGCTTAGCTGAGCTAAAAACCAATAGGATATTTACCCACTGGACAAAACTCCCTTCCCCCTTAGTGAAAAGTGGACAATAACCCCTTGGTGTTTGATATTAATATATAGATGCATTATATCAATTGTATTTGAAGTTTATTTGATACAATTACACCTTACTGATCCTAGTCCAATTAGAGAAAAGGATATAAATTCAATATATTTTTAATTAGTTGTTCACAGGTATTGATTAACACATAACACAGAATTACAACTTATATTGTGTTTTCAGAATTGTACAGTTTAATGGATTTATCAATAATTGTAAATTAGTTACAAAGGGGTTGCAGGAAAAATTAAGACATTTATGTGTGGCTATATTAATGGTAGAAAAATAATTGAGGAACATCTCCGTGGTGTTGGGCGATGCATTAGATGGAAGCTCCGTGAATAGACAAATAAGGAAAATGAATAAAGTTGAAACAAATTGCTGGGAAAAAAGATATTACTCGTATTGAATAATGTTTTATGTATGTTTCAACAATCTTTTTCAATTGTGAATGCGATGTTTATGATAGTTTAAATATGCTTCTCAGTCTAAGTGTTACTCAGTGTTACTTTATAAGAGAATGAAAAACGTCCCTATTAAGATTTAATACTTGTATAATAATATTACAATGTGCTACTACAGATTATATTCTTTGCTGTAAATAAAATAAAAAATATAAACAATATATTCTTCTTATCATTTACAATAACAACCTATTTAAACACTGCTGGGAAAAGAATTATTAGTTGTTTTTAACTCTATATTCAACAGTATTTCACTTATAACACGGCTGACACTTCACATGAATATCCCCGTTCCCTCTTACCATTTCCCACTCACAGCATATGTGTTGCTGCGGACTTTAAAAACATGTAGGCTAAAATATGGAAAGTCTCTTTAGATCAATTGATATCTATTTCAATGAAAATGATTGATTGATTGATTGGCGTTTAACGCCGTTTTTAACAATTTCTCGGTTATATCACGACGGCCAGTTCACTTACTCATGAGTTTCCTGCTGTTCTCACACCAGTACTCCAAACAAAACTCTTCCCAAGCAACTGGCTGCTTTTCCACATAGACTTAGCCCATCGGTGGAAGATGAATGACGCATGTCGCATTGACTTTTGTCAATCGTCGGAAAGAAAGTTGGCCGAGCCGGGATTCGAACTCACAACCCTTGGAGTGACAGCCCGCGTCGCTACCAACTGAGCTACCGGGGCTCGGCTTCAATAAAAAATAAAATCATTGTATCAAATGGATAAATTCAACATTATGAACTATTTTGCCATAATGTTTTCAATTTTGCCCATGATATACCTGATCTTTTTGAAAACATTATAGGTAAAGGAAATGATACTCCAAAAAAACAATAAATGCAAGAAGTCCTCAAATTCCTCTTCCTATTATGATAAAGTTGCCATATCACTCCCAGGCTACTATACTGTGCCATGTTTTGATAATGGAAACAAAGGCATATTTAATATTCATTTGTTTGCATTTGCTGATAGGGAAAAAAAGATGTTTCTAAATATCCAAATTAAGATCGAAAGAATCAATTCATCAAATATGACAACGTTATAAAAGATTGTTCTATAATAATAATTAGGGTTTTGTCCAATGGGTATTATCCCAAGGGTGTATTGTCCTATGGGTAGTTGGCCTATGGGGTTTATGTCCCATGGGTGTTTTGTCCTACACTCGTTTATTATATCAGGGTTCAAGTTGACAAACAACTTAAGTGTAGACTGCACTACGGCATAGAAGTCATAGTAACAATACAGTAAATGTATGTATTAACAAAGGTTATTACCTGTGTTTTATTATAGCAGGTTAAAGTTGACAAACCGCTTAAATGTTCAATGCACTACGGCATTGAAATCATAGTAACAATACAGTAAATGTATGTATTAACAAGAGTTGTCAGAGGACAACATAGCTCACCTATCAGGGCCATCGTCTATCAGGGTCTACTTCAGAACAGTTATAGCATTAGGTAAGTCACACAGTATCACCTATTACAGGATAAAAGACCTTTTCAATACTTGCATGCAAATGTTAACCAAGTCCATACAGGTCCTTTTGGGCCTTTTAAATCTGGAAATTCATTTATATACGATAAGCAACAGTATACAATGTGTCTGAGAAAAGGACTTGCACGCAAAGGTTTGACCAAAATTCTAAGTCCAAAAAGGGACACAATTCAGTCAAAATCCATTCCAGAGTTATGGGACTTGACATAAAAGGTCACATAATGACCCTAAATAAGAGTGTAAAGTTTCAAAGAAACAGCATACACAGTGTCTGAGAAAAAGACTTGCACGCAAAGATTTGACCAAGCTGGCAACATCATCGCCAACGCGGACGCAAACGCCAACGCGGACGCCAACGCCGCCGTGGTGACTACATAAGCTCCCCTATTTCTTCGAATAGGCAAGCTAACAAGGGTTTTATCTTTTTTTTTATTATATCCGGGTTAAAGTTGACATACATCCTAAATGTACAATGTACTACGGCATTGAAGCCATAATAACATTACCGTAAATGTATGTATTAACAATGGTTATTACCTGTATTTTATGATATCACGGTTAAAGCTGACATACACGTTACAGGTACAATGTACTACGGCATAGAAGTCATAGTTACAATACAGTAAATGTATGTATTAACAAGGTTTATTATCTGTATTTTATTATATCCGGGTTAAAGTTGACATACAACTTAAACGTACACTGCACTACGGCATTGAAGTCATAGTAACAATACAGTAAATGTATGTATCAACAAGGGTTATTACCTGTGTTTTATTATATCAGTGTTAAAGTTAACATACAACTTTAATGTACAATGCTCAACGGCATTGAAGTCATAGTAACAATACCGTAAATGTATACATGTATTAACAAGGGTGATTATCTGTATTGTATTATATCCCGGTTATAGTTGACGTGCAACCTAAGTGCACAATGTATCACGGCATCGAAGTCATAGTAACAATATAACTGCAGACTTTCAATGGGAAAGTGTTAAGTTGCATTGATCAGAATAATTTATTATCTTGTTAATATTGATCCAGGGCCTCATGACCCTTTTAAATCAGCAATGTATTTAAGAGATTATCCATATTTTTAACTAGATGTTTTCAAGGCCCTTAATCGCAGATACAGAAGTCGAACTAGCTGGACATGTCTGAAATTCTGTTGATACATGTAGTAAGGTTACGTCTATTTGTCCGTCCCTCCGTCCGCGTTTGTCTGCATGTATATAAATTGCAAACGCGGTATTGGCCATTCTTTTATCTTTAGAAATCAATACATGCATATTTCTTTTTCGATGAAAAAATGATTTAGATTGTCTTTTTAAATTAAATGAACGCTGTCAATTTCATATGAATAAAGAACAAAATAAAATACCCCTTTACTTTAATTCGATATATATATAAAATTGTATTGAAGATATTCCTTGTGCAAACGGTGTCGGATACTACAATATGTAATCCACAATCTGATATTAATCTCATAAAAATATGTTGAGATTTAGATTGGCTTTATTACAGATATATTTGTAACTTCATGATTTTAGATGTATTCGTGAAAGTTCGGGAATGCTCTCGGTTTCAACTTTGAAAAGAAACGTTTCAATAAATGTGGTGACAGAATGTAAGAAGATAATTAAATATTTCTGAAAGTCTTCTTCGCATTGCATATATTGTGATTTTTTGCTTTTTTTCTGTGTCTGTTTAAGTGTAGTCCTTTGTAGAATT